>CAJNDT010000702.1:137500-187500 GCA_905221615.1 Symbiodinium sp. CCMP2592
AACTTCTGCATGCAAAACAGCTGTAGATCCAGAATCCCGATGCCCTGAACATAGACCTAAAACCCCAAACCCTAAGTAGCCGTGTAACAAGGCCTTGAGATCTGGAAAGGTTTCGATTATGTAAACACCACAGCTAGTCCAAACATATTGACCCCTGAAGTACCCTGCCAAATCCTTTAGCCCAGCATCTCCGGCCCCGTGAAGGAGGCCATCAGCTCGTGGCGAGTCGGGGGAGGGCAGGTAAACTCCGACTTGCAAACGTTGCAGGTCTGGTGCCTTGGACAGGGTTCGTTACAGTCAAGGGTTCGTGGGTTCAGGGTGCTGGATGTAACTATGCTTGGGATGCATGGTTCAGTCTGAGGCTTGATTGGTCTGTTGCCTGTCGCAGAGCCCTCAGATGCCATGTCTTGAACGGGCAGCTTTTTGTGTCGAGGTTTGAGGGGAAGTCATGGACGGCCTACGGACTTTCAATACGGCCTTAATAGCTATGCAGGCACTGCAGAGGAACAACATCAAAGTCGCGTAAGAACCTTGGGCTTCGCCGTAGGCTCGTTGTAAGTCGATTCTAGGTTACATGATCTCAAGCTTCCTGGCCACATCTGGCGCAGAGTGGTTCTGGACCTAGACCTCCCAACTCCCAGCTACTCCAACAGGGCAAGTTTCCAAAATCTTCAACCCACCGAAACTGGGCACACAGTAACAGCTCCCATCTGAAAGGTCTACAATGCGGTACAGGAGTCTTGGTGCCCCTTCTTGTCGGCTTTACTTTAGGGGCTGAGGCTGCGGTGCAGTCGAACTGCCATCCAAA
Source organism: Symbiodinium sp. CCMP2592 (assembly GCA_905221615.1). Classification (NCBI taxonomy): domain Eukaryota; class Dinophyceae; order Suessiales; family Symbiodiniaceae; genus Symbiodinium; species Symbiodinium sp. CCMP2592. The sequence goes on from CAJNDT010000702.1 coordinate 138,309, forward strand.
ACCCGACACCCTCTACATCTAAGGTTGGAAAAGCCATGATCTCTCAGCAGAGGCGTCGACCGCAGGTCACGATCATAGAAAGCCGGATGCGTGGGCCTCAGTGGCGAAGGTTTCTTTTACATGTTCAGGCTCTTAGGGCCTTCGGGTCTCTTCGGCTTCTGGCGGGGACGGTGAGGATCCTCTTGCGATCTTGTCGAGATGTGGGCTCGGGCTTTTTTCTGTTCAACATCGACAAAGCCCCTGAATCATCAAGCCGGATTTTAGCCCTTGTCCTGACTACGATAGGTCACCAGATAGCAAGATCGATTGGGACCTCTTTCCCTCCCTGTGTGTCGCTCGCCCTGCCCTTTCCCCTACATCTCGCTAGCCGTTAGCTCCCCCTTCCCTTAGGTATCCAATTAACCATCCTGTGGTGGCCAAGGCTCTGTGTCACCAAGACCATGCGCTGCCATTGGCGGAGGCACTTCAAATGCACGTACTTCCTGAACAGCTTGAAAGTCAACGGCCAACGAGCCCGAACGCAGCATCGTTGCAGCCAACCGGCGTGGACAAAGAAGGGTCGTCATGATGATAAGGAGGATGCTGAGAACATTAGAGATAATGATGACCATGACGAGGAATTCTGACCAGGATGGTGTCGGCGACAACTACCACCATGACAACAACATGCACATTCGCAGGAGCTAACCCAGCACATTTAGCATTCTCACAGCTCTGAACCGCTCTATCCAATACTACTACACCTCCAAAACCGTCGCTGGTTCCTGGCCAGGCGTCTGCCCTCCCGAACACTTGCAAGGCGAGATCAGCTCGCCATCTTCTTCGCCTGCATCGGGTTTGAGAGTTTTTAGTGCAAGCTTAGTTTAAGCCTAAGCTTCGATAGGCGTTTATCGGTTTGTATTTCGCCTTCCGTGGAGTCCACTGCCTGAAGCCGCGAAGACCTTAAATGGTCCCCGCCACACCGACATGGAACCCGAACATATGACAAAAATTCTGCTATGCTCGGAGCCCAAAGCCTTGAACCTTCTTCAAGCTCAGGAATGTCACAGTCCGCTTAGAAGGACAGCCATCTGGAGGGCTTATGTAGAAGTAAAAGATCAGAAGTAGCCGTGAGGCTTGTAGGATGTGGAGTTCCAGATTGCTGTTCGGTTCAAAAGCCATACGTGGCAACCGACTGCTTAGGGAATGGGAAACTGATGGGCGCGACGAAGGATGGATTTGCCAAAACACCCACAGACGACACTGAGGATCTTGCAACTGCATGGAAACTGACTCAAATCGGGCTCAAGGAAAAGATGCATACCCTAAATCCCCAGGTTGAACCGAGGTCCTTCGAATTTCTTCGACACGTCCACACACCGTCGTGGCACTCTCAAGGGCCACATTCAACAGACACGACCCGAAACACTTGTTTCTCCAAGTAAACATGACTTAATGTAAACCCTATAATATGATACCTTTCTGGATAGGAACCCTTTAAGCCTGAAAACCTAAACCGAAACATACAACCCTGATGATGCCGCGGCCCTTCAGTTTCGGATTCTTGGAATCTTCAAGGTTACATGATGCTATCCCCTTTATTGAAAAGGCCCACCTGCAAAACAGTATCGACAAATGATCTCTTCCTCATCCTGGCAACAAGGAAGGGCTCCGGGTTTGTCATTTCGGGTTGCGCTCGCTTTTGTTGTCCACAAAAAACAAGCACTTGTCGATCATATGACATCACCGAAACCAACGTACCGGGCTGAGTTGTCTTCTAATCTCACCCTAAGGCTAGCCTAAATTCGCAAGCCTCCTAGTGGTTTCGCTACCGCGGCGAGGGTTTCCGGCGCTGGGCATTTTCAGGAACGCCCTTGTTCGACAAACAACGCTCCAGTGTGGCTCGATGCGTGTTGTTGCAACACTCCGGATTCAGACGACCCCACGATCTCTTTCTCTGGCTATTCTATTGCGAAAAAACTTCCGGTTTAGGGTTTGTCACAAAAAGCATGTTAACGCGTCACGACAGGCAGAACACGACTTACGTTGACGATACATTCCCATATACCCTTTTGTGATGTACTGGCCAACGTAAAGCAGTGGAACCGTATAGACGCGGCGAAGATCTGCACAAAGTGACATCAGGCTCTTTGAACAGATGGAACGCTGGCAAACGCGCAAATCACGAAATGGCACGAAGTGGCGCATCGTCTGGTAGTCGCAAGCATGTGTGGCTCGGCGTCCTGCTTGTTGACAGCGTGAAAGTCATAGGTTTTACGCACCACCCTGATCCTGCAACCGCTATAAATTTCCCAAACTTGCATGCACGGCTCATGAACCTCGACTCGAAATGCTGAAACCTTAACCATAAAACACAAACTCAATGAAGCTTGAAACCAAAGCACAGACACCCGAAATCCGCAGCTACTCTGAAGCTATGTCCAAGACGAGCGCTGGTACAAATTAAATACAATTTCTGCAAGCGACAGACATCAGGAGCTCCTCCGCCTGGACTCCCCTGTCTCCTAAACCCCCTTGGCACTCCGCTTCGCAAAATAAAAAACATGCAACCTGACGGCACAACTGATCCACTTCAGCAGACGTGCTGGTCTGTGTTTGAGTCATGACAGCTCGTATACGACACGCATTGCTGGCATGCTCTCACTATATTTCAGAAGCGGGCTGAAGCTGTAGACACACAATTCCCAGACATGCATGGCATGGCGTAAAACCAGAACCACCTCATGGCATACTAGCCTGGTTGCGAACATGTTCACTGACTTTCTTGCGCATGCACATATGTTTGTATGCAAATATGTATATACATGCACATTGCATATACGTATACTATATATATATATACACACACACGCTTTCTCTCTCTCTCTCTCTCTCTCTGTCCCTCTCTCTCTCTCTTTCTCGCTCGCTCTCTCTCTCTCTCTCTCCCTCTCTCTCTCTCTCTCTGCCTGTCTTTCTTGGTATATATTGAAAGATACACCACGACAGGTAACGTATCGTATCCAAGCAGTGTATATGTACACACATACATACATGTGTACATATGCAGGTCCGGGTTTCTCACATTTGCTTGGGCTCGCAACCTCAAAGACAGGACGCCCGAAACTATCATGTTACTGGCATTGGAGTGTGAACAGGTATCGATGTTGACAGTGGCGTCACAATAACCTCAAGATAAAGTCATATCTAGCAGAATTAAAGACGAAGACCCTCAACTCAAAGCCTACTGAACGTTAAAACCCTGAAGCCCTAAACCCGTAGCCCCAAACCCAACAAAATTCTCCAAACCGCAAGCATCTGCAGGTAGAGCAGCACCTATGTTTAGCTGATATGTTTAGCTGAGGTCCTGGTGCCTTAGCTCGGGGAGCTGATGGTAGAGCGGGGAAATAAGAAACTGTGGATTGTGGTTTTTGGTTTCCGGTTTAAGAGTTTTGGGTTTCGACTGGTTGGTAGGGGCTGTGGGCTGTCGGCTTGCGAGGCCGTTGACTTGAATCGATTCGATCGTAACTCTGTGCATCAACCTGATCTATCGTGTAGGTCTTGCGGCCTTCGAGGTCGAAGCAGATAATCGGGATTACAACATTCGTGGCCCTTGTGTTGCGGATCCTGCCATTCATTGAGGTTCCATATCAGAGTCCCCCATGTGGTACAACTCCCCAATCTTTGGGTTGATCGGAGAGAACCTGGTTCAGCCCCACCTAGACCTCAACACTCCCTACCGAAGCTGAGACCAACAACAACGCAGCGGTGCCTCGACGGCCATGATTATGATCGAGAGCGTACCAGTGGCAGTGCCGTGCACTGGAAGAGAAAATGTGCTATGTAGGCCTTCAGGATCTACAGAAGTGGGATTTAGGTTTTGGGGTTCTGATCCCATTCCAGGACTCATGGATGCCTTGCATACTTAATCATGCTTGCATCCGGCTTGCTCACTTGGACTTGGGTCTTTACGGTTTAGTGAAGGTTCCTTCTCTCACACTGCACTGAAACAATGCTTCAGATTCAGGCTGCTGTCGGCAGGAACGTGACAGTGAAGCCTACGCCTGCGAAGGTTTGGCAGATGCAGTGAGTTTGGGAGACTGTACCTCAGAGGGAGATATGGGATTTGACCGAGTTTCAGAAGGCTGTATACAGGGTGTTTCAAAGAGACACTGTCGAATAAGGTGTCGCCATAGTTTCATTGCAGGTCCAGCTGAGTAGAGCTGACGTTTCCCAGACTGAAGCCCTCTAATGTCAGGGATTGCTGCCTGCAGTCTGCCCGCATGTCCTTTGCTCGGTAATTTCTTGTCGAAGGTGGGCGGGGGGCAGGCTGAAGGCTTTAGGTTTTCCTTTCGCGAGCACCGTGAGTCACAGCAGGCCGCTAGGGCGTAGGTTTAAGGTAAAGGCTGCCAAACCTTCCGGGCACCTAAACGGCTTCGACGCTTTGTACAAGGGTCCTGTGCTTGATCCATCAGGGCATGGAGTGCATGCTCTAGGCCTCCATTCGGGAACTACTCCAAGCCAAACGGGTCGGAAATCCCAAGCCGAAGAAGCAAACTTGTGTCTTCTTTACCTATGCTTATCACTTATCACCCGCTTCACGGCGGAATGTCTGACATGTGCAGGGCACCGTAACTTCTCTGTTTCGATTCTGACCTGCGTGCAGCCAGGTTTCGGAGCCCAGTGCTTTGAATGTGACAGGTTTGAACACAAGCCCCAAACTAGGCTCACGGTGAACGGCAAGTGTTGATGGTTTGTAAAACTGCATGAAACCAAAGCCCGACGTGTCAAATGTACTTGTCGTAGGTTGTGGAGCGTGCAGTGGAAAAGTGGCAGCGACTTGCTATGCTATCGGCTACGAGAAACAAGCAACATCGAACACATCACACTCCAACTTGAAGTGCAATGCTTCAGAAAACCCAAACCCTTGCACCAAAATAAACAGCCTGGCAAGCTCCTCATTGAAGCATTTAATAAGCTGAATCTAAACAGCAGGATCCTAAAACCCGGAACCTAGTCCAGCTCCCCGTCTGAATGGGAACAGGTTTTTGTGTTTAGGGCTTCATGCGTTTCGGGCCTTCGGAGTTTTAGCAGGTTTGGCTTTAGGATTTAGCACACCGTTTAGGTCCATGGTTGTACAAGCTTCTGTTGGTGTCACCTTGGCATGACTGGGATACTATGTTCGGCAGTAACTCCGAAGAGTACTAGCCCAGAGTGCATAGCGGCTGAGGCTGAATCGTCATGCCTGCGTCTGCTGGCAGGCCGTGTACGATATTCTTCCACAATCCAGCCCACGCCGCCTCTAAACCGAATCCCCATTCCCAAGTCGTCCAGCTTTTTGGACCTGCTGCAAACTGCAGGTGGATAGGCCGCACTACATACCTACAGCAAAGGCTCGATCCGAAAAGAGGTCTGGCTTTCGAGTCTGATTCAGCACCTAGGCTGAACCCGAAACCATAAATCCCAAACTTGGTGCTTAGACTTCATCTCAAAGTCAAGCCCGAAGTACTAGTACTCGACAACTCAAACCTCAAACCCTAAAACCACAACGCATCCTGCACCTAGACCGCACCCCTCTCTCGGGATCAAGATCGAAGCCCTAAGCTCTCAACAAACCCTGAAATGCAACGTCACACCCAAACTACAACTGCGCCTCGGTGGTGAACCTGCAAGCTTTTGGATGCCTTCTGAAAACAAACGCAGAGAACATCCCAAAGCCCTGAGCCCGAAAACCCGCAAAACAAACTCAGTTAAGAGAAATTGCGGGGGCCGGCTTATAAGAATAATACGGTTTCGGAAAATAGTCTAGTGTTGGGGGGTTGTGCTTGCCAACTGTTGAGCTCTCCGTGTTAGGGCCTGTTAGGGGTCGATGGTTTTAAGGGCTTTTCAAGTTTAGGGTCGTTTGAGGGTTCATGCCTTGGAATTGCCGCCATGGGTGCTGTACATGCATGTCTGTCTCAAGTTCTGCCTTGGTGATAACACATATTACTGGTTCAGTTGCAATGTCCCTCTCTCTCTCTCTCTCTCTCTCTCTCTCTCTCTCTCTCTCACTCTCCGTAATTCTGCTTCCCATCGGGTCCGCGGTCTATTTATAAGCCCAAACCCTAAACCCCAAAGCCAAACTCTAATACTTCGGTCTCTGAGGTTGGATTTCGGAGCGAGCCCTGCGCATCTCTGCATCTTCCTCCCACTGGCTTAGGCACTCAGACATAAACACAAACAAATATGTATGTATGTATACATAAGTATATATATATATATATAGATAGAGAGAGAGAGTGTGTGTGTGTGTGTGTGTGTTCTGAATCTGAAGGTTCAGAGTGTCGGGGCGTTAACTACTACGTCCTCGACCTTGGGAGGTATACATCATGGTTCCGGAGTTACTGATTGTTGCATCAGGCTTAGGCTTTAGAGATTTAGGGGCCAGGCTTTGAAGGGACCGGGGCAACCAGATCCTGACAGGCTTGAACTTGGACCCAACAAACAACACCTTGGCACAGGGCACGGGGCCACCAGAAAGCTTTGTTGGTTTGGCACAATTAGGGTTCAGGGGTTCAGTGTTTATAGGTTTAGGTCTTAAGTCATCCGTCCGAGTCGATCATCATAAACTTTCATAATGACATGGGAACCGCAACTGTGGTTGTAGACCCTGCAAGCCCGCGAAACACAGTAGTTTAAAGAGTCCCAACCAAGAAGGCCCTAAACCCGAAAACCCGATTGCACAAGGGGCTGTGTGTCCTAGGCAGTTGAAGCAGTAGGATCCCGACATTCAGACGCCCATAGAGCAGAGTAGCATGAAGGATAGTTAGGGGATTCCGCTCTGATGCCGCTCTAACTTTGCTCTGCAAGGTTGCCGCCCCAGTTCGGCAGCGCGCTCAGTATAAATGCTTCGCCTGCAGCGATAGATGATAGGAGCTACTGGGGCAAGACTGCAATACGGTGAAAGGCATAACTGTTAAGCCTAGGCCGCCCTTCTAGGCGACCCTTCCTGGTCTGTGGCTTTCGAGGGTTGGGAATCGGAACCGAAGACGACTATGGTGTTTCAGAGTCGACGAGATGTCCTGTTTCAAGTGTTCGAATCATGAGTTGAAGTTGAAGGATCAGGGATGTGGGATATGGTTTGGGGCAAAGGCCGACCTCCAGATTTCGAGTTTGCGCGTTAAAGAGCTTCTGGTACCCGCAGCAGGGCACCTCGTCGTAAACTCAGAGAGGAACGCTTGCCGATATGCTTAATCCTGCCCAAATCCCACTGAGCCCGAACTCCCTCAAAGGAAGATTCCAGTCTCTGCTCATCTGGGCTGCACCAAGTAGGCGGCACGGATAACAGTAGACGTTTGGCTTTCATTTCAATCTCTCAAGCTCCTTCAAACTTGTCACCTCAAAACCCTGAATCCGCGATGCAACATCCGACACCTAGAGCCTGAATCCGGCAACCTTTATAAACACTTTTTTCTGAGCTGCCCGGCATTTTCTGGGCCAGCCTTCAGACGCTTGTTCAATTTTGCGAGGGCAGCACCTGAATCGAAAGGCCAGGAAGAGCTTTAGTTCAGAACCTCTGAGCCACAACGCCCCTATACTAAACCATCACTAGCTTCTAAGCGCTGGAAGCAAACCTCAAACCCCAAACGAAAGCCCGAACACGCTGAAACCCTGGAGTCCTAAACCCCTGCCGTAGGGTTTGAGGATGTAACTTTTGGTTTAAGGATTTCGTTATTTCGGGGATAGGGTGGGAGACAGCTTTGGATAGCATTCTAAGCTGTTGGGCTGTCTCTTCGGTCTCAACAATGCAATGGTGCCTGCAAGACTAAACGCCAAAATAAGCGCGGTGTCGCACATGTCACCCACACAACCTCAAACCGCGCCGAAACCGCAAAGGTCGTAGGCCCACCAACGCCCTCAGCCTCTACTACCCCTTTCGTCCTGCCTCGCTTCTCAGCTGCAGTCGGGGCCTGTAAGGCTGGGATCGGAGCTGAGGATTCAGTCTGCCTGACTTTGGAGCTTCAGGATTTTGCCGGGTCTGGGCTGCGAGGACATGCGCTTTAGTCGAGATGACTTGGGAGGGAGGCCACATGGTCTTCAGGTCTGACCCGATATGTTGTGGGGGCGAAGCTGGCTGAGCTCCATCACGAAAAAATCACGCGTTTCTGAAGTGGCAACTCGCACAGGCAAGTCTCTGAAACTGCAAACGGAAATTTCCAGCACGGCGTGGAAGGAATCGTCCAAGCTCGGAAGCTTTTAAGATCGAGTCGGGCCCACATAAACTCGGCATCTGTATAACTCTCTAAGAATCAGAAACACCATAGATCCCCTTCTTTGCACAACAGGAAGCATTCGTAGTGCGATAAACCCTCAATCCTGGAAGCCTTATATAGGCCTTAATCAGCCCGGTGTCTTCAACAAACCCTAAACCTGTAGAAGGCTTCATGACCGGGGCCGACACATCTTTGACCACGGGCTGCGGCCTCAGTGGATCGAACAGTGTGCAGATTCAGACGGGGGGATTGAGCTGGGTGAGTTACAGAGCTTTGACCGACAAGTGTTTTTCGGGCTTTCGGTAGGTCGGGGTCCAGGGTTTGAAGCTTTGGGCTTTTGGAGGTTCGGATTTTGGTTGAGTTTTTAGAATTTCGGACCGTGGTGCGATCGACTCATGCTGAGGAGAGAAGGGCTTTGGGCATTACGCGGTCTGAAAGTTCCGGGCACAACGGTTTATACGATTCGGGGTGCTTCTATGCACTTGCAAGGTCGGGGCCATTCAGGACTAGGGTTCGGAAAGTAGGATTTGGGTAAACCGTTTCGGAGCAGATGCCTACACGCTCAAACATTGACTTCTTCCCAGGACAGGTGTCCCCCAAGTCCAGACTGACAATCCGACAATCCGTCATGGCATATACGAGTAGTCCACGAGTTAGGGTGACCTTAAACCACAGGTGTACGGGTTGAAGTGGCATGGCACTATCCTGCGAGGAATCCGGGCACCATTTCGCCGAGAAAAACCCCAACCCAACACCACGGTTTCGAGTTTAGTTTCGCTCTGAATCTCCAATTCAAACAAGTTCCAAGACAACAGCTGTCAAGGACCCCACGAGGTAGAGCTGGCATGCTCGCGCTCCGAACCCGAGCCTGCAGTTGAGGGCTTAGGATTGGATTCTGTGGTTTCGGGTTGAGGGCTCGGGGGTCTGTATGCGCTCAGATGGTTGCAAATCATACATCAGCGCCTGACTGGCGTTTAGGCCTGGAGCCTGGCTCGGATTGCAGTGCAGAAGACTTCCAACATTCCACACGGAATTCAGCCAACATCTGGCAGTCCCTACGAGGTTTTGTCGGGTTTACATTACACTGCCTCATACGATTCTACTGCAGCTGTGTGGGGTGTTGAGGATCTCGGGGCCGTATATCGCTGATCCGACGGCCTGTGTGGTGAAGCTCATGCCAGCTCTCGAGGTCAGGGATAACGAGAGAGGAAGCCGTGCACATGCGCGCAGACACACACACACACACACACACACACAAATACGTCTGCACATGCATCGTGAGTAAATGTGAACAAGGATTGCACCGAAGTCGGCTATGCCCACATGATCCTGCAGCCCGGCCGAGAACCCGTAGAAATCCGACACCAAGTCAACCACCAAGTATGGCATGATTCTTCATGAGACCTTTGCCAAAGCTTTGCAAATGTTCTCGAAACCACAGGAAAATCTTGCCGACTCAGGAGAGAATTGGAAAAGCCCGCTCGATTGAAAACTTCTGAAAGACTTCTCCGGCCTTGACTGTCCTCCTGCTCCCTGCGCAAGCCAGAAGCCTGCATTCAGGGCACTGGAAATCCAATTCTACATCGGATCCTCGGCGCAGTCGGGTGCAGCCGTCCACATGGTAAGCAAAGAAAACTGTGCCAAGAATGCCTAAAGACGCCAAAGTCAGGCTGTTTTGACAACGACTTGAAGAAGTAGAGTGAGTTTACACCACGACACAACATGAAACCTTACGCCCCCAGCACCCGCCGATGGTTTCGAAGCTCAGGATTCAGGTTTCCGGCTGAGGAAAATGAAAGGTTTAAGTTCTACAGTCTACTGAAGTCTTTTCAACAGCTCTAGAAAGGCCAACTAGGCCTCCTAAAACCCAGTTCTGATACTGGAATGCCCAAGACCTGGCACCCAAAACCCAAAACTTTAAACTTCGCAAATCACTTGAACGAAAGCACCTGTGCAAATATGTGTTGAACCTATGCGCAATACCTCTCGCACCCTAATGCGGCATGCTTAATGCCGCTGGCAGCACATCACAGGCGATCATGAAGGGTCGTGCAAACTCTAAAAGCTCTGGATCCTAAGCTTGAGAATCTCTCGGGCTTAGGGCTTGATTGAAGATTCTGAAGACTAGCTAAAGCTCTAAACCTGAAACATAAGTTGTCTGCACTCTAAGCCACAAGAGTTCGCACCCCATCTGACCTCAACCCCAAAGCCTCAACCTCAACGGTGAAAGCCGGATCCAACAGCTGGAAGCCGTAGAACTCGAAAGCCTACAGAAAGCCCGCCGCCTTCCCTGTTTCCTGAACTCCAAAGCCCCAGGACTCAAGACCCCAATCACAAACCCTCTCGACCTCCACCTGAAGCTGAACAGGCGGCCGGTCGGGTGCGGCGCCCACTTCAGCCTGCCGGTGTGAGCTAAGATACTTATATTATAGGGACTATAAAGGCTTTCGAATTGCGAGACTGCGCGGCAGTCACGAAAAAGGATTCTTGCGGATTTTTACTATCTCCCTCTCCATACCGTTCTCTGTCGCTCGCTCGCCCTCCCTTCCTCCAGCCTCCCTCGCTCGCTCGCTCTGTCTCTGTCTCTCTCTCTCTCTCTCTCTCTCTCTCTCTCTCTCTCACTCTCGCTATCTCTCTGTCTCCCTCCCTTCTTCTCTCTCGTTCTGTTGATGTCTACTTTGCGCACCTCCTGCTTGCCACTGTCTACCTATCCAAATCTGTTTCTGATAAGCAATCCGCTAATGCGTCTGTTGTTCCACCGAGCTCCGTCATTCTGTCTGCTTATCTGTCTTTGCGTATGTGTGTATGTCTGTATCACATGTGCTGTTGTTTTCTTGTTCTTGTGTCAATCTCTCTGCCTCTCTCTCCGTCTTTTCTTCCTGCTATCCGTGTCTAACTTCCGAGTCATACGACACGTCCTCATTTGCATGCTGTTCATGGTTCGCCGGTTCTTGGGATTTCAATTTTTCGTATTCAACCATGCCAAGGGGGCCTTAATCCTTCAGCATACACGCTCCCAGCTTCATTTGCGACAATGGATGAGGCTTCGCAGGTGTAGGGACCAGGGATCGAGTAAGCTTTCCAAGCCCTTGGCAAACTCAAAAACAAGGATTGCCACTCTACCACGGAAAATCAACAAAACCCTGCAACCCTACATCTCCAAAGCCACTCCGGGATGTTGACCCCAAAAACCCGAATCCCCAGACCAGCGAAACCATGTAAATCCAATCTATAAAACTCCATGAAGCTAATGCCCTCGACCTCGATTCCACGCCAAAAAACGCTTGCAATGGCATAAACCCACCTGAAGTCTTTACAAACATCTGCCAAGCGCTGCAAAAGTAAACCCCCGCAGCCCTTGACGTTGACCCCTGAACTCCGAACCCTGTCCTCATAGTACACACACACTTTACCCGGGAAGCTCGCCTCCTTGCAAAATCCTAGAATCCCGAGCCCCCTACAAAGCCCTCATTCACCCTGCACCCTTCTCCTTTTCCCAGGCACCCGCTGGTGCTTCTTCCGCGCCCGGCGAGCCCCAGGGCCGGGTCTGGTCGTCGGACCGTGGGCTTTAAAAGGATATGACCCTTGGTCCTAGGCTTTTCCTACAAGGACGTTTTAAGTTTATGGTCAGTTTATCAGCGATTTGGTAAGGGGGGAGGGTTTATTTGCAGGGCTTGTAGGGGTGGACACGGTAGGTACTACCGAGGGACTTAGGTGTATAGCTCAACACTTCAGAACTGCTGGCAAGTAAGTCGCTGTAGGACAGATGGGCAGCGTCTGGAGTCTGAGGATGAGCGCTTAGTGGTGCTGGCGTCAAGGGCTTCGTGGTCGCAGAGCGGTGTGGGTCCCGTCTGGTTTTTGTAGGGGTGACGGGGTTAGGCAGATCAGGCTTAGCACTTTAGAGTTCCGGGTTATGCTGCCCGTGTCCGAGACGTGGTGGGGATGAGCATGATGCGGATGCAGAGAGGCAGCCACACCGGCCGCCAGTGCAAGAGAGGTGCAACCAGCATGCAAGCCGAGCCATCTGGCCGTCATTGCTCTGTTCGTTGCTTCATGCAAATGTTGTGTCAGCATCATCCGAGCGAAGTAGGAAGCCGGCATCAGGACGCTTCTTGTGCGAAGGCACCCACACAGGCTGCATTTGGCTTCCCAACAAGCAGCAGAGCCCTAAAATCCCCAAAACAGTCTGTAAGGTTCAAGGTTCGGGGCTTTCGCATCTGCCGGTTAAGCATGCGATTTCGATTCGATCAAGATCTGAACCCTGAAGCCCTCAGCCCCGCGAAGCCTCTTTGTGACTTCCGCTCCGGTGCAGCTTCCTGAACCTCAGAAGTCTCGTGTGGTTAGGGTTCCAGCGCTGTGCTTCCAGGTTTATAGCTTACAGCTGTAGTCATTGCTTTGGGTGCGACGAAATTTAGGGTTTAGGCCTAAGTTTAGGATGTAGGGACTCTGGTTTAGAATTCTCGAAGTCTGCGTATTGACGGTCGAAACCTTCTACTCCCAATGTCCTCGTTGCTGCAAAGCCGGGATGCGCTTGATTTCAACATATTCCGGCCAATCTTTTCAGGAACTAGAAGCTGGCACCCCCAACCATAAATTAAGCCCATCTAAGCCGAAAGACCTCAACCCGAAAGCCCTAACTGTCAATCTTAGACTCTACAACACGCGCCACAACTCGAAAACCCTAAACTCCCTAAACCCCATCGAAACAAAAGGTGAAGTCTGCAGGACACCGAAGCTGGCTAAGGCCAGTGCCGTTGAGGAGGTTCTGCCCCTGCTTCGAGGCAACTAAAACGCCGACACGACACATGCCACCCAAAGTAGTAGTAGTAGTAGTAGTAGTAGTAGTAGTAGTAGTAGTAGTAGTAGTAGTAGTAGTAGTAGTAGTAGTAGTAGTAGTCGTGGTGGTGGTGGTGGTGGTGGGAGTAGCAGTAGCACGAGCAGTAGGCATCGGATTCGGAGACGGAACAGGAGTAGCAGTAGGAGCAGGACCAGGAGCAGCAGCAGCAGCAGGAGCAGTAGCAGCAGCAGCAGCTGCAGCGGTAGCAGTAACAGTTGTGGTGGTGGTGGTGGTGGTGGTGGTGGTCAAACGGTTAGCGCTCTGGACGCTGATTCTCACCTGACCTAGCAACCATCTTTCTGCCAGGATACCTTCAAGCGAAAGCAATAGACTCAAGCTTTCGCATCCACTTCCTTTTCCGTCGTCATTCCCTACATCTTGTGTCACAACCATAGCGAGTGTCAGAACCCCGTAAAACCCTCACACACCATCAGCATCTCATCATCTCGTCATCACCGATCTTCAGCACCACGATCAGCACCGTCATCATCATCACCCTCACCATCGCCATCACCATCACCGCCACCTCCACCCTCACTATCACCATCATCATCATCAACACCATCATGGTCCACGGCATTAGTCCCATCATCAGCTATCACCAACAGGAGTCCGTTTCGACTCTTGAGGAAGTGCTGTCTGTCAATGACGAGTCCCGAAGGCGAAAACTCGCACGATTGAAAGGCCTGTATACACTTCTTCCCGAGCTAAACAGTCTTAGGGTGAAGCCCAGCTTCCTCAAACGTAATCAAACCCCGAACCTGAAATTGTTCTTCAGCAAACTGCTGGACCCTCGATCCTTACCAACAGAGTTCCAAGCCCTGCAAAGCATTGTAAACCCTAAACGCCTGAACGTTATACGCCCCTGAGATCCACCTTAATCCCTAATCCCCTCAACCCACTCCAAATGTCACGGCTGGAGCCTCGACAAATGGAAGCCGATCCAAATCGCTGCCTTACATCTCGAAGCTCGCACTGTGAATACTGTGCGATTGGGGGAATCGCGGCTAGTGGCTTGGGTTGTTGCGTACGCGACGCGAGGCCCATAAGTGCCAGGACAAAGCTTCGAGTATATGGAATCAATGCGGAGCGGGCCTTCACCGATCTCCGGTGGTGGCGCGGGTGGTGCGCGACCCGCCTTCAAGGCAAGCAGTGAAGGCTGTGGGTTTTGCCACAAGTACATTTGGAATGCTACGAGCATCGTCATGTTGCATTGGTCAGGGTCAAGCATGTCTAAACGCCAAGGGACAAACCTAAAAACCAGACTGCGAGGGATGGCTCAAGCTTCAGGATATGGCAGTTGAAACGTCAGGGTCTCGGATTGCAGCTTCAGGGTGAAGAAGTGATTTCAGGGTCGCACACCCTGAAACCAATCAAGCCCACCAGACATGCAGAAAGCTCCGAAGCTACGAAACCAGCCTGTGCACTGTAGCATTATACGAGAGACAGACATAATTACGCCGCCGTAGCCTGAATCACCAGAGCGGGGCTGGAGCTTCTGGACACATATAGTCTGGATTGCAACAGTGCAAGGAAAGAGTCTTCCCAAATATCGACAGCAAGTGCATGGTTACATGGTTCGAGGTGAATCATACGGCCAGTCAGTCAACATAGTCCAAGCTCGATACATCCCGGGCTACCACCGTCCACTCCCTCCTGTGCTTGCGGGCGGTGGGGGTCAAGTAAAACCTTTTATGTATCCTCAACCGCCATTCGTGGCTTGCGGGCTCGAGCCGTCAGGGTGCATTACTAGGATGTGTTCAGTGTTGGTCTTTGCGGTTTGGGGTGGTGGCTGGATTACGAAAGACCTCGAGCCCCAACTCCGGCACATGGACCGCTACGGGCTTACATCGTTCACGCTTAAGGTGCCGGGCTTCGGCTTCAGCGTATATAGGTTTCAACGGCTCTCAACTCCCGAAGCCACCCGCTGCGCAGCCCAACCTCCTTCTCCTCAGTCAAGCTGGCACTCGGCCTCCCGTCGCGAACAACTTGGATTGAATTGAGTTCTGGGGTTTCCGAACACAAGAGACTCCACCACCTAGAGACCGACACGGAGGCTTCCAGAAGATATCAGACCCTGGGACTCGGAAATATGCAACCAGTAGAGCGCGAAGCTCCTGCAAGCACAAACCTCTAAAAGCCCTCAACCCGACAAATCTTGCAACAAATTGAAACTAAAGGCCGAGCAGTAAAGCAGCAAACTTTGAAAATCCTAAAGCCCTAGTGTTAAGAAAGAAAGAAGGACTGTTGTGGCGTGTGTAATGCAGTAGTTTTGAAGGATCTACAGTAGCGATCTCCAGCCCTCTCAAACAAAAATCAGATCAGACTTTTTTGTGTCGGATCCCTGGACCGGTTCTCTGCAGGATGGGATCCACTGTCTTCGGATCAACAGCAAGGGTTCCTTCTGGAGGTATACAGACATGGTGCGACTTATATACTGTTGTTAAAGCGTTGTGGGTGTCCGGGCATCCCTCGGGTCCTTCTTGGCTTTGGCATGAGCTCAAGGAGGACCCCAAGAAAGGACACGTAATTCAAGGAACAGACCACACGACATGCTTGACCTGCCCAAACCGTAGGCCGAATCCGTAAACTCTGGTAAACCCGCCGGAGAAAGAAACCCAAAACCCTGAAATCACCCTTTTTCGAAGCCAGGCTACAGGACTGAACTATGCCTGCACTCCAGAACCCAATCCGCAGCCTTCAACCCTGACGACTAAATCCGACATGGAAATTTCGTTATAGCCAGCCACGACTCAAAACGACTGCAGGCTTCGCGTCTCGGGTTAATTTCAATGCACTGGAACTTTGGGCTGGGTTCTCAGGGTCAAAAGCCAAGTAGCCACGGTTCCGGGGTTGCCAGGCGATGCTTTGAGAAAGGACTCTGAAGGCTGCGGGTTGCGCAGGTTTTTCAGGGTGAGGCTCCCAGATCCACGAAGCCTCGGCGGAAGGCGTCCCAACCCTCGGCCAGCCACGTCCAACCTCCGTGTGTTCTTGGCTACACGGCTGTTGGGCTTCGGGACCTAAGCCCTCAAGCTTCGATAGCGCAAGGGAACCTGAATCCTTTGCCGGGGAGCTTTGACTCTACCAGGAGTGGCTTCCGCCAGATCTCGGGACCATGGCTAAACTCTCTGAGGCCCGAATGCTGAACGTAAAAAACCGAAGCCCTCAATCCAAACCCCTGGCCCCAAACGGAAAGACCTTACCCTCAGGCGTGGCGGCCAAGAAAACTGTCGAATGTGTCGGAATGGTAAGGTTGTGCGGGGACATTACACAGATTCAGGCCCCCATATTGAAGCCTTAGTTGCACCCAGATCTCTCCGTGGCGACCAGCCACAGGGTATACAAGGTGGAACAGCGGAGAAGTGCTTCCAGAGTAGTCCACGACGAACGCTCGACTTTCCGCAGCCAGAAGCCCACAACTTCTGGCCCCGGATGCAAAACCAATCTCTTGCGCACCCGAAACCGTGGAGGCCTTCGAGTACTCCCAAGCTTCAGGCCAAAACATCGGGAACCACTGAGGCTTCAGGTGAGATATGCTGAGGGTGCTATGATGATAGAAGCCCTGAGTCCTAAAGATGTGCACCGTGTAGAGTCAGGTCTCCAGGAATGTAAGGTGTAAGGGAAATATTTGCATTTTTGGTTTTGGTCCGTCTTTAGTTGCTTCGACTTGTTCAGATCTAAACCCGCATAGACCTTTGACACTCATGTATAATCAGCATCGCTGTTCTTGGCATCCTACCTATTCCTATGCGCTAAGGTTGCAGCAGTACCCTCTTGTCTGCTATTTTGGAATCAAAAATCCCCAGGCACTGTGCCCTACATTGCAGCCCTGCCACTACAGGACTCAGGCCCTTCGAAGTTCCAGAAAGAATTCTAAGCAGGCATATGCGACAGCTCGAAGCCCGACTCGGACATGATTTAGGCTTCAGGGTTCCTTGTCTAGGCGGAGGTAGTAATTATGAATTATAGGGGCAGGGTGTACAAGAACCTCAACCAAGTCTGCGCAAGACAGCTGCCAAGTGCAGTCCCGAGCGGCGGTCGTGGAGGCGCGCCACGTGGTGCCTTCGGCAGACGAAGGGCTTGACACAAGCTTCCCCAGCAATGAACAGCGTGCACACCGACCACAAGTTTAGGATGCAGGGCTGTTACAGGTCCAGGGATTGGCGTCCAAGACTTCGACACTACGCCTCGAAGGACAACGTAGAGATCATGAAGCCCGAACACGGAAAGCCCGTACCCCAAGAAAGTCTGAACATGTCTGACCTCGAACCCGAGCCCTAAGTAGGCTTCTCTTCGTCTAGAGCACGTGCGTAACCTGTCAGCAAAGAAAATGATGAGCTCAGCCAAAAACCACAAAATAGTTCTATCCACTCAACTCGAAACCCTATCAACTCTGAGCAGCAGACCTTAAAAACCTTTCCTGAAGCTCCCCGCGGTCCTGGGCCGGAGCTTCCCCAAACTCGCCGCTGGAGATGCTGCCGGAGGCTGCAGGTGGCGTACCGCCTGCGGCCCGGGTGTTGGCTGCGGCTGAAGGCGCCCAGCATCTAAAGGTTCACGACGACGACGACGAAGCGGTTTTCTTCGGTGCAGGTCGTCGTGTAGAGGACTGGTTCATCTCTCGTCAACTGGCGTAGACTGGTGGGTGAAGTATGATATTTTAGTCGTCTAACTTGGCTTCAGCGCAGGTTGTCGTGGTAGAGAATCGCGGCGTGCGGGCAGTAGGTTACATCTGGAGAGAATGGCAGTATGCTTCGGCAGCCCCGAACCCATGCACCCAACTCATACACCCGAAATGCTAAACTAAGTCGCAGCCCCAAACCTACAAGCATCCTAGAAGCCTGCAGCCCTGCCCGAAGGTCCTCTTTACAACTTTAAACCCAAAAGCCAGAAACCCCAAAGAAGTTGATCGGGGTTCGGGGTCTTTGGGCTCATGTCTCGAAATCCTCTTGGCACATCCTGAAACTATATAGCGCTTAAACCCCGAAACCCCCAAATCCCTGACCCTAAACCGCCCTAGCTGGAGCCTGACTTGAATCGACCCCGATCTGGCCTGGGCAGCGGGAGATGCCAAGCGGGTGTAAAAGGCTTGCAGTGTTCGTTCAGCCACATGTTTTTACGCCTTATGCGTAGCTCAACAGGTCCTTGTTCTTTGAGAAGACGCAAGGAATCCATAAGAAGCAGCCCTAAATATTCAGGATGTTCTGGGCTTGGGGTAGGGCTGTGTTGATTTTATGTTGATTGTTGTGGCGCCACAGGTGCTGATGATCGTAGCTGCGACGCTCGTGGTGGTTCGCGGCAGTGGCCTTGCTTGTGTTTTGATCCTGGCGATGATCTGTCCAATTTCATTTCTGGTGTTTCTGTCGTTGCCATGCAGAAAGTGCTTTGCGAGTAAGGCATCCCGAATGTCCCGAATCAAGAAATCCGTAGAACTCTCAGGAAACATGTGCCCCTCCGCGCCAAATAACACACCAAATAACGGGGCTACGAGCATACAGGCCCTTCAAGCCCCCACACCCGCACGCCTAAACGCAGAACTGCCGAGGACAACAGAACCCCACAGTCCCGACTCAAAGCATGACGGAAGGGCGGCAAACGCTCTCGCGCGGAGGGCGGCTCTTGCCTGGATTCCGTCACTGATGCTACGGTTCAGACCAGCACTGCACTCTATCTCGTGTTCAGGGCTCGGCAGGATTGGGGTTGATCGGGGGGTAGGAGCTTCAAAGCTCTGAGTTGTGTGCGCTGAGGGCTAAGCAAGTCCTTTAGCAGCCCTCCAGCACCCCCGAACCCATCTTGCACCGCTGCAGCTGAAGCTTCGAATCTAAGTTCTGAGTTCTTGATGTGTCAGAGTGGAAATCTTCGGGTGTGTGGGGTCTTCCATGTGCTTGCTTCTTTCCCGCTCTGTGGCTTCGGGAGTGAAGGGTTCGGCAGCTTTGTGTTCTTGACATTGGCTTTATCGGAGTACTGGGCAATGAGTAGGTCGGCATTTCAGCATGCGACAGCTCTGGAACCCTTTCGTCCTGAGCCTCCGAAAGGCTTGCAATGAGGTCCAGCTGAACTCATTTGGCTGGGCTTTGAGCACCGAGACCCTAAACCGGAGGTCTGAATGTGCAGACTTGATTGACTTAATACCCTCTGTTGTATCCCGGTTCACTTGTACTAGAGAGAACGTCATGCAAAGATCTGTTCTATGTATTCAAGATCCCACAGTAACCCGCATTTGACGTAGACAGAAACAGGATCTGGAGGCTTTGGGAACTCACCTTGGCCCTGGCGAGGCCGGCAGCGGAAGGCCCTGTTGAGCTGGGAATTTGAGGGTTTCACGAAGTCGGGACTTCGGTGACTCAGAGATTTAATCCTTTAACTTTGGGCTTCGGCTTCAGGGCCCTCAGGGATTAACTAAGGTTCTGGGGATTTGAGGGATGAGGTTTTCAGGCTTCAGGATTTTGGGAAGGCTTATTGCTCGGGCTACTGCATTCAAGGTTGCGTTCCGGACCTCAAAGACGATGCTACTATTTCGGATCTCAGCTAGGGGTCCCTTGTTTCAGGAGCTCCGATGGGCCTTGATTTGGTCGTGCATTTGGGGTTTAGTGTTTGCAAAGCTTCTGGCATACGGTTTCAGAATTCTCCATTCAAGAGCTTGAGTGCGATGGGGCCCGACATGGGCTTAAGGGCTTAAGGCTTAGTGTAGACATCGTCCTGTTGCGATAGTTGTGACAGAGGTTGTTATGGGGCTTGGAAGAGATTAGCAGTTCGGAACCCAACAATTTCGTCAAGGATGTAAGAATTGGGGTGCAGCGAAAGTAGACTATGTGCTACGGATTCCAGGAAAGCTGCCGATGTCGATCTCAAACTCAAACCTTCCAAGAACAATCATTTCTCGAAGTGTCGACCCTGACCCAAACCGGAAGTTGGAACATCGTGCCGGTAAAAACCAAGGTCTGTCCTTCGAACCCTCTTTGCAAAAGAACCTCAGAATGCCTCCGAAGCCGATCGGAATCTGCTGCCGCCGATACCAACTGCAGGCCTCGCACTGTGGAGGGGAACGAATATGCGGGAACGCTAATCTGCAATCATATAACGGCAATCCAGGGGCTTAAACTTAAAGTCATTAATGTGGCAAGCATGTTTTGCAGTAGTCATTAAGTTCCGTGACGCCACGCTAAACCCGTGACGCCACGCTAAACCAAACACTTGGCGGGCATGGTGATGTTGGTCGTGATGGTACTGGCGAAAGTGGTAATGGTGATTCAAGTTGACCCTCAGCTCAGAACCCCCTGAACCCCCAAGCCCCACAACCTTCAACCTCAACCCTGACACCCCCATCGGAGCAATTGAAGTTTCGGAGAATAGCGTGGAGTCTGAGGGTTGAAGATTCCGGGTTCATGGCTAAGGGCTGAGATCCACTAGATCGGGTTTTGCAAGCTTTGTTTGGTTTTATAACGAAGCGCACCAGCACTGATCAGCGAGGCTGTTGTGTGAGGCACCAGAAAGCGCGACCCACATCCTCCGCATGACACCAGGCACCGAAAGCCGTTCGACAGGTTGTGGATTCCCCAAGTTCGAATTTTGCCTCGGATAGAAGCCAACCTGAACGATGTTGCAAGAGCCTGAAGGCCAACGTGTCGATCGGTTTGCACATGTTGTCCCACATCGGTCAACGCTTGAGGGGACACAAGCGTTGTTTTGTGAACTTAACTGGCAGTGTTTCAAGGATACGGGTCCTGCAATGTCGGTGACTGCTCATATATGCGTAATCTGAACTGTGAGCATCCTTACAGAATCCAGCACGTACACGACGAAGACGTGCTCTGATCGCAGCAACCGGGTCCACATTCCTGGCGATCCGTTCTTGCATCCACGGAACATTGATATGAACAGCTCTGCAAGACATGAACCAGGAGTGCTGGTATACTATAAAAGGCCTGGGGAAGACTTGCTGACTGCTGTACTTCAACCCGAACTTTTGAGCGTTCGACGCTGCCGTTTTGGAGGTTGGGGACCTACAGTAGGGTCCTCCCGGAATTTGCGACACGACCGGGTTTGTGCTCTGATCTGCTTTCGGGCAGATCTCCCAACAGCCCATATCTTGAAATCTTCTGCGAAAGAGTGGGCCCCGCATGAACCGCGTATCAGGGCTCAAGATACAGGTATAGGCCAGCTAGGCTTGCGGCTCATTGTTGACGATGCCCATCGCACCTGGGCCACTCAAGCCCTCAACCTGATCTCGCAAATACAAGCCAATCCAATACATGATATGCTCCAGACGCACGTCCTCAATTGAATACCTACACCTCTGGCTAGACTGTGCGGATGCCTATACAGCCCGCTACAAAGCCCTGGATTATATTCTTATGAGGCCCTTTCCACACCGTTTCAAAATCGCACAAAGCATCCCAGACAAACGCAATTCTAAAGTTTGAAGCCCCGCACTGCAAGCCCAATAGGAGCCGCCGATATGCCAATTGAAATTTGCATACGTTTCTGGCGCTTTGGGGTTTGAGGATTATTGAAGTTCGGCGTTCAAGGCTTTGCTTTTTCGGTTCAGGGCTTCAAGGTTTCGGGTATGAAGTTCAGAAACCGATTTTCCTGTTTTATGATAGCTTAGTCTGGAATCCGTTCCCCACTACCGCCGATGGGACGACCGACAGGTACTTTTTTGGAACAACCCCAAGGACCAGAGTTGTCGCCTGAACCATCCGTCGCACAGCCACAGCACTCGCCGTAACAATTGCGTCAAGAGAACTAGTTTCAAAAACTGAAACCGATGACACTACTCCAGGAGCCTTGGATCAGGCAGGGCTGCAAGCGTTGCTGCTCGAAGCATGACGATGAGCTTTGGACTGTGACCGCAGGGCCAAATGGGGGTTTGGTTTGGCGGTTTAGCATTTCGGACCTAAGGTTGAACAACATGCTAACTTGCAGGTTTTGGGTGTAAGGCTCGCTACACTACAATAGTCCTCCAACAACGATTGGGCGCCTGAGGGATCTGTGCACTCCTGGGATGATCGCATCTGACCCGGTCTGCTAGTTACTTACTAGTTCCGAAACTGAACTCGAAAACCAGACTCACAAACCTGACACTCTGCACTCTCAGAGCTGATCTAATCCGAAGATCCCACGCCTAGGCCTTTGCTCTCTTGAGGTTGGCACCGAAGCCCCGCACGCTGCCGTGCCGACGCCTATCGAGCGCCAAGCTTGTCTCTTTCCGGGTTTGGGGTTTGCATGCTGTTGCAGGTACAGCTTCCGGTAGGGAGGATAGGCCTGCCCAGGTGCCTTGACGTCTGAAAGCCTGTTGCTTGGAGTGACACAGACTTTTGGGACACACCTCTCAACAAAATACATCCTCTAAGGGGGAAATCCACAACAGACTCTCGCAAGTATAGGGGTTGCTTTAGGGATTTAGGGTTTAGGGTTTAGGGTTGGGGGACATAATTTCGCACTCCGGGTTTCTGCTTCAGGGTCCCATTGGGCTCTCAACCACTGTAGACCCTCTGCCCATGCTTTTCGATGCAGCAGATACCTATATATCTGTATGCATGCATGTAAGTTTATGCAAGGGTGTGTACCTAGGCCTATACATGAGTCTATGTATCTTTGTATCCACGTACCTATGTATCTATGTATCTATGTATGTACGTATGTAAGCCTTAAAGTTTCCCGGTTCCAAAGCCCCAAACCCCATAACCTAAACCTGGCATGCAGGAGTGAACTAGTGATTTCGCAATAGCTTGTTGCGAGGTTCATGTGGCTTTAGGGCCAGGTGTTGATTTCCGGGGACTCGAGTGCGTATTTCGGTATGAGCTGCATGTTGGGCTATGTGGTGGCCGTCTGATTTTGTCATAGCACGGCTACCGAGATCATTGAGCGGGCTCACATCGGCCTCGGAACGTCTTTTCGGTCGTCGCAGCTCTCTCCCGTGCGTACAGCGGGCAGAGGGGTCTTAATCAAACCGAGATGGACGGGTTCCAAAAATCAACTGAGAAAGCACGACCATGAGTTCACTTGTTTCTGCATCCAAGTGTCTATCCCATCTTGCAGGGAAGTCTTGAACGGTTGGCCGTGGCTCTGAATATCTTATAACATCAGGGCTTCAGATATGTCATTGAAGGCTTCGGTTTGGGCAAACACAAATTACCAGGCAGAATCAGCTGACTTTTGTCACTGTCCATCAGTGAAAAGTCGCTGTTGCGTAGCTTCGCAAAGCAGAATCTCATGAAAATACTGGTGCTGAGTCTTCCAACTACTTACAATGTGAAGGTGATGCCCTCTGATCTATTTTTACTGATAGTATATGCATCATAAAACCCACATACACACTCACTGATGCTCATAAACAGGTCAGTTGTATACACTCACCAGAAGACCAATATGAACCATGCTTCATAAAGTGTGTAATCTGTGATATTGACAAACAACCATGCCCCCAAGCAAAGGGATAAATAGCGGCATCTTTACATGCAAAGGTGTATTTATACTTGTGCCTACACAGGTATTGTCTTGCCTGTGTCAGCTACCTGTATTGCCAGCTGACTATGCGCTGCTTACAGCTTGAACCGAATGTGCCTTTGCGAAATCGCATCGGAAGCGGCCTTCAAACGTTAAAATCTCCACCGATGCCTTTCGAGGCCAACAACCCCTGATGCTATCGGTGGGCTGGAGTGTCCTTACAAATCGAAGTTGAAGGGTCCTTGTAGTGTGTCTAAAGCTGTCAAAACTTGCAGATGGCGAGAGCTTCCGGTTTTGAGGGTTGACGGCGTGACATTTTGAGTCTTAGCAGCTTGGGTTGTGCAGTGCATGAAGCATGAAAAAAAGGAGACACGGCTTATGGCATCTCTGGCCCTCACAGGGCCGCTTGCCCGAAGAAGCCATGGCCGTGGTTGATGGCAGCGAAGTATGCGGCAAAGACGAGGGACACGATGGCCTGCAACTTCATCACGATGTTCAAAGCAGGACCCGAGGTGTCCTGCACAAGGGCGTCCATACTTCGACCAGCATATGCAAAGCTCTCTGACAAAGCTACACAGTCTTGAGAACTCGAGGTTCAGAGCGCAATTTGCACAACCAAAATAGAAACTTGCTGACCGAAGGCATGAATATAAGCAATTATGAGCATGCACTTGACAATGCCATCAACAAAGCCCAAAGAATGGCCTTGAAGGGGTCGCCGACGGTGTCGCCCTGCACCGCAGCGTCGTGGGCCTCCTTGGCCTTTGGCGCAGCCTTGATCTCCTCGGCTGTCTTCGGGTTCTTGGTGTATCGCAGCTCCGGGTCATCGGAGAAGCCGTTCTTGATGAACTTCTTGCCTGGAGACCGTAAATTCTGTGCTTTGTCTTCGGGGGGACTTGTGTTATAGGGGTTTGCCGGAACAATCGGAAAACTATCTACCCCATCTTCTGCCGTGACGACCGGCATACGGTATACTGCCCTTTTCTATACATTCGTGGGGCACCACGCAAGACCTTTCCAACCAGCCCAGTTGCAGTTGTCCCAAGCGCCGCCCGAGTTGGACATGGAGATCGCAAGCTGCACGGAGGAGCCCAAAGAACCTGTGAGGAGGCCGAAGACGGCCTGGACGCCGAAGAAGGTACCAGCCAGGAGTGGCGAGAGGATCACCAGGCAGGCCGGAGCGACCATCTCTACCAAAGAAGCCTGGGTGGAGATTTGGATGCATGTCAACGAGTCTGGCTTCAGCTCTGTGCTTCCGTCCAGCAAGGTCTTGCCTTGGCTGTCCTTGACGCTGAACTGCCTCTTCACTTCGGCTACCATCTCACCTGCGGCCTTGCCGACGGACTTCATGGTGAGGGCGGCAAACCAGTAGGGGATCATGCAGCCGATGATCAGGAAGGCAAAAGTCACTGGCTCCAGGATGTTGACACCAGTCTTCACACGCAGCCGCACAACAAAGGCGCCATAAAGGGCCAGAGAGACCAAAGCGGCGGAGCCGATGGCGAAGCCCTTGCCGATGGCGGCGGTGGTGTTGCCGGCGGCATCCAAGGCGTCCGTGCGACGGCGAACCTCGGGACCGAAAAGTGCCATCTCTGCGATGCCACCCGCGTTGTCCGAGATAGGCCCGAAGCCATCAATGGTGAGGCCACAGGAGAGCGTGGCGAGCATGCCCAAAGCTGCCAAGGCAATGCCGTAGAGGTCGCAGAGCTGAAAGGACACGTAGATGGCCGAGGACAGCACGAAGACAGGAACGATGCAACTCTTGTAGCCCAAGGCCAAGCCCTGGATGATGTTCACAGCAGTGCCGAACTTGCAAGCACTCGCCAGCTCACGAGTGGGAACATAGCTGTGGGAGGTGAAGTACTCCGTGACCAAGCCGATGATAAGACCTCCGACACATCCCATGGTGGCACAAATGAAGCACTTGAACGGGCTGCCGGTGATCTTTGCCTGACGCCCATCCTCGGTCAAGCGCACGCCCTCCAGGCGGAACTCTGCCGGCAGCAAGAACACCGCGAGGTAGTAGATTACGGGAAGCATCAAGAAAGCGGTGAGCACCATCTGTACCTTCAGCACGAATTCGATGTCGGGCTCGTCCTTGACAGGGGAGATGTTGGTAGCCACAAACCCGCAGAGGATGCAGATCACAATGCCAGCAGCGGAGATAGCCAAGGGGAAGAGCATGGCATCCCAGCCAGCATCTGCCAGCGTGTGGTGCGAACCTTCCACGGCTGCTGCAGCGATGACCAATGCTGCACAAGTGCTCTCGGCGAAGGAGCCGAAAAGGTCTGCGCCCATGCCGGCAATGTCACCCACGTTGTCGCCCACGTTGTCCGCAATGGTGGCGGGGTTGTTGGGATCGTCCTCGTCCAGGCCGGCCACGACTTTGCCGACGAGGTCCGCACCAACATCTGCGGCCTTCGTGTAGATGCCACCACCGACGCGGCCGAACATGGCCACGGTGCTGCCGCCGAGGCCATAACCCGCTGCACAGTCGAAGAGGATCTCCCAGTCATCAGCCTCCGGATAGATGGTGCGGTAGAAGCTCAAGAGCATCCACAGGATCAGCACTCCCAGGGAGCAGAGCGCATAGCCCATGACGCTGCCACCCCGAAAGGCGGTGTTGAAGCCAAGGGTGTAGCCGCTGTAGGCACAGGCAAGAGTGGTGCGCGCATTGGAGTAAGTGGCGACCATCATGCCAAGGAAGCCGCAAAGCATCGATGTGAAGGCTCCTGTGAGGAAGGCTCCCGCGGTCAGGTGTCCCTGCAACGTGTCCTTCGTGCCCCAAGAAACCAAAGCACTAATAAGGAAAGCGAAGACGACGCAGAAGGCGGTACAAATGGCATACTCCACCTTGAGGAACTGAATTGCGCCCGTCATGATCTTTTCGTAGATCTCGGGTACCAACTTCGCTGCCTGCTCACTGCCACCTGCTGTGAGCCCTGTGCTGAGGCTGTCCTTCCCATCCGGCGTGAGCTTGATGCGCCTGGAACAAAAGAAACCGCCAAGGAATGACGTGTTGCCCACCTCCATGTACACACACACACACACACTCCCTCACTCACTCACTCACTCACTCACTCACTCACTCACTCACTCACTCACACTCTCTCTCTCTCTCTCTCTCTCTATATATATATATATATATATAACACATGTCTATGCTACCCTTGGGCCTGCCCTTCATGATCTAAGAAATCCGTTCATGTTGCTGTTCTGCAAACATACATGCATAAACAACAGTACTGCAAGCAGGAGTACATGTTGCTAGACACCTCCCCTGTGCGAAGCCCCGGATAGAGGTCCCCAAGCGAATCCTGATGACCAAGAACTGCGCAACGGCCGCCACCAGCCCAAGCAGACAGCAGGGAACTATGATTTGATCGATGAGTTCCATGGCTGAAGCAGCTTTCTGTGCGAAGGTGTCGATGCTTTCGCTCGTGAGCCAAAACTTAAAGAGCAAAAGAAACAAGAAATTTTGCCGATTGCTCACACCTGGAAGGCACAAGAATGCAATGACTCTATATGGCTTTGGTATGTGTGAAACCCAAGTTCCAGATTAAACTGCGCAACCCATGCGTAGTTCTGAAACTGGAAATTGGCAGTCCCAGTTCTGCAGGAGTGACTTGCTCTTCTTCGGGACAGCCAAGCATGCTTGCTCAAGCTTGGAAGGAACTCCCGTACAAGAAGGTCTCATCTAGATTCGATACCGAGAGATCGATTCGGCCAGTCGGCCCTTCCCTCTGCTTTCGTCTGTATGCGAAAAAGGTTGCTCAGAACAGGACAGGGCCAAGGTATGTTACGTGGTCGTCGCAACCGTTCAACACGATCCAGTCGTTTTGACTCTTAGGCTGGCAGCATGCAACCGACTGTTTTCAGAAAAGCGCCAGGACCCCAGGACCGAGACCACCAACAAACCAGGGCCAAAGTGCTTTGCCCCGCATGGCGATTCTGGCTAAAAGTACTGGCGCCAAGTATGTCCCCAGTGCCAAGTATTTGTGCAATCCTCAAGTCGGCCAAAGTCTTGGCCCCAAGTAGAGATTGAAGGACATTCAGACACGTGGCCAGAATGCTTTCTCTCAAATGCTGGCTAATTCAAGACCGCAACTTGTCCCCACGTATCGGCACGAATCAGGAGCACGGCGCCTATGCTCCCCCGTATACCTCCGGGATTCCGGAGAACTGCCGAAGTCCTCTTTCCCAACAATACTGCTTGGGTAGCTTTCCGAGACAAACAAAGACCTGCGTGTTGTAATTCTCAATGAAGAACCTGGGTATCCACAGGATGCTGCTGCACGGTTTCTCTCGAAATCACGGACGCGAACGCAAAGTGCAAACTGTTTGGGGAACAGTCTCCTGCATGCACTGAAAATCCGCAATCACTTCCCGAATCTTTCAACCACACACCGTCTGCGAAGTGTATGTGCAGACTTGTTGTGCTTCTACTCTTCCCCGCCGCTACAATACCCGAAACTCAACCCACACTCCCAAACTTCTGAACCTTGTGACCCTTGCAACCCTTAGGCTTTGGTTAGCACACTTTAAACCTGCAACTCGGAATCGTGAATCTCTAAAGCCTTAGCCAAGAGATCCCGAGGACAGCGTCTTTCGACTCTCGGCTGGCAGCGAATCCATCGCGTTGCAGGCATGCATGGGGATTGTTCTGAACGTTTTCCTATGCGGAGCTTTTTCTATACCCTATATGTACAGAGGAAACAATCCGAACTCTGCAATCACCCCTCATGACTCGAAGTTGCTTTGTCAAAAGGTACACTCCCTTAAACCCCTTGAAAGCCCTCATATCGCGCAATCCCCCGAGCCCGAGCACATGGACGAATTACTCCGCATCTTCTGCGGGGGCCGTCAGAAGGGGCGAGGAGTGCAAAGGCGACGGGGCTGGCGCCGCGCCGCCACCTGAAAGGATGCTTTCTGTTTTGGAGCCGGGGTGTCGGTTTCCGGGTTGGGTTCCCGCTGGAGGCTTTATATGCTTCGGGTTGGGTTTGAGGAATTGATGGAGATTTAGAACCCGGATTGACACCACCCATCCCATGAAAAGAATGAGAATAGGCATCCTACAGTAAGAAAAAGAACGGTTCTCAATCAGAGATCTCCATTATGTCAAGGGGTTGGCCAAAAGCTTCTGTTCAAGGTGCCGCCCTACGAGTCCTACATGATTAGTTTTTGCAAGGTTCATGGGATGCACATTAGCATAATCAAAAGGGGGCAAAGGTGGTACCACGACGAATTATTCAGACCTCTGCACTACTTATTAGAGGGATGAAGGAGAAACGACTTTTTCGTAGGGTCGCGCAGCCGGCTACGAGTACAAGCATTTCCAAGTCTGCTCTGCAGCATTCCATGGCTACAAGGTGAGCTTCCTCCCGTTGAGCTCACTTTCAAGAAGCAGTATTGCAATCTCAAAAGCTTAGGATGTTGAGTAGTTCGAGGGCTTGTAGGCTCAGTTGTAACTTTGGACAACGGCTGTGGTTTTCGGAGCATAGGGTAGTTGTCTCGAAACAGGCCCGAAACCCCACTCACACTTATGGTTCGTGGGCGAAGCGCAGAATTTCATTCCATTTCCCCGCCTGGCGAAGAAACGACGTAGCTTAGGAGAGCTAGCTTCTGGAAGCTATAGACTACAGGCCCGAACGTACTGGAACCGAGGTAGAGCTTGAAATTCCCAACTACTCCTCTTTCTGCATTCCGACGGCCTTCAACATCTGCGTCGCTCGAAGGAGGTGGCCGGATCCTTCCAAGAGGCCCAGGGCTTTGGGGATTCAGTCCGCTTAGGCTTTGCGGTGTTCAAAACTCGTGACCATTAATCGTGTTCCCATACTCCCATACCTTAAAGCATTTCGACCCGAAGCTTTTAGATCCTGAGTGCGAGTAAGCTACTTTCACCAGGCTTGAGCGTGAGACTTACCATCCATTGAGCCAAGGTGCACCGGGCTTCTGGCATCCTCCCCTCTTTCCGACATCTCCGACATGGCGGGTTCGGCCTCAGACCAGGCTGCGGCATATGAGCTGTCGGGCGCAGATTGGAGTTCGGGTTACGAAGCTTGGTTGGGAGTGGACTTTGGGAACATAGATTTGGCGGTTTCGGATGATTCTTCGAAGTTAAGCTGAACGCAAGTCGGCATGCCCAGGTTGCCAGTGTGGGTTGCTAGGTTTCATACCGGCATTTTTGAAGCCATAGCCAAGGGCTCCAATTCCGAGCTGCTGTATGTAGGTTGCATAAGATCGGCATCTTTGGAGGTCCCATACCGTGTTTTTTGACTAAATCTTGAACATCGAGTTTCGCGTTTCTTTCAGGAGCTGCGTGGCATTAAAGCACCTCTAGGCGATCAGAAGCTTGCAGCTGCAGAGGATCAGACTTTGCCAAAGGTTTCTGATTGTTGAGATGCAGTAACCAGCTTGGGCTCTGGCGGTTGGTATCTGGGAGTTTCCGAAAATGGGGGGGTCCTTATTTTGGGGACGTTCTAATAAGGACACTACATTAGGGTCCTCTGGTATCCCTAAGCGGAGCCTGGCTTTTCTGTCGAAAGTCGCGGCAACAAACATTGCCACTTGTGACAATCAAGAGCCTAATAAAAGCATGGAAGGGCACATGGTACCCTATAGTCCTCCATAAATGTCTAGCTCCTAAACCCACGCCTCCGAGCCTCTGAAGGCTGCGTGCCTGCAACATCCAAGCCTCGAAGTCGAATTATAAGCCGGCAGAAATGCGCCTCCTGCGAGCCTCTCAACCTCCAAGCCTCCAAGGCTACAGGCCTCGAAGCGCCGCATATCTCGCGCGAATGTCAAATGCAGGAAAGGAGCTCTTGGACGCCACGTCTTCATGCGCCGAGGTGACTTTAAATGCTTGTGTAGGTGTTTCGAGGCCCTTCTACGAGATGGACGATGCTGGCGAGACCCGTCCTCCCCTCGATGGACATTTGGCTCAGCTCCCAGCTAGCTCTGTATCAGCACGCCCGGCCACAGGGGAGAACTCGCTGCGTTCCTCGGCATGGGTCTCTTGGTGAGACATGATTCGGTGCCTGTTTTTGATACCCGCACTACCAAGAGAGGTGTTTGCAAAATAAGCTTCTGCGAGCCTACGCGCTCCACCAACAGTGATTGCAGTTCAACATGAGGCTTGCAGACGTGCTTTTTCAGTGCGGCATCGATCTACGGTCTATGGTCCACGGATCCTTGTCAAAGCTCTCTGACAAAGTACTCCGTTGCCACGGCTGGAGCCCGCAAAGAGGCCTGAATCTTGTTGTCAAAATTGATGGCGAAGATGTTTTTTGCCTGCTCCGCGTCTTCACTATTTGGCTCTGGATAATCATCACCGTCCTCGGCAAGCAAGAGGTAGTAGTCCCATGGCCCGTGGCAGTCACGCCCCAGCTTCGTGTGATCTACAGTGCGTGCATAAGAGAAGCCTCCTCCGTAAGCAGTGTCCAGAGCACCCGCATAATCATCTCGCATAGTGTCCAGCATCCCTTCAGGCCGTGCGCACACTGAGTGTCCATTGTTCACAAGCCTCTCGTTTTCCAAAAACAAGGGGACACAAGATCCAACACACTGCAGACTTTGTACAAGAGCTTAATGAAACGAGCAAAAAGATTCTGCTTGTCGAGTGAGTAGCCCGTTGACTAGCACGAACTGCCCGTATCCTACCTCCGGAGCTCTCGAATGCACTAGCACCTTTTGCATAACTTTCTGAGGCACGACCTTGGAAGCGGTGCTGGTGGTCAGGAGATTCTGCGCTGCATACTCCATCAATTGATTGCGAAGCGTCATGTATGCTTTCATGTCAAACTGCTCCAGGTTCACTTGAGGCACCTGCCCCTAAGCCATCGATTCCTTAACTTCTGCTTGTGACGGAACTCCTGGAAGTGCCATTGCACTGGCGACCAGCGCCCTGGGGAAACTTGTCATTGTACGATTTGGCATATCCTCCAGGCCGATGAAGAAGGGAATGCTGCCCGACATGATTATCTCGTAGTGGCGAAAACAATCCCAACCCATCTTTCGCATCGTGATGCCAAAAAGACCCTTGCTGTACTGCTTGTAATACGCGTACTCCGTGTTGTAGATGTATGTTCTTGTGTTGCCAGGAATCAGGGGGGCAAACATGGTCGTCTTCGCGCCATCACGGCGCAAGCTGCTGGTGTTCCTCCACTTCTCTGGCGCGATGCCGAACGATATACTGTGGCTCGCGTCTTAAGAGAAGACTCTTATGAGCTATGCACAACGACTCCTTCAACAGGGGACCTTATAGTTTTGGAAAATTAGGGACCAAGCTCTGGAAATCCTTACTACTTTGACAAGACACACACGCCTAGCTGATTGGGTGGCGCTGAATGGACAAGACTACATATACACATGAGGGCCGAGTCCCAGCAGTTTACCATCCGCGCGGAACGAGGACCTATGTGAGCCCGTGCTGGCCACTGCGTGAAGACATCCCAATAAAGAACGAAATTTGCGTTCTCTAAAATTCTCTTGGACTTCAAAGAATTATGAACGGCATAGACAGTACAGACTGCCAAACTCACTGCAGCAGTCGAAAGTAAACACCGAGTATGCGAGTATTCCGTAAGATACGCTTCTCTTCGCATGTGGTTTAAACGTCAAGCAACATGTGGTTTAAACGTCAAGCAACATGCTGTAACCCATGGCTGACAACTTTAGCGAATTCTTTCTTAGAGCCTGCATTTCTTGCAACCCCCACACTCAAGCTGAAGCAGATTAAACCCCACAAAATTTGGCAACCGCAAAATGATTCCATTCATCCCACATTCTAGATACTTTGTGGCGCGTTAAGCCCTGAAGCCCACAAGCCAGGCGCCTCCGGCGGGACGTCCTTCGACGACTCATGTGTAAGGCTGCAGCAAATTGGTGTCTTTTTGACCCAGCCGCGGCTTTGCCGTGCAAGGAGCTTATCAGACTGGACCTCCAACAGAAGTGCGTTGAACTCTGACAAAACACTACACACGGTACTTTCGACGGCTCTTCTAAAGTTTTTACACGGCCTGCAGGAGAGCTGAGTCGGCTGACTCCAAGACAGCAGACTGGACCTGCGAAAGAAGGGCGAGGGCGAGCATGCTGAAGAAACGGGTCATCCGCATTGCAGCCATGCACGGCGACAGTCGAGGGTCTACGGTCTCGGAAGGTGGCTAAGCTTGTTCTGTAGCCAGCGCCTCAACAACGAAAACGGCCTCAAGGATCAACTCTATGTGTGTCTGCGTTCACTTTCCACGTTCCTGTTCCGCATTCTAACGCTGCGTTCCAAGCCTGGCCACGAGCAGGACTTGGCGCGACACTCTGATTCCCGTGTAAAGGCCTTGTGAGGGCAAACAGAAGCATGCAAGGCAGCGGATTGGACTGTCCTATAGAATTCCCTACGCCTTCGACTATGCCCGAGTCCCTGAATGCAACTGAAGGAAATGAAGAAATGATGCCGATTCATTTCAAGACCTGGATCTATGACATATTCTATCCATAGACCTTACACCCTCAACTTGGGGGGAAGAATGGGAACCCTAAACCCTAGACCTTAACCGCTTCAAACCTTGCATCTCGTTCTGGCAAACCGCTTTGGGCCTTCCACTCTGGGACCTGCAGCGGTGCAGGATTCGAAAAGGGCAACCCTCTTCAATCGTCTAACACCTGAACCGCAAACCGTAACACCCTTAACCAAAAAACCCAAAATCCGTGAGGGGAATAGAAACTGAGGCTTTCAGCGCTCAAGACGTCCTTCTGGAGCTGACGGGACTGCATCCGGTCTTAAAGCTAAGCCTCCTTCTCACTGGCACTACCACTACCACTACAGGGTTTCGGGTTTAGGGGGCACTACAACGGGGTCTGCTGTTTCGGAAGCCTTTCAGAAACACCAAGATTCATTCGCTGCCTACTGAGCAAAGATCTGAGCCGACTTCGACAGATGGCTCCACCTTCTCTGTAAGTTCACGTTGTCCTGGTAACTGCTCAATCTGTAGGCTGTTGTCCACTCACGTCTGTTTGAGAATGACGGAAGTCAACAGAACTCTAAAGCGCTGAACCTTTAAGAATCTCAAAGCCAAGACGTCAAGAATTGAAGCCACAAGCCCCGAGACCCACAGGCATCGAACCCTGCAGCCCTGAGTCGTTGCGCAGCAATAACGGGGTGATGTACTGCCTGTCCAGCTGCACAAACCTTAGTGCTCGAATCTTCAAGACTTGAGATCTCCTGGTCCCCGAAAATAGAACCCTCTCTTACAGAACCATAATACCAACAGGCTAGAAGCTAGAAGAGCTAGAATCGCGATTCACTAAACCACGAAGCACTACAGTTGCGCACTACAACCCGAATCAATATACTACAAACCGAACCATGAAGGAATGCTGCAAGGATCCCGCGTCCTTGGGAGCAGACAGGGTTAACGACCTCCGGGTCCAACTCGGGTTTTCGCCCAATCCGCGGAAGGCAAGTGAAGCTTAATGGCTGAGAAGTGCTTCCTGACTCCAGCCCCCTGCGTGAGTTATGGTTTAACTGTCTAGAAGTGGGCCTTGGGTTTGGCAAGGCTAGATCGACTCACATCGCAACAAGGTGCTGACAGTGTCAGCACCTGGGGCTTGGGGCTACTTGTCGCCGAGCTGCGCCAAGCGTTTCACGGCCTGCATGACCGCCGTACCCAAAAGCCCTAAACTCAACACTGCTAGTTATCCCCAAACTGTTCGAAGGACGCGTTGGAAGCGCATCTTCGACTGCCACTGGCAGATGCCCAAGAAAGAAATCGCCAAACCCCAGAGCCTGACACTTTACCAATACAGCGAAAAAAAAGCAACATAAGCGAAGACAACTGCACCCGTATACACCGAGATCGTCAGACGAGAAAACCACATAAATGCAGATACAGATATAGATGCCGAGATAGGCTGTATAAAAACAGATGACAAAGCAGATAAGGATGCAGATAGACACAGCCATAGACACTATAGAGATAAATGCAGAAAGAAAGATAGATAGACTGACAGATAAAAACCTGGAAAGACAGATAGATAAATAGATAGATACCGAGATACAAAAAGACAGATATGCAGCTGGACAGCTACAGGAACAGACAGACAGACCGACAGACAGACAGACAGACAGAAAGACAAACAAACAGACCGATCGACAGTTGAAGAACACTTGCACACACACACAGACACACACAGAGACACACACACACAAACACACACACACACACAAACACACACACACACACACAAACACACACACACACACACACACACACACACACGCACACACAGAAAGCCAGCTACGCATAGACCGATGTGTGTATATGTGTATCTATCAATCCAGATGCGCTGCACGTACTCATGCATGCCACTTTGTTGGCTGATGAATGAACTCAGGCATGCTTGCATGCATGCATGCTCGTATGTGTATGATATATACACACATACATGTAGCACAATTGAGTTTAATTGGCTATTTACTTACACGCTCATACGGAAACGACAGGTAGGTTCCAATTACAAAGACTTGTCGCTGCGGGGTAAACCTTGAACATAAAAATCTAAAGGTGCAACATAGGGCGATCGAACTGAGAGTCCGTTCAGATTGAGGCCACACGAAGCACCTAAACAAGCCCGTCATCAGCACCCTAAGACCGTGAACACCCTAAACCCAAAGCCCCCGGTGATCGCTCTCAGCCCCGGCCGGTTCCAGCGTGAGCGCAAGCTGTTTCAGCTGATCGCCATGACCTCTGATATTGTCCGTCTTGCGGTCTGACACAGATCGGTTCAGGAATGAAGTGTCAGTGTTCCCGGCATAGGTTTTAGAGCCGTTGGGAACCTGACACGCGGTCTAGACTCCACAGTTTCCAGCCACCGTCTAGCCATCAGGGTTAACCCTGCAATGTAAATCCTGAAGCATCAGAGCCTAAACCCTACTGTAAACCCCGTCTACACCCTTTAAAACCTTATTTACACCCTTTATAAACCCTTACTATTACAGGCTCTTGTCTAGACCCGTGTATAGACCCTTATGAATCCTTAGGACCGTGGCCCGGGCATCGCCGGATCCTCAGCGCCCCAAGCACAGGCGCTGTCGCTCCCCCCAGCAGCCAGACCGAGGTCAGCACCTCACCGCTTCGGGCTTTCGCTGGTTTAGGGTTTAGGGTTTACGGTTTAGGGGTTTAGGGTTTAGGGAAAAATCTGGTGGGTTTGAAATTGCGATGCTTCTCTGTCTCTGGTTATAAGCTAAGCTGGGATGAGCGAAGATTAGGATCCTGAGGAGCGGGGTAGAATAAGCCCTCTCAAAGGTTGCTTCAACTTTGGGTCGAAGGTCAGAAACTCGGCATCTGTTGAAATAGCAATAAGAGATTGGACTGTGGTTTCCAGGTTAAGGGTTTAAGTTCAATGCGAACTGGATACTTGCCGAACAACTGGTTTTGACGTACGACGTCTTCGGCTGTCTCTGGAACCTTTTCTGGAGCTAGGGGCTTGGAAATCTGCTAGCCTTCAACGATACCGTATAGGCCTAAAGCCGAAGCCTCTTCGGCGGCTTCGGGAGCTTGGCAGTATCGAGGCCGAGGCGGTTTGGGAGTGAGGGGATTTCGGGTTCTAGGGTTTAGGAGTTTAGTGTCTGGGCACTGTGCTAGTCGTACGGGGTGCAGAAGTGGGTTTCATGGGCTCGGGGCTACAAGGGGAGGCGGGGACCGAAGGTAAATGGAGTGTGCGCCAGTTCCCCAAACCATATACCTACCACAGCAAGCCGCAGTTCGCAAACGTGCACCAGCATCCACACAAGCCTGTTCGAAGGAGATTCTTGTACATGTCACTTCATGCATGTTCTGTACTTTAGAGAGCTCTTGTGTGACAGGGATACCACTAGATTGAAGGGACCCAATCCTCAACCCAATCCTCAGCCGCTAGAAATCCTTGCCGCGAATTCTGAGCCTGAAACGCGAGACCTTGCACCTTTCGACACCACGCCCAGAATCCAATGCTGTCAGAGCCAACAACGTACCGAGAGTGGTCGTCTGCGACCTCTTCGGAGGGATAGCCCCAAGGAACTCTCAAAGCAATGCCCTGAGCCTTCCGTCGCACACCCTCGACCCTGGACATCGACAGCTCTGTGACTGAACTCTTTCGCATAGATCCTGAAACCACTTCATTTCGACGTGAGAAAGCCATTAGTTAAAGAAGAGCCCGGAACCCTAAAGCCAGCCATGAACCCTTTCAAACCCCAAAGCACAGACACGCCAAGCCAAACCCTAGGCCATCAACAGACCCAACACTCCAAAAGCGGAGACTCTAAAACCATCTAAACCGCAAGGCTCGAAACGCTTGAAGCCTGAAGCGCGAGATACACCCGACAGGCAGAAACTCTGAACAACCCTGATCTTACTCTACCCCCCCAACCCCCCCCCCCCATGTTGAGACGCGCTACGACCCACATTGCCAGGGCCATGAAGCAGTGGCGATGGGGACCCGGGAACCTCATACTGAAGTCAGGCATTGTGTGTGTGTGTGTTTCATTGTTACCCAGTAGATTATGGTCCCGCGCACACACACATGTGTATGTATGTACGTATGTATGCCATGCATGTATACTCACTGAATGTTTTATCCACACATACTATGTGCAGCTACAGATTGTCATTGCACGCCGCTCTTCCTGAATTGATTTATTTCGGCTTAGAGGGTCTTGGGCTTGTTGGCCGGGTTTGATTCTTTTCCTCAGGCTCCCTGGGTTGAGGGGGCCCTGCGCCGTAGGGCTTGCGAAGCGTGAAGCCCAAGACCCCAGAGCCTCAAAGGTCGCAGGCGCGCAAAAAACCTGGAGACTTAACGCATGCGAGATGCTTTTCGCTCGGGTTTTGGGCACTTTGTGTTCGGAACTCGTTGGCTAAGCTGACAACCAGAGAATTGGAAAGCATAGGTTAGTGTCGAAACATCAACGAAAACCGCTGTGTGCACCTACGATGACATTTCGCCCAAAACTCTGAAAATCAGAACAGCAGGACGAATCATGAAATGCCAGCCATAGCCTGGATGAAATCTTGCATAAGCGGCAGCTGGTGCCTTCACACGAACTCAGAGGGGTGTCTAAAGAGATCTGGATTGGCCTCGCATGGGAAGACGAGGGAAGCGGACGTCTGCCAGTCTATGCTCTTAGCCCCAGCCGTATGATGTAACATGCGCCGTTGGCTTTTTGAGCGGAAGAGGTATGGGCTCTGAGGTAAGGACGAGGTCTGTGTGGACGTTATCCAGTTGGCCCATGGATGCTCACGGTTGACCTACAGATGCTATGGGGAACGGATTTTGGACCGGGGCACGGTGAGGTCTGGATGGACGTTATCTTGGTTTTGGCCCATGGACGCTCTGCATGAACGGATGCGGGATGGATGGGATAACGTGACGGTTGACCCATGGATGCTCTGGGGAAAGGATGAGGCCTGGCCCATGGATATCCATGGATGCTCTGGGGAATGGATGAGCCCTAGGTGGAGGTTAATTATCATGGTTGACCCATGGATGATGTCGGGGACGGATGATGTCTGGGTGGGCGTTATCATGGTTTGGCCCATTGAAGCGAGGGAACGGACGACATCTTGATGGACGTTCTCATGGCTTTGGCCCATGGGTGCACTGAAAACGGATGAGGTCTGGGTGCACGTTATGATGGTTTTGGCCCACGGATGCTCTGCGGAACGGATGAGGTCCGGGTAAAGTTATATGGTCTTCCCATAGATGCTCCTGGGCAAGCAGGAAACGACCAGGTTTTTGGCGTGCCTGCTTCCGCCTCAAACCCCGAAACCTGACAAGGCTTGACTTGTGGTTTCACCACGCTTTATGGCGACTTTGTAGTCAGTGCGAAGTTTGGGGTCTTGTGAAACTCGGGTTCAGGCTGAGGTTACCCTGGCCAACCAGAGCCGACATCTGTGGGATTTTAGTGCAATCGCTGGTCTGAGGATCCGTCACAGATCCTAAACTCCAGAACTTGCATGCAGTGGGCTCAGACTAATTAGAGGCCTATAGGGGGCCGCATGCCTGGACCCAAAATCCTCCACTCAACGCCAGCAAAGACGATCCGAGACTCCTAGACCCCCAATTAAAGACTTAAAGCTTCCTATCTCCATGAACGCCGGGGAAGCTGAGTGGACAGGGCAAAGGCGATGGCACCCCGCAAACCGGCGAACCACACCTGCGGCGCCGAGATTTGCATTCAGGGTTGTGGGGTTTCGCATAAGACTGTTAGGGTTGAGGGTTGTGGTATGTAGGTTCTTTTGCTCTTATATATCGGGCTTTAAGGTCGGGGTTTGGGCTTGCGGGGCTCTTCTCATCTCCAAAAAGGGTTTGCCTTAACAGCCTTAGATTCGGATTCTAGCAGGCCAGGCTAGGGTATTGTGTTCTGAAGTTCTGAGGTTCCTCTCTGCCGTTGACCACGCTATAACGAACCAAGGCTATATAGACTATACAATCCAGATCCTGAGCCGAAAAAATCGTACACGCAATGTTTTGGCGTGGCCGGACTGGTCAAGTACATCTCGTGGCCCGAACCAGAAACACAGAATTCAAACTCTCGTTGCCCAATACTGCCCACGATCCCACAACTCAAATCAGCTCAGGAACCATGTGCATGTCATTGGCTTCGAAGCGCCGCCGTGGATAGCTCGGTTCCCGCGAATTCCTTATAGACAGCACAAAGGATGTGAGGAGGGTTCAATTATAGGTCTCAAAAACAAAAAACAGCTAGCTCCATTCCCTCGTAAGTCCAACAATGCAACACAATGTACGACACGCCCGTACATGAGATCATCGCGTTCCACAGCTGCATCTCTCCATAATATCACCCGTGCACCCACTAAAGCTTGCTTTCGCTCGTCGGCAGCGTGCCCTAGTTCGCCAAATATCAACACCCTCCATGTAAACGAATCCAAAGGCCGAAGACTCAGTAGCCAGCCCGACACGTACACATTCGCCGCACGCGCCACAAGGCAGGCGAAGAGCACCCAGCTCAGGAGCCTGATCGACGCAACGATTCGGCGAGGGCGTGGGACAGAGGATGGGGCCTCTGCCGAGGGTTAGCGGCGCTGGGTGTAACGAGTTTCCGAAACAGTATACACTGAAGTCAACACAGCTCACAAGGGCAGCGAGGATTGCAGGCAGGCTAGTGGCAACCTCGCATGAATGACCCCGAACCCCTTTCTCATGACACCGATAGCGACCCGAAAATGCCAGCTCTTACAACAGAACGGAGTTCACTATCGTTACTATGGTGGGTCCAGGGCTTACACAGTTTGGAAAGTCGCTCGGTCTGCTTAGGGTTGGGGTTTGCACTCAAAGCTTTATAGAATGCATGTGCTGGGAGTTCTGAACTGATTCTGCAACCATGATGCTTTGCGTTCACCAAGGTTGCCGACTTAGGACTCAAACCAAGCACACTAAACCCGCACCCCCTAATTCAAACCCAGAGCACCAAATCCTCAACCCCCACACCACACCCCAAACCGAAACCACCAAATCCTATAACCCCCGAAACCTCGAAGCCCAACACCACAAAACCCCTTAAATCCCGAAATCCTACTAGTAGAGCCACAAGCCCCATACAAGCGAAAACCCCAAACTCCTCACACCTTCAACCCTAACGTTCTTTGGGGCTCCCCGCGCTAGATCGGCCCCGAGGCTGCCCCAGGCAGAGGTGCCCAGATCAATGAAGATCAGCGTCCTTTGCAGCTGTGGGGTCTCTTGGGGTCTTTTGGAGTCTTTAGAGTTTTGGTCCTCCGGTAGCCCTGAAATCCTTGCAGTTAGAGTGGATTCTGGGTTTGGGGGATTCATAAGTTAGTCTTTAGAATTTAAGGCTGAACGGTCGGGCGTAGTTCTTCGGGTTTCGTGCATGGGGTCAACAGCTGTAGGATCTAGAGCATTCCTCTGATGATGGAACTTGATAGAACTACCAACCCTGCACAGCACTTACACAGAAATCACCACAATCCCCAAGTCCTTGCCTCGTAGAACCTGAACTCTACACTCAATACCCACACTCCGACATCCATGGCACAGATATCCCAACCAGGCAACCCTACAAGCCTGTGTCATTATCACCAGACATCGCCCGTGCCCATTGACTGTATTGCCATGGGGTTCCACTTCTAGCTCCATGGTGGCTAAATTTCCTGAAGCACCCAAAAGCAACCAACGCAGCCCTTGCTGGTTCACCTACATTACGCCTCCACCAAAAGCAACTGAAAATCACCTTTGCCACCAGCGTCACAACCACGAAAGCCAATCCCTACAACTGTCATGGCCAAGACAGGAAAGTACCGTCACAAGCAGCATTCGAAGCCTTGCCTTGCTATTCGGTTCATCTCACGATGATCCGCAGCATCAACTTCACGACACATATCAGAGCACCACCATGGTCATCCTTCTCCTCATGACCTCCTGAATTGTGACCACCGTCCCCCTCACCAATATGTGGTCATCAACCTCACCCTCACAACTTTCATCATGAGCATCGGGACCGGGGCTGCACCAGAAGAACATGTTCCGCCACCCAGCACCAGCACCCGCCACCCACAGCCAACCACCACTATCACCACTACCACCACCACACCGCACCTCGTCGGCAAGATCCTAGTGATGACAAACGCTGTGATAACACGAGCAAGAGTGAGTTCGAGGGACAACTAGTCAGAGGAGTTTGGGACCGCTGCCATAATCCAGAACAGCCACACAACCCTAACAAACCGGCATTGATTCCAACCATGGTCCGAACTCCGAACAGCCTGTCGAAATAAACAAAAACCTTCCCCACACCGAGTAGCTCTGCACAACTTGCCATCATGGAGACCACCGTGGCCACCGTCTCGCGAGCCGACTGCGACAAATTGAAATAAGTGTACCTGGTGGCTCGCGCGCTTAGGGTCCGAGGTGGGGGTCCAAGAGTTTTGGGTTCGGCATTTTGATGCTAGGTGGTTTTGGGGTTCTGGAGTTTGTGGGTTGGCATAGCATGTATGCATTGCAGCCTTGATGTACTGCTATGTTAATTCAAGTGCTCACAAATTGTAACTGCTCACAGCACTGAGGCGATGCTAATGCTGGGGCAGGTAAGGATGATGATGCTGCTGATGGTGGTAGTGCTGGCGATGGTGGCGGCGGCGGTGGTGGTGGCACTCCAAAAGCGGTATCGATAATGTCCGTCATCGATGCTACTCATTGCTGCACATCTTGCATATGTCGTAGTTATTGTTGCTGTCCTCCTGCTCGTGCCTCCTAACTCTGGCACTCCTACCACTACTAATTGTCACTCCTGCCACTACTACTGCTGCCGCTACTACTACTATTATCTACTACTATCTACTACTCGTACTGCTGCTACTAGTACTACTACTACTACTACTACTACTACTACTACTACTACTACTACTACTACTACTACTACTACTACTACTACTACTTCTACTAATACTACTAGTACTACCAGTACTACCAGTAGTACTCGTAGTACTGCAGTGCTAGTAGTACTAGTAGTACTCGTAGTTCCAGTAGTACTAGTAGTACTAGCAGTACTAGCAGTACTGGTAGTAGTAGTAGTACTACTACTAGTACTACTAGTACTACCAGTACTAC
Source organism: Symbiodinium sp. CCMP2592 (assembly GCA_905221615.1). Taxonomy (NCBI): domain Eukaryota; class Dinophyceae; order Suessiales; family Symbiodiniaceae; genus Symbiodinium; species Symbiodinium sp. CCMP2592. The sequence continues at coordinate 180,429 of CAJNDT010000702.1, forward strand.
CAGTAGTACTCGTAGTACTGCAGTGCTAGTAGTACTAGTAGTACTCGTAGTTCCAGTAGTACTAGTAGTACTAGCAGTACTAGCAGTACTGGTAGTAGTAGTAGTACTACTACTAGTACTACTACTACTACTTTTGCTACTACTACTACTACTGCTACTACTACTACTACTACTAGTACTACTACTTCTACTACTAGTACTACTAGCGGTGAGCACCATCTGCACCTTCAGCACGAATTCGATGTCGGGCTCGTCCTTGACAGGGGAGATGTTGGTAGCCACAAACCCGCAAAGGATGCAGATCACAATGCCAGCAGCGGAGATAGCCAAGAAGGGGAAGAGCATGGCATCCCAGCCAGCATCTGCCAGCGTGTGGTGCGAACCTTCCACGGCTGCTGCAGCGATGACCAATGCTGCACAAGTGCTCTCGGCGAAGGAGCCGAAAAGGTCTGCGCCCATGCCGGCAATGTCACCCACGTTGTCGCCCACGTTGTCCGCAATGGTGGCGGGGTTGTTGGGATCGTCCTCGTCCAGGCCGGCCACGACTTTGCCGACGAGGTCCGCACCAACATCTGCGGCCTTCGTGTAGATGCCACCACCGACGCGGCCGAACATGGCCACGGTGCTGCCGCCGAGGCCATAACCCGCTGCACAGTCGAAGAGGATCTCCCAGTCATCAGCCTCCGGATAGATGGTGCGGTAGAAGCTCAAGAGCATCCACAGGATCAGCACTCCCAGGGAGCAGAGCGCATAGCCCATGACGCTGCCACCCCGAAAGGCGGTGTTGAAGCCAAGGGTGTAGCCGCTGTAGGCACAGGCAAGAGTGGTGCGCGCATTGGAGTAAGTGGCGATCATCATGCCAAGGAAGCCGCAAAGCATCGATGTGAAGGCTCCTGTGAGGAAGGCTCCCGCGGTCAGGTGTCCCTGCAACGTGTCCTTCGTGCCCCAAGAAACCAAAGCACTAATAAGGAAAGCGAAGACGACGCAGAAGGCGGCACAAATGGCATACTCCACCTTGAGGAACTGAATTGCGCCCGTCATGATCTTTTCGTAGATCTCGGGTACCAACTTCGCTGCTTGCTCACTGCCACCTGCTGTGAGCCCTGTGCTGAGGCTGTCCTTCCCATCCGGCGTGAGCTTGATGCGCCTGGAACAAAAGAAACCGCTAAGGAATGACGTGTTGCCCACCTCCATGTACACACACACACACTCACTCACTCACTCACTCTCTCTCTCTCTCTCTATATATATATATATAACACATGTCTATGCTACCCTTGGGCCTGCCCTTCATGATCTAAGAAATCCGTTCATGTTGCTGTTCTGCAAACATACATGCATAAACAACAGTACTGCAAGCAGGAGTACATGTTGCTAGACACCTCCCCTGTGCGAAGCCCCGGATAAAGGTCCCCAAGCGAATCCTGATGACCAAGAACTGCGCAACGGCCGCCACCAGCCCAAGCAGACAGCAGGGAACTATGATTTGATCGATGAGTTCCATGGCTGAAGCAGCTTTCTGTGCGAAGGTGTCGATGCTTTCGCTCGTGAGCCAAAACTTAAAGAGCAAAAGAAACAAGAAATTTTGCCAATTCTCACACCTGGAAGGCACAAGAATGCAATGACTCTATATGGCTTTGGTATGTGTGAAACCCAAGTTCCAGATTAAACTGCGCAACCCATGCGTAGTTCTGAAACTGGAAATTGGCAGTCCCAGTTCTGCAGGAGTGACTTGCTCTTCTTCGGGACAGCCAAGCATGCTTGCTCAAGCTTGGAAGGAACTCCCGTACAAGAAGGTCTCATCTAGATTCGATACCGAGAGATCGATTCGGCCAGTCGGCCCTTCCCTCTGCTTTCGTCTGTATGCGAAAAAGTTTGCTCAGAACAGGACAGGGCCAAGGTATGTTACGTGGTCGTCGCAACCGTTCAACACGATCCAGGCGTTTTGACTCTTAGGCTTAGGCTGGCAGCATGCAACCGACTGTTTTCAGAAAAGCGCCAGGACCCCAGGACCGAGACCACCAACAAACCAGGGCCAAAGTGCTTTGCCCCGCATGGCGATTCTGGCTAAAAGTACTGGCGCCAAGTATGTCCCCAGTGCCAAGTATTGTGCAATCCTCAAGTCGGCCAAAGTCTTGGCCCCAAGTAGAGATTGAAGGACATTCAGACACGTGGCCAGAATGCTTTCTCTCAAATGCTGGCGAATTCAAGACCGCAACTTGTCCCCACGTATCGGCACGAATCAGGAGCACGGCGCCTATGCTCCCCCGTATACCTCCGGGATTCCGGAGAACTGCCGAAGTCCTCTTTCCCAACAATACTGCTTTGCTTGGGTAGCTTTCCGAGACAAACAAAGACCTGCGTGTTGTAATTCTCAATGAAGAACCTGGGTATCCACAGGATGCTGCTGCACGGTTTCTCTCGAAATCACGGACGCGAACGCAAAGTGCAAACTGTTTGGGGAACAGTCTCCTGCATGCACTGAAAATCCGCAATCACTTCCCGAATCTTTCAACCACACACCGTCTGCGAAGTGTATGTGCAGACTTGTTGTGCTTCTACTCTTCCCCGCCCCTACAATACCCGAAACTCAACCCACACTCCCAAACTTCTGAACCTTGTGACCCTTGCAACCCCTTAGGCTTTGGTTAGCACACTTTAAACCTGCAACTCGGAATCGTGAATCTCTAAAGCCTTAGCCAAGAGATCCCGAGGACAGCGTCTTTCGACTCTCGGCGGGCAGCGAATCCATCGCGTTGCAGGCGTGCATGGGGATTGTTCTGAACGTTTTCCTATGCGGAGCTTTTCTATACCCTATATGTACAGAGGAAACAATCCGAACTCTGCAATCACCCCTCATGACTCGAAGTTGCTTTGTCAAAGGGTACACTCCTCTAAACCCCTTGAAAGCCCTCATATCGCGCAATCCCCCGAGCCCGAGCACATGGACGAATTACTCCGCATCTTCTGCGGAGGCCGTCAGAAGGGGCGAGGAGTGCAAAGGCGACGGGGCTGGCGCCGCGCCGCCACCTGAAAGGATGCTTTCTGTTTTGGAGCCGGGGTGTCGGTTTCCGGGTTGGGTTCCCGCTGGAGGCTTTATATGCTTCGGGTTGGGTTTGAGGAATTGATGGAGATTTAGAACCCGGATTGACGCCACCCATCCCATGAAAAGAATGAGAATAGGCATCCGACAGTAAGAAAAAGAACGGTTCTCAATCAGAGATCTCCATTATGTCAAGGGGTTGGCCAAAAGCTTCTGTTCAAGGTGCCGCCCTACGAGTCCTACATGATTAGTTTTTGCCAGGTTCATGGGATGCACACTAGCATAATCAAAAGGGGGCAAAGGTGGTACCACGACGAATTATTCAGACCTCTGCACTACTTATTAAAGGGATGAAGGAGAAACGGCTTTTTTCGTAGGGTCGCGCAGCCGGCTACGAGTACAAGCATTTCCAGGTCTGCTCTGCAGCATTCCATGGCTACAAGGTGAGCTTCCTCCCGTTGAGCTCACTTTCAAGAAGCAGTATTGCAATCTCAAAGGCTTAGGATGTTGAGTAGTTCGAGGGCTTGTAGGCTCAGTTGTAACTTTGGACAACGGCTGTGGTTTTCGGAGCATAGGGTAGTTGTCTCGAAACAGGCCCGAAACCCCACTCACACTTATGGTTCGTGGGCGAAGCGCAGAATTTCATTCCATTTCCCTGCCTGGCGAAGAAACGACCTAGCTTAGGAGAGCTTCTGGAAGCTATAGACTACAGGCCCGAACGTACTGGAACCGAGGTAGAGCTTGAAATTCCCAACTACTCCTCTTTCTGCATTCCGACGGCCTTCAACATCTGCGTCGCTCGAAGGAGGTGGCCGGATCCTTCCAAGAGGCCCAGGGCTTTGGGGATTCAGTCCGCTTAGGCTTTGCGGTGTTCAAAACTCGTGACCATTAATCGTGTTCCCATACTTCCATACCTTAAAGCATTTCGACCCGAAGCTTTTAGATCCTGAATGCGAGTAAGCTACTTTCACCAGGCTTGAGCGTGAGACTTACCATCCATTGAGCCAAGGTGCACCGGGCTTCTGGCATCCTCCCCTCTTTCCGACATCTCCGACATGGCGGGTTCGGCCTCAGACCAGGCTGCGGCATATGAGCTGTCGGGCGCAGATTGGAGTTCGGGTTACGAAGCTTGGTTGGGAGTGGACTTTGGGAACATAGATTTGGCGGTTTCGGATGATTCTTCGAAGTTAAGCTGAAAGCAAGTCGGCATGCCCAGGTTGCCAGTGTGGGTTGCTAGGTTTCATACCGGCATTTTTGAAGCCATAGCCAAGGGCTCCAATTCCGAGCTGCTGTATGTAGGTTGCATAAGATCGGCATCTTTGGAGGTCCCATACCGTGTTTTTTGACTAAATCTTGAAAATCGAGTTTCGCGTTTCTTTCAGGAGCTGCGTGGCATTAAAGCACCTCTATAGGCGATCAGAAGCTTGCAGCTGCAGAGGATCAGACTTTGCCAAAGGTTTCTGATTGTTGAGATGCAGTAACCAGCTTGGGCTCTGGCGGTTGGTATCTGGGAGTTTCCGAGAATGGGGGGGTCCTTATTTTGGGGACCTTCTAATAAGGACACTACATTAGGGTCCTCTGGTATCCCTAAGCGGAGCCTGGCTTTTCTGTCGAAAGTCGCGGCAACAAACATTGCCACTTGTGACAATCAAGAGCCTAATAAAAGCATGGAAGGGCACATGGTACCCTATAGTCCTCCATAAATGTCTGGCTCCTAAACCCACGCCTCCGAGCCTCTGAAGGCTGCGTGCCTGCAACATCCAAGCCTCGAAGTCGAATTATAAGCCGGCAGAAATGCGGCTCCTGCGAGCCTCTCAACCTCCAAGCCTCCAAGGCTACAGGCCTCGAAGCGCCGCATATCTCGCCCGAATGTCAAATGCAGGAAAGGAGCTCTTGGACGCTACGTCTTCATGCGCCGAGGTGACTTTAAATGCTTGTGTAGGTGGTTCGAGGCCCTTCTACGAGATGGTCGATGCTGGCGAGACCCGTCCTCCCCTCGATGGAACTTTGGCTCAGCTCCCAGCTAGCTCTGTATCAGCACGCCCGGCCACAGGGGAGAACTCGCTGCGTTCCTCGGCATGGGTCTCTTGGTGAGACATGATTCGGTGCCTGTTTTTGATACCCGCACTACCAAGAGAGGTGTTTGCAAAATAAGCTTCTGCGAGCCTACGCGCTCCACCAACGGTGATTGCAGTTCAACATGAGAGGCTTGCAGACGTGCTTTTTCAGTGCGGCATCGATCTACGGTCTATGGTCCACGGATCCTTGTCAAAGCTCTCTGACAAAGTACTCCGTTGCCACGGCTGGAGCCCGCAAAGAGGCCTGAATCTTGTCGTCAAAATTGATGGCGAAGATGTTTTTTGCCTGCTCTGCGTCTTCACTATTTGGCTCTGGATAATCATCACCGTCCTCGGCAAGCAAGAGGTAGTAGTCCCATGGCCCGTGGCAGTCACGCCCCAGCTTCGTGTGATCTACAGTGCGTGCATAAGAGAAGCCTCCTCCGTACGCAGTGTCCAGAGCACCCGCATAATCATCTCGCATAGTGTCCAGCATCCCTTCAGGCCGTGCGCACACTGAGTGTCCATTGTTCACAAGCCTCTCGTTTTCCAAAAACTAAGGGGACACAAGATCCAACACACTGCAGACTTTGTACAAGAGCTTAATGAAACGAGCAAAAAGATTCTGCTTGTCGAGTGAGTAGCCCGTTGACTAGCACGAACTGCCCGTATCCTACCTCCGGAGCTCTCGAATGCACTAGCACCTTTTGCATAACTTTCTGAGGCACGACCTTGGAAGCGGTGCTGGTGGTCAGGAGATTCTGCGCTGCATACTCCATCAATTGATTGCGAAGCGTCATGTATGCTTTCATGTCAAACTGCTCCAGGTTCACTTGAGGCACCTGCCCCTTAGCCATCGATTCCTTAACTTCTGCTTGTGACGGAACTCCTGGAAGTGCCATTGCACTGGCGACCAGCGCCCTGGGGAAACTTGTCATTGTACGATTTGGCATATCCTCCAGGCCGATGAAGAAGGGAATGCTGCCCGACATGATTATCTCGTAGTGGCGAAAACAATCCCAACCCATCTTTCGCATCGTGATGCCAAAAAGACCCTTGCTGTACTGCGTGTAATACGCGTACTCCGTGTTGTAGATGTATGTTCTTGTGTTGCCAGGAATCAGGGGGGCAAACATGGTCGTCTTCGCGCCATCACGGCGCAAGCTGCTGGTGTTCCTCCACTTCTCTGGCGCGATGCCGAACGATATACTGTGGCTCGCCTCTTAAGAGAAGACTCTTATGAGCTATGCACAACGACTCCTTCAACAGGGGACCTTATAGTTTTGGAAAATTAGGAACCAAGCTCTGGAAATCCTTACTACTTTGACAAGACACACACGCCTAGCTGATTGGGTGGCGCTGAATGGACAAGACTACATATACACATGAGGGCCGAGTCCCAGCAGTTTACCATCCGCGCGGAACGAGGACCTATGTGAACCCGTGCTGGCCACTGCGTGAAGACATCCCAATAAAGAACGAACTTTGCGTTCTCTAAAATTCTCTTGGATTTCAAAGAATTATGAACGGCATAGACAGTACAGACTGCCAAACTCACTGCAGCAGTCGAAAGTAAACACCGAGTATGCGAGTATTCCGTAAGATACGCTTCTCTTCGCATGTGGTTTAAACGTCAAGCAACATGTGGTTTAAACGTCAAGCAACATGCTGTAACCCATGGCTGACAACTTTAGCGAATTCTTTCTTAGAGCCTGCATTTCTTGCAACCCCCACACTCAAGCTGAAGCAGATTAAACCCCACAAAATTTGGCAACCGCAAAATGATTCCATTCATCCCACATTCTAGATACTTTGTGGCGCGTTAAGCCCTGAAGCCCACAAGCCAGGCGCCTCCGGCGGGACGTCCTTCGACGACTCATGCGTAAGGCTGCAGCAAATTGGTGTCTTTTTGACCCAGCCAAGGAGCTTATCAGACTGGACCTCCAACAGAAGTGCGTTGAACTCTGACAAA
>CAJNDT010000702.1:192500-250202 GCA_905221615.1 Symbiodinium sp. CCMP2592
ACATCAACGAAAACCGTTGTGTGCACCTACGCTGACATTTCGCCCAAAACTCTGAAAATCAGAACAGCAGGACGAATCATGAAATGCCAGCCATAGCCTGGATGAAATCTTGCATAAGCGGCAGCTGGTGCCTTCACACGAACTCAGAGGGGTGTCTAAAGAGATCTGAATTGGCCTCGCATGGGAAGACGAGGGAAGCGGGACGTCTGCCAGTCTATGCTCTTAGCCCCAGCCGTATGATGTAACATGCGCCGTTGGCTTTTTGAGCGGAAGAGGTATGGGCTCTGAGGTAAGGACGAGGTCTGTGTGGACGTTATCCAGTTGGCCCATGGATGCTCACGGTTGACCTACAGATGCTATGGGGAACGGATTTTGGACCGGGGCACGGTGAGGTCTGGATGGACGTTATCTTGGTTTTGGCCCATGGACGCTCTGCATGAACGGATGTGGGATGGATGGGATAACGTGACGGTTGACCCATGGATGCTCTGGGGAAAGGATGAGGCCTGGCCCATGGATATCCATGGATGCTCTGGGGAATGGATGAGCCCTAGGTGGAGGTTATCATGGTTGACCCATGGATGATGTCGGGGACGGATGATGTCTGGGTGGGCGTTATCATGGTTTGGCCCATGGAAGCGAGGGAACGGACGACATCTTGATGGACGTTCTCATGGCTTTGGCCCATGGGTGCACTGAAAACGGATGAGGTCTGGGTGCACGTTATCATGGTTTTGGCCCACGGATGCTCTGCGGAACGGATGAGGTCCGGGTAAAGTTATATGGTCTTCCCATAGATGCTCCTGGGCAAGCAGGAAACGACCAGGTTTTTGGCGTGCCTGCTTCCGCCTCAAACCCCGAAACCTGACAAGGCTTGACTTGTGGTTTCACCACGCTTTATGGCGACTTTGTAGTCAGTGCGAAGTTTGGGGTCTTGTGAAACTCGGGTTCAGGCTGAGGTTACCCTGGCCAACCAGAGCCGACATCTGTGGGGTTTTAGTGCAATCGCTGGTCTGAGGATCCGTCACAGATCCTAAACTCCAGAACTTGCATGCAGTGGGCTCAGACTAATTAGAGGCCTATAGGGGGCCGCATGCCTGGACCCAAAATCCTCCACTCAACGCCAGCAAAGACGATCCGAGACTCCTAGACCCCCAATTAAAGACATAAAGCTTCCTATCTCCATGAACGCCGGGGAAGCTGAGTGGACAGGGCAAAGGCGATGGCACCCCGCAAACCGGCGAACCACACCTGCGGCGCCGAGATTTGCATTCAGGGTTGTGGGGTTTCGCATAAGACTGTTAGGGTTGAGGGTTGTGGTATGTAGGTTCTTTTGCTCTTATATATCGGGCTTTAGGGTTGGGGTTTGGGCTTGCGGGGCTCTTCTCATCTCCAAAAAGGGTGTGCCTTAACAACCTTAGATTCGGATTCTAGCAGGCCAGGCTAGGGTATTGGGTTCTGAAGTTCTGAGGTTTCTCTCTGCCGTTGACCACGCTGTAACGAACCAAGACTATACAGACTATACAATCCAGATCCTGGGCCGAAGAAATAGTACAGCCAATGTTTTGGCGTGGCCGGATTGGTCAAGTACATCTTGTGGCCCGAACCAAAAACGCAGGTTTCAATGTCTCGATGCTCAATACTACCCACGATCCCACAACTCAAATCAGCTCAGGCACCATGTGCATGTCATTGGCTTCGAAGCGCCGCCGTGGATAGCTCGGTTCCCGCGAATTCCTTTTGGACAGCACAGAGGAGGGGAGGGTTCAATTAAAGGTCTCAAAAAGCAGTTTATCGCTCCATTCCCTCGTAAGTCCAACAATGCAACACAATGTGCAGCACGCCCATACATAAGATCATCGCGTACCACAGTGCATCTCCGCATAATATCACACGTGCACCCTAAAGCTTGCTTTCGCTCGTCGGTAATATGCCCTAGGTCGCCAAATATCATCAAGCTCCATGTAAACGAATCCAACGACCCAAGACTCAGTAGCCAGCCCGACACGTACACGTTCGCCGCACGCGCCACAAGGCAGGCGAAGAGTACCCAGCTCAGGAGCCTGATCGACGTAACGATTCGGGTAGGGGGTGGGACAGAGGACGGGGCCACAGTCGTTTGGCTAAGGTCTGCAGCCTTGCATGGGTTGGAAGGCTTGTCAGTTTTGTTTCGCTCAGGCTTCCGGAAACTGTCTACATCTCCCTGATCCAAAGACTCGCAGCTTGGGTGGGACAGAGGATGGGGCCACAATCGTTTGGCTAAGGTTTGAAGCCTTGCATGGGTTGGAAGGCTTCTCAGTTTTGTTTCGCTCAGGCTTCCGGAAACTGTCTACATCTCCCTGATCCAAAGACTCGCAGCTTGGGTGGGACAGAGGATGGGGCCACAGTCGTTTGGCTAAGGTTTGAAGCCTTGCATAGGTTGGAAGGCTTCTCAGTTTTGTTTCGCTCAGGCTTCCGGAAACTGTCTACATCTCCTCGATCCAAAGACTCGCAGCTTTACCTCAAGCAGTACACTTGGAGCAACATCAATGCCGATACCCATAAGACTAGAGCCACAATTTCAGGAGTAATGCAATCTTCGCAAGTTCGAGGCTTGGCCTGGATGCCTGGCACCTACATTCACCACCCCACACCTCAAACATGTAACGAGTTTACGAAACAGTATAAACTGAAGTCAACGCAGCACAAAGGCAGCGAGGATTGCAGGCAGGCTAGTGACAACCTCGCATGAATGACCCCGAACCCCTTTCTCACGACACCGATAGCGACCCTAAAATGCCAGCTCTCACAACAGAACGGAGTTCACTATCGTTACTATGGTGGGTCCAGGGCTTTTACAGTTTGGAAAGCCGCTCGGTCTGTTTAGGGTTGGGGTTTGCACTCAAAGCTTTCTAGAATGCATGTGCTGGGAGTTCTGAACTGAATCTGCAACCATGATGCTTTGCGTTCACCAAGATTGCCGGCTTAGGGCGCAAACCGAGCACACTGAACCCGCACCCCCGAACCTAAATCAAACCCAGAGCACCAAATCCTCAACCCCAAACCACACACCCTAAAACCGGAAAAAAAAAATCCTATGAAACCCTGAAGCCCGACACCCCCAAAACCCCTTAAATCCCGAAATCCTACTAGTAGAGCCACAAGCCCCAAACAAGCGAAACCCCAAAAGTCCTCACACCTTCAACCCTAACGTTCGTTGGGGCTCCCCGCGCCAGATCAGCCCCGAGGCTGCCCCAGGCAGAGGTGCCCAGATCAATGAAGATCAGCGTCCTTTGAAGCTGTGGGGTCTCTTGGGGTCTTTTGGAGTCTTTAGAGTTTTGGTCCTCCGGTAGCCCTGAAATCCTTGCAGTTAGAGTGGATTCTGGGTTTGGGGGATTCATAAGTTAGTCTTTAGAATTTAAGGCTGAACGGTCGGGCGTAGTTCTTCGGGTTTCGTGCATGGGGTCAACAGCTGTAGGATCTAGAGCACTCCTCTGATGATGGAACTTGATAGAACTACCAACCCTGCACAGCACTTACACAGAAATCACCACAATCCCCAAGTCCTTGCCTCGTAGAACCTGAACTCTACACTCAATACCCACACTCCGATATGCATGGCACAGATATCCCAGCCAGGCAACCCTACAAGCCTGTGTCATTATCACCAGACATCGCCCGTGCCCATTGACTGTATTGCCATGGGGTTCCACTTCTAGCTCCATGGTGGCTAAATTTCCTGAAGCACCCAAAAGCAACCAACGCAGCCCTTGCTGGTTCACCTACATTACGCCTCCACCAAAAGCAACTGAAAATCACCTTTGCCACCAGCGTCACAACCACGAAAGCCAATCCCTACAACTGTCATGGCCAAGACAGGAAAGTACCGTCACAAGCAGCATTCGAAGCCTTGCCTTGCTATTCGGTTCATCTCACGATGATCCGCAGCATCAACTTCACGACACATATCAGAGCACCACCATGGTCATCCTTCTCCTCATGACCTCCTGAATTGTGACCACCGTCCCCCTCACCAATATGTGGTCATCAACCTCACCCTCACAACTTTCATCATGAGCATCGGGACCGGGGCTGCACCAGAAGAACATGTTCCGCCACCCAGAAGCAGCACCCGCCACCCACAGCCAACCACCACTATCACCACTACCACCACCACACCGCACCTCGTCGGCAAGATCCTAGTGATGACAAACGCTGTGATAACACGAGCAAGAGTGAGTTCGAGGGACAACTAGTCAGAGGAGTTTGGGACCGCTGCCATAATCCAGAACAGCCACACAACCCTAACAAACCGGCATTGATTCCAACCATGGTCCGAACTCCGAACAGCCTGTCGAAATAAACAAAAACCTTCCCCACACCGAGTAGCTCTGCACAACTTGCCATCATGGAGACCACCGTGGCCACCGTCTCGCGAGCCGACTGCGACAAATTGAAATAAGTGTACCTGGTGGCTCGCGCGCTTAGGGTCCGAGGTGGGGGTCCAAGAGTTTTGGGTTCGGCATTTTGATGCTAGGTGGTTTTGGGGTTCTGGAGTTTGTGGGTTGGCATAGCATGTATGCATTGCAGCCTTGATGTACTGCTATGTTAATTCAAGTGCTCACAAATTGTAACTGCTCACAGCACTGAGGCGATGCTAATGCTGGGGCAGGTAAGGATGATGATGCTGCTGATGGTGGTAGTGCTGGCGATGGTGGCGGCGGCGGTGGTGGTGGCACTCCAAAAGCGGTATCGATAATGTCCGTCATCGATGCTACTCATTGCTGCACATCTTGCATATGTCGTAGTTATTGTTGCTGTCCTCCTGCTCGTGCCTCCTAACTCTGGCACTCCTACCACTACTAATTGTCACTCCTGCCACTACTACTGCTGCCGCTACTACTACTATTATCTACTACTATCTACTACTCGTACTGCTGCTACTAGTACTACTACTACTACTACTACTACTACTACTACTACTACTACTACTACTACTACTACTACTACTACTACTACTACTTCTACTAGTACTACTAGTACTACCAGTACTACCAGTAGTAGTAGTAGTAGTAGTAGTAGTAGTAGTAGTAGTAGTAGTAGTAGTAGTAGTAGTAGTAGTAGTAGTAGTAGTAGTAGTAGTAGTAGTACTCCCAGGGAGCAGAGCGCATAGCCCATGACGCTGCCACCCCGAAAGGCGGTGTTGAAGCCAAGGGTGTAGCCGCTGTAGGCACAGGCAAGAGTGGTGCGCGCATTGGAGTAAGTGGCGATCATCATGCCAAGGAAGCCGCAACGCATCGATGTGAAGGCTCCTGTGAGGAAGGCTCCCGCGGTCAGGTGTCCCTGCAACGTGTCCTTCGTGCCCCAAGAAACCAAAGCACTAATAAGGAAAGCGAAGACGACGCAGAAGGCGGCACAAATGGCATACTCCACCTTGAGGAACTGAATTGCGCCCGTCATGATCTTTTCGTAGATCTCGGGTACCAACTTCGCTGCTTGCTCACTGCCACCTGCTGTGAGCCCTGTGCTGAGGCTGTCCTTCCCATCCGGCGTGAGCTTGATGCGCCTGGAACAAAAGAAACCGCTAAGGAATGACGTGTTGCCCACCTCCATGTACACACACACACACTCACTCACTCACTCACTCTCTCTCTCTCTCTCTATATATATATATATAACACATGTCTATGCTACCCTTGGGCCTGCCCTTCATGATCTAAGAAATCCGTTCATGTTGCTGTTCTGCAAACATACATGCATAAACAACAGTACTGCAAGCAGGAGTACATGTTGCTAGACACCTCCCCTGTGCGAAGCCCCGGATAAAGGTCCCCAAGCGAATCCTGATGACCAAGAACTGCGCAACGGCCGCCACCAGCCCAAGCAGACAGCAGGGAACTATGATTTGATCGATGAGTTCCATGGCTGAAGCAGCTTTCTGTGCGAAGGTGTCGATGCTTTCGCTCGTGAGCCAAAACTTAAAGAGCAAAAGAAACAAGAAATTTTGCCAATTCTCACACCTGGAAGGCACAAGAATGCAATGACTCTATATGGCTTTGGTATGTGTGAAACCCAAGTTCCAGATTAAACTGCGCAACCCATGCGTAGTTCTGAAACTGGAAATTGGCAGTCCCAGTTCTGCAGGAGTGACTTGCTCTTCTTCGGGACAGCCAAGCATGCTTGCTCAAGCTTGGAAGGAACTCCCGTACAAGAAGGTCTCATCTAGATTCGATACCGAGAGATCGATTCGGCCAGTCGGCCCTTCCCTCTGCTTTCGTCTGTATGCGAAAAAGTTTGCTCAGAACAGGACAGGGCCAAGGTATGTTACGTGGTCGTCGCAACCGTTCAACACGATCCAGGCGTTTTGACTCTTAGGCTTAGGCTGGCAGCATGCAACCGACTGTTTTCAGAAAAGCGCCAGGACCCCAGGACCGAGACCACCAACAAACCAGGGCCAAAGTGCTTTGCCCCGCATGGCGATTCTGGCTAAAAGTACTGGCGCCAAGTATGTCCCCAGTGCCAAGTATTGTGCAATCCTCAAGTCGGCCAAAGTCTTGGCCCCAAGTAGAGATTGAAGGACATTCAGACACGTGGCCAGAATGCTTTCTCTCAAATGCTGGCGAATTCAAGACCGCAACTTGTCCCCACGTATCGGCACGAATCAGGAGCACGGCGCCTATGCTCCCCCGTATACCTCCGGGATTCCGGAGAACTGCCGAAGTCCTCTTTCCCAGCAATACTGCTTTGCTTGGGTAGCTTTCCGAGACAAACAAAGACCTGCGTGTTGTAATTCTCAATGAAGAACCTGGGTATCCACAGGATGCTGCTGCACGGTTTCTCTCGAAATCACGGACGCGAACGCAAAGTGCAAACTGTTTGGGGAACAGTCTCCTGCATGCACTGAAAATCCGCAATCACTTCCCGAATCTTTCAACCACACACCGTCTGCGAAGTGTATGTGCAGACTTGTTGTGCTTCTACTCTTCCCCGCCCCTACAATACCCGAAACTCAACCCACACTCCCAAACTTCTGAACCTTGTGACCCTTGCAACCCCTTAGGCTTTGGTTAGCACACTTTAAACCTGCAACTCGGAATCGTGAATCTCTAAAGCCTTAGCCAAGAGATCCCGAGGACAGCGTCTTTCGACTCTCGGCGGGCAGCGAATCCATCGCGTTGCAGGCGTGCATGGGGATTGTTCTGAACGTTTTCCTATGCGGAGCTTTTCTATACCCTATATGTACAGAGGAAACAATCCGAACTCTGCAATCACCCCTCATGACTCGAAGTTGCTTTGTCAAAGGGTACACTCCTTTAAACCCCTTGAAAGCCCTCATATCGCGCAATCCCCCGAGCCCGAGCACATGGACGAATTACTCCGCATCTTCTGCGGAGGCCGTCAGAAGGGGCGAGGAGTGCAAAGGCGACGGGGCTGGCGCCGCGCCGCCACCTGAAAGGATGCTTTCTGTTTTGGAGCCGGGGTGTCGGTTTCCGGGTTGGGTTCCCGCTGGAGGCTTTATATGCTTCGGGTTGGGTTTGAGGAATTGATGGAGATTTAGAACCCGGATTGACGCCACCCATCCCATGAAAAGAATGAGAATAGGCATCCGACAGTAAGAAAAAGAACGGTTCTCAATCAGAGATCTCCATTATGTCAAGGGGTTGGCCAAAAGCTTCTGTTCAAGGTGCCGCCCTACGAGTCCTACATGATTAGTTTTTGCCAGGTTCATGGGATGCACACTAGCATAATCAAAAGGGGGCAAAGGTGGTACCACGACGAATTATTCAGACCTCTGCACTACTTATTAAAGGGATGAAGGAGAAACGGCTTTTTTCGTAGGGTCGCGCAGCCGGCTACGAGTACAAGCATTTCCAAGTCTGCTCTGCAGCATTCCATGGCTACAAGGTGAGCTTCCTCCCGTTGAGCTCACTTTCAAGAAGCAGTATTGCAATCTCAAAGGCTTAGGATGTTGAGTAGTTCGAGGGCTTGTAGGCTCAGTTGTAACTTTGGACAACGGCTGTGGTTTTCGGAGCATAGGGTAGTTGTCTCGAAACAGGCCCGAAACCCCACTCACACTTATGGTTCGTGGGCGAAGCGCAGAATTTCATTCCATTTCCCTGCCTGGCGAAGAAACGACCTAGCTTAGGAGAGCTTCTGGAAGCTATAGACTACAGGCCCGAACGTACTGGAACCGAGGTAGAGCTTGAAATTCCCAACTACTCCTCTTTCTGCATTCCGACGGCCTTCAACATCTGCGTCGCTCGAAGGAGGTGGCCGGATCCTTCCAAGAGGCCCAGGGCTTTGGGGATTCAGTCCGCTTAGGCTTTGCGGTGTTCAAAACTCGTGACCATTAATCGTGTTCCCATACTTCCATACCTTAAAGCATTTCGACCCGAAGCTTTTAGATCCTGAATGCGAGTAAGCTACTTTCACCAGGCTTGAGCGTGAGACTTACCATCCATTGAGCCAAGGTGCACCGGGCTTCTGGCATCCTCCCCTCTTTCCGACATCTCCGACATGGCGGGTTCGGCCTCAGACCAGGCTGCGGCATATGAGCTGTCGGGCGCAGATTGGAGTTCGGGTTACGAAGCTTGGTTGGGAGTGGACTTTGGGAACATAGATTTGGCGGTTTCGGATGATTCTTCGAAGTTAAGCTGAAAGCAAGTCGGCATGCCCAGGTTGCCAGTGTGGGTTGCTAGGTTTCATACCGGCATTTTTGAAGCCATAGCCAAGGGCTCCAATTCCGAGCTGCTGTATGTAGGTTGCATAAGATCGGCATCTTTGGAGGTCCCATACCGTGTTTTTTGACTAAATCTTGAAAATCGAGTTTCGCGTTTCTTTCAGGAGCTGCGTGGCATTAAAGCACCTCTATAGGCGATCAGAAGCTTGCAGCTGCAGAGGATCAGACTTTGCCAAAGGTTTCTGATTGTTGAGATGCAGTAACCAGCTTGGGCTCTGGCGGTTGGTATCTGGGAGTTTCCGAGAATGGGGGGGTCCTTATTTTGGGGACCTTCTAATAAGGACACTACATTAGGGTCCTCTGGTATCCCTAAGCGGAGCCTGGCTTTTCTGTCGAAAGTCGCGGCAACAAACATTGCCACTTGTGACAATCAAGAGCCTAATAAAAGCATGGAAGGGCACATGGTACCCTATAGTCCTCCATAAATGTCTGGCTCCTAAACCCACGCCTCCGAGCCTCTGAAGGCTGCGTGCCTGCAACATCCAAGCCTCGAAGTCGAATTATAAGCCGGCAGAAATGCGGCTCCTGCGAGCCTCTCAACCTCCAAGCCTCCAAGGCTACAGGCCTCGAAGCGCCGCATATCTCGCCCGAATGTCAAATGCAGGAAAGGAGCTCTTGGACGCTACGTCTTCATGCGCCGAGGTGACTTTAAATGCTTGTGTAGGTGGTTCGAGGCCCTTCTACGAGATGGTCGATGCTGGCGAGACCCGTCCTCCCCTCGATGGAACTTTGGCTCAGCTCCCAGCTAGCTCTGTATCAGCACGCCCGGCCACAGGGGAGAACTCGCTGCGTTCCTCGGCATGGGTCTCTTGGTGAGACATGATTCGGTGCCTGTTTTTGATACCCGCACTACCAAGAGAGGTGTTTGCAAAATAAGCTTCTGCGAGCCTACGCGCTCCACCAACGGTGATTGCAGTTCAACATGAGAGGCTTGCAGACGTGCTTTTTCAGTGCGGCATCGATCTACGGTCTATGGTCCACGGATCCTTGTCAAAGCTCTCTGACAAAGTACTCCGTTGCCACGGCTGGAGCCCGCAAAGAGGCCTGAATCTTGTCGTCAAAATTGATGGCGAAGATGTTTTTTGCCTGCTCTGCGTCTTCACTATTTGGCTCTGGATAATCATCACCGTCCTCGGCAAGCAAGAGGTAGTAGTCCCATGGCCCGTGGCAGTCACGCCCCAGCTTCGTGTGATCTACAGTGCGTGCATAAGAGAAGCCTCCTCCGTACGCAGTGTCCAGAGCACCCGCATAATCATCTCGCATAGTGTCCAGCATCCCTTCAGGCCGTGCGCACACTGAGTGTCCATTGTTCACAAGCCTCTCGTTTTCCAAAAACTAAGGGGACACAAGATCCAACACACTGCAGACTTTGTACAAGAGCTTAATGAAACGAGCAAAAAAATTCTGCTTGTCGAGTGAGTAGCCCGTTGACTAGCACGAACTGCCCGTATCCTACCTCCGGAGCTCTCGAATGCACTAGCACCTTTTGCATAACTTTCTGAGGCACGACCTTGGAAGCGGTGCTGGTGGTCAGGAGATTCTGCGCTGCATACTCCATCAATTGATTGCGAAGCGTCATGTATGCTTTCATGTCAAACTGCTCCAGGTTCACTTGAGGCACCTGCCCCTTAGCCATCGATTCCTTAACTTCTGCTTGTGACGGAACTCCTGGAAGTGCCATTGCACTGGCGACCAGCGCCCTGGGGAAACTTGTCATTGTACGATTTGGCATATCCTCCAGGCCGATGAAGAAGGGAATGCTGCCCGACATGATTATCTCGTAGTGGCGAAAACAATCCCAACCCATCTTTCGCATCGTGATGCCAAAAAGACCCTTGCTGTACTGCGTGTAATACGCGTACTCCGTGTTGTAGATGTATGTTCTTGTGTTGCCAGGAATCAGGGGGGCAAACATGGTCGTCTTCGCGCCATCACGGCGCAAGCTGCTGGTGTTCCTCCACTTCTCTGGCGCGATGCCGAACGATATACTGTGGCTCGCCTCTTAAGAGAAGACTCTTATGAGCTATGCACAACGACTCCTTCAACAGGGGACCTTATAGTTTTGGAAAATTAGGAACCAAGCTCTGGAAATCCTTACTACTTTGACAAGACACACACGCCTAGCTGATTGGGTGGCGCTGAATGGACAAGACTACATATACACATGAGGGCCGAGTCCCAGCAGTTTACCATCCGCGCGGAACGAGGACCTATGTGAACCCGTGCTGGCCACTGCGTGAAGACATCCCAATAAAGAACGAACTTTGCGTTCTCTAAAATTCTCTTGGATTTCAAAGAATTATGAACGGCATAGACAGTACAGACTGCCAAACTCACTGCAGCAGTCGAAAGTAAACACCGAGTATGCGAGTATTCCGTAAGATACGCTTCTCTTCGCATGTGGTTTAAACGTCAAGCAACATGTGGTTTAAACGTCAAGCAACATGCTGTAACCCATGGCTGACAACTTTAGCGAATTCTTTCTTAGAGCCTGCATTTCTTGCAACCCCCACACTCAAGCTGAAGCAGATTAAACCCCACAAAATTTGGCAACCGCAAAATGATTCCATTCATCCCACATTCTAGATACTTTGTGGCGCGTTAAGCCCTGAAGCCCACAAGCCAGGCGCCTCCGGCGGGACGTCCTTCGACGACTCATGTGTAAGGCTGCAGCAAATTGGTGTCTTTTTGACCCAGCCAAGGAGCTTATCAGACTGGACCTCCAACAGAAGTGCGTTGAACTCTGACAAAACACTACACACGGTACTTTCGACGGCTCTTCTAAAGTTTTTACACGGCCTGCAGGAGAGCTGAGTCGGCTGACTCCAAGACAGCAGACTGGACCTGCGAAAGAAGGGCGAGGGCGAGCATGCTGAAGAAACGGGTCATCCGCATTGCAGCCATGCACGGCGACAGTCGAGGGTCTACGGTCTCGGAAGGTGGCTAAGCTTGTTCTGTAGCCAGCGCCTCAACAACGAAAACGGCCTCAAGGATCAACTCTATGTGTGTCTGCGTTCACTTTCCACGTTCCTGTTCCGCATTCTAACGCTGCGTTCCAAGCCTGGCCACGAGCAGGACTTGGCGCGACACTCTGATTCCCGTGTAAAGGCCTTGTGAGGGCAAACAGAAGCATGCAAGGCAGCGGATTGGACTGTCCTATAGAATTCCCTATGCCTTCGACTATGCCCGAGTCCCTGAATGCAACTGAAGGAAATGAAGAAATGATGCCGATTCATTTCAAGACCTGGATATATGACATATTCTATCCATAGACCTTACACCCTCAACTTGGGGGGAAGAATGGGAACCCTAAACCCTAGACCTTAACCGCTTCAAACCTTGCATCTCGTTCTGGCAAACCGCTTTGGGCCTTCCACTCTGGGACCTGCAGCGGTGCAGGATTCGAAAAGGGCAACCCTCTTCAATCGTCTAACACCTGAACCGCAAACCGTAACACCCTTAACCAAAAACCCCAAAAAGCGTGAGGGGAATAGAAATTCAGGCTTTCAGGGCTCAGGACGTCCTTCTGGAGCTGACGGGACTGCATCCGGTCTTAAAGCTCAGCCTCCTTCTCACTGGCACTACCACTACCACTGCAGGGTTTAGGGTTTAGGGGGCACTACAACGGGGTCTGCTGTTTCGGAAGCCTTTCAGAAACACCAAGATTCATTCGCTGCCTACTGAGCAAAGATCTGAGCCGACTTCGACAGATGGCTCCACCTTCTCTGTAAGTTCACGTTGTCCTGGTAACTGCTCAATCTGTAGGCTGTTGTCCACTCACGTCTGTCTGAGAATGACGGAAGTCAACAGAACTCTAAAGCGCTGAACCTTTAAGAATCTCAAAGCCAAGACGTCAAGAATTGAAGCCACAAGCCCCGAGACCCACAGGCATCGAACCCTGCAGCCCTGAGTCGTTGCGCAGCAATAACGGGGTGATGTACTGCCTGTCCAGCTGCACAAACCTTAGTGCTCGAATCTTCAAGACTTGAGATCCTGGTCCCCGAAGATAGAACCCTCTCTTACAGAACCATAATACCAACAGGCTAGAAGCTAGAAGAGCTAGAATCGCGATTCACTAAACCATGAAGCACCACAGTTGCGCACTACAACCCGAATCAATATACTACAAACCGAACCATGAAGGAATGCTGCAAGGATCCCGCGTCCTTGGGAGCAGACAGGGTTAACGACCTCCGGGTCCAACTCGGGTTTCCGCCCAATCCGCGGAAGGCAAGTGAAGCTTAATGGCTGAGAAGTGCTTCCTGACTCCAGCCCCCTGCGTGAGTTATGGTTTAACTGTCTAGAAGTGGGCCTTGGGTTTGGCAAGGCTAGATCGACTCACATCGCAACAAGGTGATGACAGTGTCAGCACCTGGGGCTTGGGGCTACTTGTCGCCGAGCTGCGCCAAGCGTTTCACGGCCTGCATGACCGCCGTACCCAAAAGCCCTAAACTCAACACTGCTAGTTATCCCCAAACTGTTCGAAGGACGCGTTGGAAGCGCATCTTCGACTGCCACTGGCAGATGCCCAAGAAAGAAATCGCCAAACCCCAGAGCCTGACACTTTACCAATACAGCGAAAAAAGGCAACATAAGCGAAGACAGCTGCACCCGTATACACCGAGATCGTCAGACGAGAAAACCACATAAATGCAGATACAGATATAGATGCCGATATAGGCTGTATAAAAACAGATGACAAAGCAGATAAGGATGCAGATAGAAACAGCCATAGACACTATAGAGATAAATGCAGAAAGAAAGATAGATAGACTGACAGATAAAAACCTGGAAAGACAGATAGATAAATAGATAGATACCGAGATACAAAAAGACAAATTTGCAGCTGGACAGCTACAGGAACAGACAGACAGACCGACAGACAGACAGACAGAAAGACAAACAAACAGACCGATCGACAGTTGAAGAACACTTGCACACACACACACACAGACACACACAGAGACACACACACAAACACACACACAAACACACACACGCACACACACACACGCACACACAGAAAGCCAGCTACGCATAGACCGATGTGTGTATATGTGTATCTATCAATCCAGATGCGCTGCATGTACTCATGCATGCCACTTTGTGGGCTGATGAATGAACTCAGGCATGCTTGCATGCATGCATGCTCGTATGTGTATGATATATACACACATACATGTAGCACAATTGAGTTTAATTGGCTATTTACTTACACGCTCATACGGA
Source organism: Symbiodinium sp. CCMP2592 (assembly GCA_905221615.1). Classification (NCBI taxonomy): domain Eukaryota; class Dinophyceae; order Suessiales; family Symbiodiniaceae; genus Symbiodinium; species Symbiodinium sp. CCMP2592. Next base: position 206,449 of record CAJNDT010000702.1, read on the forward strand.
AACGACAGGTAGGTTCCAATTACAAAGACTTGTCGCTGCGGGGTAAACCTTGAACATAAAAATCTAAAGGTGCAACATAGGGCGATCGAACTGAGAGTCCGTTCAGATTGAGGCCACACGAAGCACCTAAACAAGCCCGTCATCAGCACCCTAAGACCGTGAACACCCTAAGCCCAAAGCCCCCGGTGATCGCTCTCAGCCCCGGCCGGTTCCAGCGTGAGCGCAAGCTGTTTCAGCTGATCGCCATGACCTCTGATATTGTCCGTCTTGCGGTCTGACACAGATCGGTTCAGGAATGAAGTGTCAGTGTTCCCGGCATAGGTTTTAGAGCCGTTGGGAACCTGACACACGGTCTAGACTCCACAGTTTCCAGCCACCGTCTAGCCATCAGGGTTAACCCTGCAATGTAAATCCTGAAGCATCAGAGCCTAAACCCTACCCCGTCTACACCCTTTAAAACCTTATTTACACCCTTTATAAACCCTTACTATTACAGGCTCTTGTCTAGACCCGTGTATAGACCCTTATGAATCCTTAGGACCGTGGCCCGGGCATCGCCGGATCCTCAGCGCCCCAAGCACAGGCGCTGTCGCTCCCCCCAGCAGCCAGACCGAGGTCAGCACCTCACCGCTTCGGGCTTTCGCTGGTTTAGGGTTTAGGGTTTACGGTTTAGGGGTTTAGGGTTTAGGGAAAAATCTGGTGGGTTTGAAATTGCGATGCTTCTCTGTCTCTGGTTATAAGCTAAGCTGGGATGAGCGAAGATTAGGATCCTGAGGAGCGGGGTAGAATAAGCCCTCTCAAAGGTTGCTTCAACTTTGGGTCGAAGGTCAGAAACTCGGCATCTGTTGAAATAGCAATAAGAGATTGGACTGTGGTTTCCAGGTTAAGGGTTTAAGTTCAATGCGAGCTGGATACTTGCCGAACAACTGGTTTTGACGTACGACGTCTTCGGCTGTCTCTGGAACATTTTCTGGAGCTAGGGGCTTGGAAATCTGCTAGGCTTCAACGATACCGTATAGGCCTAAAGCCGAAGCCTCTTCGGCGGCTTCGGGAGTTTGGCAGTATCGAGGCCGAGGCGGTTTGGGAGTGAGGGGATTTCGGGTTCTACGGTTTAGGGGTTTAGGGTCTGGGCACTGTGCTAGTCGTACGGGGTGCAGAAGTGGGTTTCATGGGCTCGGGGCTACAAGGGGAGGCGGGGACCGAAGGTAAATGGAGTGTGCGCCAGTTCCCCAAACCATATACCTACCACAGCAAGCCGCAGTTCGCAAACGTGCACCAGCATCCACACAAGCCTGTTCGAAGGAGATTCTTGTACATGTCACTTCATGCATGTTCTGTACTTTAGAGAGCTCTTGTGTGACAGGGATACCACTAGATTGAAGGGACCCAATCCTCAACCCAATCCTCAGCCGCTAGAAATCCTTGCCGCGAATACTGAGCCTGAAACGCGAGACCTTGCACCTTTCGACACCACGCCCAAAATCCAATGCTGTCAGAGCCAACAACGTACCGAGAGTGGTCGTCTGCGACCTCTTCGGAGTGATAGCCCCAAGGAACTCTCAAAGCAATGCCCTGAGCCTTCCGTCGCACACCCTCGACCCTGGACATCGACAGCTCTGTGACTGAACTCTTTCGCATAGATCCTGAAACCACTTCATTTCGACGTGAGAAAGCCATTAGTTAAAGAAGAGCCCGGAACCCTAAAGCCAGCCATGAACCCTTTCAAACCCCAAAGCACAGACACGCCAAGCCAAACCCTAGGCCATCAACAGACCCAACACTCCAAAAGCGGAGACTCTAAAACCATCTAAACCGCAAGGCTCGAAACGCTTGAAGCCTGAAGCGCGAGATACACCCGACAGGCAGAAACTCTGAACAACCCTGATCTTACTCTACCCCCCCAACCCCCCCCCCCCATGTTGAGACGCGCTACGACCCACATTGCCAGGGCCATGAAGCAGTGGCGATGGGGACCCGGGAACCTCATACTGAAGTCAGGCATTGTGTGTGTTTCATTGTTACCCAGTAGATTATGGTCCCGCGCACACACACATGTGTATGTATGTACGTATGTATGTACGTATGTATGCATGCATGTATACTCACTGAATGTTTTATCCACACATACTATGTGCAGCTACAGATTGTCATTGCACGCCGCTCTTCCTGAATTGATTTATTTCGGCTTAGAGGGTCTTGGGCTTGTTGGCCGGGTTTGATTCTTTTCCTCAGGCTCCCTGGGTTGAGGGGGCCCTGCGCCGTAGGGCTTGCGAAGCGTGAAGCCCAAGACCCCAGAGCCTCAAAGGTCGCAGGCGCGCAAAAAACCTGGAGACTTAACGCATGCGAGATGCTTTTCGCTCGGGTTTTGGGCACTTTGTGTTCGGAACTCGTTGGCTAACCTGACAACCAGAGAATTGGAAAGCATAGGTTAGTGTCGAAACATCAACGAAAACCGTTGTGTGCACCTACGATGACATTTCGCCCAAAACTCTGAAAATCAGAACAGCAGGACGAATCATGAAATGCCAGCCATAGCTTGGATGAAATCTTGCATAAGCGGCAGCTGGTGCCTTCACACGAACTCAGAAGGGTGTCTAAAGAGATCTGGATTGGCCTCGCATGGGAAGACGAGGGAAGCGGGACGTCTGCCAGTCTATGCTCTTAGCCCCAGCCGTATGATGTAACATGCGCCGTTGGCTTTTTGAGCGGAAGAGGTATGGGCTCTGAGGTAAGGACGAGGTCTGTGTGGACGTTATCCAGTTGGCCCATGGATGCTCACGGTTGACCTACAGATGCTATGGGGAACGGATTTTGGACCGGGGCACGGTGAGGTCTGGATGGACGTTATCTTGGTTTTGGCCCATGGACGCTCTGCATGAACGGATGCGGGATGGATGGGATAACGTGACGGTTGACCCATGGATGCTCTGGGGAAAGGATGAGGCCTGGCCCATGGATATCCATGGATGCTCTGGGGAATGGATGAGCCCTAGGCGGAGGTTATCATGGTTGACCCATGGATGATGTCGGGGACGGATGATGTCTGGGTGGGCGTTATCATGGTTTGGCCCATGGAAGCGAGGGAACGGACGACATCTTGATGGACGTTCTCATGGCTTTGGCCCATGGGTGCACTGAAAACGGATGAGGTCTGGGTGCACGTTATGATGGTTTTGGCCCACGGATGCTCTGCGGAACGGATGAGGTCCGGGTAAAGTTATATGGTCTTCCCATAGATGCTCCTGGGCAAGCAGGAAACGACCAGGTTTTTGGCGTGCCTGCTTCCGCCTCAAACCCCGAAACCTGACAAGGCTTGACTTGTGGTTTCACCACGCTTTATGGCGACTTTGTAGTCAGTGCGAACGGGTTCAGGCTAAGGTTACCCTGGCCAACCAGAGCCGACATCTGTGGGATTTTAGTGCAATCGCTGGTCTGAGGATCCGTCACAGACCCTAAACTCCAGAACTTGCATGCAGTGGGCTGAGACTAATTAGAGGCCTAGGGGGCCGCATGCCTGGACCCAAAATCCTCCACTCAACGCCAGCAAAGACGATCCGAGACTCCCAGACCCCCAATTAAAGACTTAAAGCTTCCTATCTCCATGAACGCCGGGGAAGCTGAGTGGACAGGGCAAAGGCGATGGCACCCCGCAAACCGGCGAACCACACCTGCGGCGCCGAGATTTGCATTCAGGGTTGTGGGGTTTCGCATAAAACTGCTAGCGTTGAGGGTTTAGGTTCTTTTGCTCTTATATATCGGGCTTTAAGGTTGGGGTTTGGGCTTGCGGGGCTCTTCTCATCTCCAAAAAAGGTGTGCCTTAACAACCTTAGATTCGGATTCTAGCAGGCCAGGCTAGGGTATTGTGTTCTGAAGTTCTGAGGTTCCTCTCTGCCGTTGACCACGCTATAACGAACCAAGGCTATATAGACTATACAATCCAGATCCTGAGCCGAAAAAATCGTACACGCAATGTTTTGGCGTGGCCGGACTGGTCAAGTACATCTCGTGGCCCGAACCAGAAACACAGATTTCAAACTCTCGTTGCCCAATACTGCCCACGATCCCACAACTCAAATCAGCTCAGGAACCATGTGCATGTCATTGGCTTCGAAGCGCCGCCGTGGATAGCTCGGTTCCCGCGAATTCCTTATAGACAGCACAAAGGATGTGGGGAGGGTTCAATTATAGGTCTCAAAAACAAAAAACAGCTAGCTCCATTCCCTCGTAAGTCCAACAATGCAACACAATGTGAGACACGCCCGTACATGAGATCATCGCGTTCCACAACTGCATCTCTCGATAATATCACCCATGCACCCACTAAAGCTTGCTTTCGCTCGTCGGCAGCGTGCCCTAGTTCGCCAAATATCAACAACATCCATGTAAACGAATCCAAAGGCCGAAGACTCAGTAGCCAGCCCGACACGTACACATTCGCCGCACGCGCCACAAGGCAGGCGAAGAGCACCCAGCTCAGGAGCCTGATCGACGCAACGATTCGGCGAGGGCGTGGGACAGAGGATGGGGCCACTTCACAACCCCACACCTCAAACATCCCCCAAACTCTAAACTTCAATACTCTGCCGAGGGTTAGCGGCGCTGGGTGTAACGAGTTTCCGAAACAGTATACACTGAAGTCAACACAGCTCACAAGGGCAGCGAGGATTGCAGGCAGGCTAGTGGCAACCTCGCATGAATGACCCCGAACCCCTTTCTCATGACACCGATAGCGACCCTAAAATGCCAGCTCTTACAACAGAACGGAGTTCACTATCGTTACTATGGTGGGTCCAGGGCTTTTACAGTTTGGAAAGCCGCTCGGTCTGTTTAGGGTTGGTGTTTGCACTCAAAGCTTTATAGAATGCATGTGCTGGGAGTTCTGAACTGAATCTGCAACCGTGATGCTTTGCGTTCACTAAGATTGCCGGCTTAGGGCGCAAACCGAGCACACTGAACCCGCACCCCCGAACCTAAATCAAACCCAGAGCACCAAATCCTCAACCCCAAACCACACACCCTAAAACCGGAAAAAAAAAATCCTATGAAACCCTGAAGCCCGACACCCCCAAAACCCCTTAAATCCCGAAATCCTACTAGTAGAGCCACAAGCCCCAAACAAGCGAAACCCCAAAAGTCCTCACACCTTCAACCCTAACGTTCGTTGGGGCTCCCCGCGCCAGATCAGCCCCGAGGCTGCCCCAGGCAGAGGTGCCCAGATCAATGAAGATCAGCGTCCTTTGCAGCTGTGGGGTCTCTTGGTGTCTTTTGGAGTCTTTAGAGTTTTGGTCCTCCGGTAGCCCTGAAATCCTTGCAGTTAGTGTGGATTCTGGGTTTGGGGGATTCATAAGTTAGTCTTTAGAATTTAAGGCTGAACGGTCGGGCGTAGTTCTCCGGGTTTCGTGCATGGGGTCAACAGCTGTAGGATCTAGAGCTCTCATCCTCTGATGATGGAACTTGATAGAACTACCAACCCTGCACAGCACTTACACAGAAATCACCACAATCCCCAAGTCCTTGCCTCGTAGAACCTGAACTCTACACTCAATACCCACACTCCGACATCCATGGCACAGATATCCCAGCCAGGCAACCCTACAAGCCTGTGTCATTATCACCAGACATCGCCCGTGCCCATCGACTGTATTGCCATGGGGTTCCGCTTCTGGCTCCATGGTGGCTAAATTTCCTGAAGCACCCAACAGCAACCAACGCAGCCCTTGCTGGTTCACCTACATTACGCCTCCACCAAAAGCAACTGAAAATCACCTTTGCCACCAGCGTCACAACCACGAAAGCCAATCCCTACAACTGTCATGGCCAAGACAGGAAAGTACCGTCACAAGCAGCATTCGAAGCCTTGCCTTGCTATTCGGTTCATCTCACGATGATCCGCAGCATCAACTTCACGACACATATCAGAGCACCACCATGGTCATCCTTCTCCTCATGACCTCCTGAATTGTGACCACCGTCCCCCTCACCAATATGTGGTCATCAACCTCACCCTCACAACTTTCATCATGAGCATCGGGACCGGGGCTGCACCAGAAGAACATGTTCCGCCACCCAGAAGCAGCACCCGCCACCCACAGCCAACCACCACTATCACCACTACCACCACCACACCGCACCTCGTCGGCAAGATCCTAGTGATGACAAACGCTGTGATAACACGAGCAAGAGTGAGTTCGAGGGACAACTAGTCAGAGGAGTTTGGGACCGCTGCCATAATCCAGAACAGCCACACAACCCTAACAAACCGGCATTGATTCCAACCATGGTCCGAACTCCGAACAGCCTGTCGAAATAAACAAAAACCTTCCCCACACCGAGTAGCTCTGCACAACTTGCCATCATGGAGACCACCGTGGCCACCGTCTCGCGAGCCGACTGCGACAAATTGAAATAAGTGTACCTGGTGGCTCGCGCGCTTAGGGTCCGAGGTGGGGGTCCAAGAGTTTTGGGTTCGGCATTTTGATGCTAGGTGGTTTTGGGGTTCTGGAGTTTGTGGGTTGGCATAGCATGTATGCATTGCAGCCTTGATGTACTGCTATGTTAATTCAAGTGCTCACAAATTGTAACTGCTCACAGCACTGAGGCGATGCTAATGCTGGGGCAGGTAAGGATGATGATGCTGCTGATGGTGGTAGTGCTGGCGATGGTGGCGGCGGCGGTGGTGGTGGCACTCCAAAAGCGGTATCGATAATGTCCGTCATCGATGCTACTCATTGCTGCACATCTTGCATATGTCGTAGTTATTGTTGCTGTCCTCCTGCTCGTGCCTCCTAACTCTGGCACTCCTACCACTACTAATTGTCACTCCTGCCACTACTACTGCTGCCGCTACTACTACTATTATCTACTACTATCTACTACTCGTACTGCTGCTACTAGTACTACTACTACTACTACTACTACTACTACTACTACTACTACTACTACTACTACTACTACTACTACTACTACTACTTCTACTAATACTACTAGTACTACCAGTACTACCAGTAGTACTCGTAGTACTGCAGTGCTAGTAGTACTAGTAGTACTCGTAGTTCCAGTAGTACTAGTAGTACTAGCAGTACTAGCAGTACTGGTAGTAGTAGTAGTAGTACTACTACTACTACTACTACTACTACTGGTAGTACTGGTAGTACTAGTAGTACTAGTAGTAGAAGTAGTAGTACTAGTAGTAGTAGTAGTAGTAGTAGTAGTAGTAGTAGTAGTAGTAGTAGTAGTAGTAGTAGTAGTAGCAAAAGTAGTAGTAGTAGTAGTAGTAGTAGTACTACTACTACTACTACCAGTACTGCTAGTACTGCTAGTACTACTAGTACTACTGGAACTACGAGTACTACTAGTACTACTAGCACTGCAGTACTACGAGTACTACTAGAACTACTAGTACTACTAATACTACTATTACTAGTATTACGTACTATTACTACTCGTACTAGTAATACTCATGCTACTAGTACTGCTAGTACTACTACTGCTACTACTACTACTACTCCTACTACTACTACTGCTGCTACCGCTACTGCTACTGCTACTGCTACTGCTACTGCTGGTACTACAAGAACTACTAGCACTAGTGGTAGTCGTAGTGGCACTCATACTACAACTACGACACCATCACAATTGCGAGGGCGACGGCAACTGTTGTTGTTTGTTGCCGTTTTGAAGGCTGGGCTGCTCCCAAAGTAAAGGTTGCCGGGTTCAACGGTTTAGGCGATTTGGGGCTAATCCCATACACACAAAATCCTTTCAAGCCGCCGAAGCACCTCAACACCCCCGTAGTTCAAACAGCCCTTGAGTCCGACGTGTTGAGTAAGCGCCAAGACGTCTTAGCTGGTGTGATGCTGGAAAAGCACGGTCCTGAAGCTGTTGCTGTTGATGCCGATGTTGCGAAACTCAAGCTCCGAGGCCACGCACACTCAAGCCACTACTACACCATTGCTAGTTGCTGAAGGCCCTATGAACAAGGCCGCGCTCCCCACATCTGAATGCTGGAATCCGACGCCCTAAACCCTGCGCCTTTTCATCACCAGGCCAGTGAAGAGGATGGCCACAATGCCACTGAGACCAAGACCATCAGCTAGGAGGAAGGGGGCGTAGCAAAAGACCTCAAACTTGCTCTGCAACCAGCATCGGTTTGAGACTCTTCAGACTCTATTTCGCATCTTCCGGCTCTCCATGCAGGGTTGAAGCCGCCATTCTGCGCTCTGGCTTAAGCTCATGCTCACCTTTTCTGAAGCTTTTGGAGCGAATTTTAGAGGATGTTCATCCTTTAGCACGTGCCAATCGGGCTTGGGGCTGGTAAACCTAGCGACTCAAACCCTATAGCCGTGCCCAAACCATCGACAGTCACAAAGTCTTAGGACTGCCGGTGTCTGTGTCGCCTGACTGTCATGTGCCCAACAAGTCTTAGTAACTGGATGCAAAACTATCTGAAGATTTTTTCCTTAGGGATGCTTTTTGTTCTAGTGCGTTTGCTTGGTCTGAGGGGACGGGCGGGAGGGAGGGAGGGACGGAGGGAGGGATGGGGGGTGGGGGTGGATTTTCCTCCGAAAACACAAATTTCCACACATTTGTTGACGGATTTGGTGCCATTCCCCCTATATGTTATACCTTAAGGAAAACACACGTTGCCTTGGCTTTCTTAGGGAAACGACAGCCTACCTTACATTTTGGACGGATTTCGTGACATTCCCCATGTTTTCCTGACCAAAACCTACGTTACCCTGGTTGTTGTTGTCCCGAGAAAAACCTACGTTACCTTGGTTGTGGTTGTGGTTGTTGTTGCTGCTGCTGTTGTTGCTGTTGTTGTTGCTGTTGTTGTTGTTGTTGTTGATGTTGTTGTTATTATTATTCTTGTGGTTGTTGTTAGCCTTATTAATATGCTTTGGTCATGTACTTTTGTATCATTATTGTACTATCTATTTGTTGATGTGCTTTTTGTTATTATGAATGTTTTTATTGCTATTACTACTGTTGCTGTTGTTGTTGTTGCTGCTAGTCTTATCGTTGTGCTTGTTGTTGCTGTTCTCGTTATTCTTAAGCCGTTGTTGTTGTTGTTGTTGTCGTTGTTGTTGTCGTCTTATGATTAATCTTTTTATTGTTGTTCTTAGTTGTTGTTGTTGTTGTTGTTGTTGTTGTTGTTGTTGTTGTTGTTGTTGTTGTTGTTGTTGTTGTTGTTGTTGTTGTTGTTGTTGTTGTTGTTGTTGTTATTGTTACTATTGTCGTTGTCGTCGTTGGTGTTGTTGCTGCCGCTTTCGTTGTTGTGTCACTGTTCTTGTCGTTGCTGTTGTTGCTTTTGCTGCTACCCTATTTGTAGTAGAGCTAAACGAACCCAGCAGAGTCTGCAGTTCAGAAAAGCAGGGGGGTAAGGGAGAGGGAGAAAGCAGCAAAGTTTGCGGTTTAGAAAAAAGCGGAGGGGGGAGCGGGGGGATTGGGGGGCGGGGTGCAGCCCCCCCCTCCACTTGCAAACCTTCCAAAATTGAGTTGGTTTCCTTCGCTTTGATCTCCTGAAGCGATTTCGTGTGGCTTCTCCATCTTGTATGTTGGAGAAGACGTGTTTATTCATTTCTTCACGGCTTAAGAGAGCGGGGGGGTTGGGGTGCACAAAAGCGAAGCAGACAATCAGAGAAGCAGAAAAGCAGCGAAGCAAGAGACGCGAAAAAGCAGAGAAGCAGAAAAGCAGAGGAAAGCAACAGCACAAAAAACAAAACAAACACCAAGGCAGGGAAGAGCTGCAAGCAAAAACTTAAAAACGAGAAAAGCGAAGCAGACGATCAGAGAAGCAGAAAAGCAGAGAAGCAAGAGAAGCGAACAACAGAGAAGCAAAAAAGAAGAGGGAAGCAAACACACACAAAAAACAACACGAACAAGGCAATATTAAAGCAGGGAAGATCTGCAAGCAACAACTTGAAAAACGAGAAAAGCGAAGCAGACAATCAGAGAAGCAGCAGCAGAGAAGCAGGAAAGCAGAGCAGAGGAGAAGCAAGAGAAGCGGAAAAGCTGAGAAGCGGAAAATCACAACAGCGGAGGAAAGCAGAAAAGCAGAGGAAGAAAAAAACACGAACACAAAACACATTCCCACGAAAAACACAATAAATTCCTCAGATAATTCGGATTCCTGAGTGAATTGCGATCTCCTGTACCCAAACTCCCGAGGCATATTTCGTCATGACACCCCAACCCCAGCCCCAAACCCGAAGACAGCGGCTCTACATCCTGAGCAGCTAACCCTCCAACTACATACATCCAACAACCTGTCTGGAAGTAAGGTTAACCAAAGCCAGTAACCTAAATCGAACTACATGTAAGACCCCCTGGATAAGTCAGTCGACCCCTTCCTTGCAGTCGGCTCGCGAGAAAAATCGACAGCTCCAGCTTTGGGCCATGGAGGTCAGTGTGGCTGGATAAGGCCGCATGCCTGGGCTAAGGCACCATGCAAAAGAACGAATTCAGGCTTTAAATCAAGAGTGCCGCGGGTTCGACTCGACCCTCCAAGTTACCGTGTTTCTTGGATTGTAACCTTGGGGTTTTCAAAGGATTTGTGGCCTTGGAATCCAAAGCTACAGCATTGCGGCATGTTTCTGTTGAGGTTTAGGGCACCAGGTGACCCTGAGGTGCAAGATTTTGTGTCATGAAGCTGGTCTAAGGATTTGCTCTGGGCCGCAGCTCCACTAAGTCGATGTAGCTGTTGGGGATACCCCCGTTGTATGTTGTATATCGCTTAGGCCCTCTTCGCTATAAAATTTAACACGGGCTCAGCAACAAATCGAAGCGTGTCAGCCACTTTGCGGCACCCGGTACCCGGCACCGGCATTTGAGAAGACTGTGGTGCTGTGCTTACAGACACTCTCACACACACATATATGTACATATATATATATATAGCTTTCAGTGTGACGCTTTCTGTATATATAATAAGTATGTGCACAAACATATCATTTGTGTGCATATCAATATGCATCTGTGTATGTATACGTATACGTATACGTATACGTATACGTATAGGTCTAGGTCTAGGTCTAGGTCTAGGTCTATGTCTATGTATATGCATATGCATATGTATATGTATATGTATGTATATGTATGCATCCGTACACACACATGATAAATGAATGTGTATGTATGTATGTATGTATATATATATATATATATATAGGGAGAGCGAGAGCGAGAGCGAGAGAGAGAGAGAGAGAGAGACAACCCATAGAACTATCTATGTATATACATATACATAATGCACCAACGCCCCATATTCTGCAAACACACACACACACACATTCACACGTCGAGAGAGACATTGTTGTCTCTATCCCTAATTGTCGTCATACGTTCCTACGTATATCCCTACACCTGTAGTTTCATTAGAGTCTACACCCGCAGCACCATAATCCCGGCAACTGAAAACGGCAATTCGTAAACTACTCACCCTGCATGCTGCCACTGGTAGCGAAAGTTTGCAAGCGAAACTGCTGAAAGCAACCTTTAGAGCCACTAAGACACCAAGCCAATCTATCTGAGAACCTGGGCGCCAGGCTTAAAAAGCAGCGCGGAAAAGCAGCCCAACCCAGCACCGATGACCTCTGGGGCAGCGATCGCTTCATTCCGAATTGATTGCAAGCCCTGACACCCACGTGCTAAACTCGTCACGAGTCACAGGCAGCAGCCTCCGATTCGTCTGAAAGCCATTAGATTGCCTTTTAGCGAGATTGCCCGAACACCGCTACTATGCCCTAAAGCCTAAAGCCACTTGCCACTCCAACATACCATTCGATGAAATGGGCCGGCATTGCCCATATAACAAGTATGCAACAACCTTGGGGATCACTCTGTCACGGACCCCCCCCCCCCCCCGCCCAAGAATGATCAGGTCCATCGTCTTTAAGACAAAACGCCGCAGAGCCGACGAAGATGACGATGAAATCCCAAACCATTCCTGCTTCGGCTTGGGTTCCGCAGGTCGAGGGCCTAGCCAAAAAGTTGCCATGAATAGAGCTTGATGCTGGCCAAACATCCCTGGACAATAAACAGAAGTCTTGGAGGGAAGGATCTTCCAGGCTCCTTGACACAAGAAGCTAGTAGGCCACCCTACACCCACCAGACACATACCGGCTTCGTTTCGTTTGCAGTCTCAGGTGGAAAGGTTCCAAAATCAATTTCTACAGCTTCGCCGTCAGCCGAAGGACCCGACAATTCTGAGGCACAGCTTAGGCCACTACCACTAAACCCTCAAATTCTAAGCCCCTATCCTTAACAGAAGCAAAAGCTAAAACGAAGGGCTCGAGACTTTGACTGTTGTTACACTTACAACCATTATTACTGATATAGGGAAGTTTGTTATCACTGGCACTGTAGTGCTACCATTACAAGTACTAACAGTAGTACTTTTGGCATTGCGAGCTTGGGCTCTGAGAGACAAGAGAAGAAAGTGTTCTTCTCATACCGACACTGCTTTGAGGCATCTCCCGAACTCCAAAGAAAGACTTCCCAAGTCTCAGCAGCAAAACCCCCAACAACATGAGCTTCCTAGCCACCCTACCCCTTCATCAAGCCCTGAGCCGACAGCAAAACCCTGCAGCGCAAGCTTAAGCTCTAAAGCTCAAAGGCCAGCAGCCTGCCTCGTAGGGAAATTAAGACCCGGAGGACTCGGGTTTATGAGCCAGGGTGCCTCTCCTCGCAAGGCCCTAAAAACCGGCCTAGTCAGAAAGCTCCCATAACCTTGGAACGCGGCCCCTAGGCGCCCAAAGCCCCAGAACACTCCCTTTAAGCTACCAATGGTGGCCGGACGGCTAAGGACGCTCGCTGCGACATTCTTCTCCTCCTGCCCGATCGCTTTGGAAAACCTCGTCAGGTAAACTTTGGGTAATGGTTTGTTTGGCTGCAACGGGCTTAAAAGTCCCCGTTATTCGAGGTTTTCAACAACTTCATATCGTTTCTGCAAAGGTTATTCTTGGAATAAGGGCCCCAGGCTTCCTGCCCTCTAGTGGAGAAGCAGATCCAGAGTGAGTCGGGAGGATGTTAACATGTAGATTCTGCTATAACAGGGTTTGAGGGGTTGCACATTGGCATTTGAGGCTTAAGGGTCTGGCGGGTTCTGTGCGGGCTGAGGGTTACAGGATACCCCGTCGGCTCGAACAGCGTCCAGGCCGCAAGAGATGATGTCATGCTGCAGTGCTACCATGTTGAACCCTGACCGCATACCTACCCCCAAATCCTGCGCCTGGAATCCTACGTCCCGAACACGAAGCCCTGAACGAAACCCTCAACTGCACCTGCTGAACATGAAACCACCAGGCCTGAACTCCTACAACGTTCCGTCCAGTCGCAAAATCACATGTTGCAGCGGCACTGGCCACAAGCAATACACAAATCGTAAATGTGTGACAAGGGGTCTTCACTCTGAGACAGAACTGTAGCACCATCTTCGCAGGGGCCCTGAATGTTTGAGCATACCCACTTGGTGTAGTCTACGGCCTACATCCTCTGAAATGCCAGCAGAAGGGGCGAGTGGAAGAGCACAATGGAAACGGCATCGTTCAGCACACTCTCTCCTGAAGCAGGGTCTGTCGCATCAAGTCGCATCCATACGAACATTCCATCAGCAAGGTCAAGGCAATCAATTATGTGACAGCCGTCACAGAAGTTTAGGGTGTAGGGTTTGGGGTTTGCAGCTTTAGCCCTTGGGGCTAGAAAGTTCTCCAGCAAAGTCGCCAAAGATCACATTGAAGAGATGAGGGTCCACCTCACATGCTGAGGGCAGTGTGGCAGTAGCATCTATCCGGAGGTCTTCTGTTGGTATTGTGGGAAGGTTGACATTGCCAAGTGCATAGGAAGGGCATTTACAGGCATTGCCGTCACTCTCTGAAACTTGAGATGCCGAAATCGCAATTAAACTTGCAGGACAATCGAACACATGTAACGTGCACCCCTGAACCCTGAACACACAGCCTGAGTGCGGTAAACACAAACTGTTAGTCACTGATTTTCTGCAGGGATTGAAATCAATTGGGGTTTAGCTTGGGGCTTGTACGTCATAGCCGATATTTCAAGCATGCTGAGTTCCTCAAGCCGAAAACCTCAACTTACACCGCAAGCATCTTCACTCAGGCCAAGTGGCATGCAGTTGCTCGAAAATCGCCAGGGTCGTGACGGGGTCCGTCGCAGAAATCAGAGCACCGAAAGTCAAGGCCTCTGCAGGGCGTTAGGTTTGAGGTTCACAGGTTTACATAAAGAGGTTAATAATGATTAGAATGGGTTCTGACAGCGTTTCACAAGGGTGTATAACATGGTTTTAGCTTCTGGCTAAGGCAAATCCCCGGAACTCTAAAACCAAGACCTGAAAAGCTGAATCCTGACTTCTGATCCAAGAAGCCGTAAGCCCGAAATCCAACTACTACGCCTGAAAACCTCGGCCCAAGCGCACAACACCCTCAACCCTCAACACTAAGGCTTAAACTGGGAACTCTCAACCCTACACTCTACTCCCCATGCCTTAATGCCCCCCTCATTGCGAGCTGTAGTAAGTTGAACTGGGTTTACGGGGTACATGAAACTGTATTTATATATGGACGCAAGCATGGTGTTACTCTTTATTTCGATCCCTGCATTGAAGCCCTGCAACCGATAAAACCCTCCCGGAGCCGCACGCCGCTACGGGGAAGCCTCGGGGAGTGATATCTTCGAGGAGTTGCCAGCGACCTGAAGGACGGTCCAGAGCTTAAAAGCTCCACAACAAAGAAGTTTCAAAGGGAGATTTTGATAAAGAGATCTCAGTAGTTAGTGTAGGGGTTTGGGGTATGCTAGCAAATGGTGGTAGCGGGGCCGGTAAGGTGATACTATTGCGCATTCCGACCCCCTTTACCAGGATCTAGGTTCGAAAGACGAGCTCTCGAGTTTTCTTGTGTGACATGAATTTGGAGTTTACCGTTTTGGGGAACTTCGGTCATGGATCTATGGATCGGGGATTTAATGGGCTTCAGACTGTACGCTTTGGCGGATGGGACGGCAAGATAAGAGTCGTGTAAGCGGCCTTTCCGCAGAGCACCTCGTCAAAGAGGGCCTGCCGAACCTGTAAATCCTGTCAATTCGGTGAGGCTTAACGCAACCCTGAACCCCTTTTAGCCCCAAATCAAACCCTGCGCCCGAAACCAGAACACACACAGTTTTCAAACCCGAAACACAGTCCGTTTTACCACTCACTCAAGGACCCGCAGCCGGGGCTTTGATTTGACGTGAAAACAACTTGCAAACTGTAACTGCGCACTGTAACCCAGAAAGCCTGACACTCTAAAACCTACAAACCCTAAACCTCACAGGCCCGGGGCACATCTGGATAGAAAGGAAGCACACCGGATGCTGAAGCCTGGGATCTGCCCCAGGCTGATTTGACGGGGCAGTTTGAATGCTGTATGGGGAGAATTTTTTTGATGTTATATCGGTAGCTCAGAGCCCTGAACACTCAGACTTCTGGTTGTGTACACCTGCCGATGAGACCGAAACCTTGAATACCCGAAGCCTTTGGGATCCAGGGTAAACCAAACAGCAGCACAACAAAGCTGTGCCCAGCTTTCTGGAGGTTTGGAGGAGTTTAACAGATTTGATGGCAAGGATGTTCTGAATAGCCATGCTTTGGAGAGATAGGTGTGGCTCTGGCGTATGGTTCCGTTTTCGGGATATTGAATTGGAGGACAAAGAAAGAACAACATGCATAAGAGGCTTTCTGCCAGGATTGGATTCATTGTTCCGCAGATGGCTCTATGTGTGGCAGTGCATAATTATAAACGGTATAACTGGGGCCCCCAAAAAACTAACTCAGACTCTTTCCTTATCCGACTGCGGGTGTGTAGAAGCACTTCATGAGGACTGGCATACCTTCTCTTCCAGCTATTCCTAGAACAGTCAGAGTAGCTTCCGTGGGCACTCAGCACTTTCAACTCGAAGCCTGTATCCCAATCAAAAAATCGATTCGCTTCATCGAGTCTTACTACGCAATCTGAAATATACTGCTTGCAGAGGGCAAAGCCGCAAGCCTCAGAACAGGAAGGGTGCTCGTCTAGCTACAGCAAGTATCTGTTGTCATGCTGCCTCGGGGCGAAACAGGAAGTACAGTGGGCAAGACCACAAGTCAGCTGTGGGACCCGACATGCATTGCTCCTAAACGGCTGGGCCCGGAGCCCGAAGGCCGAAACCAAACCTTACAGAGCGGGATCTTGCAAATGTCATGCTGTACAGTCTAAAGATACCAACTTCTTGAGACTCGCTGCATGTGCTGGGACTTTCGGAAATGGACGTCATCGTGCACAACGACATCCGATGTGCTGCTATGAAACAATGGTTATACCAACTCATGGTGTGTGGGGTACCGCTGTGGGGTAACAGACACGAAAAGGGTGTGTCATAGGTTCGGCAACGCGCTGGCTTCCAACCCCATCTCACTGCCTCGTTGGTTCAAGGTGCAGTGCAGGCAGTGATACTAACGAACACCTGCAGCTATAGATGTTGAGGTGTGTACTAAAGCCGCCTGAAATAACATGTGCGGTAGTTTCACGGTCACCCTGGTAAGAAGTAAAAAGGGCTGTGCCAGTGTTGCACACTTCTTAACAAACAGTTTCAACTTTTGTCTTTTTGAACGGCAGAAAGGGCAAACAGCTTGCAGGGCATATCAGCCATTCTTCAGAATCACAATGAAATGCTGCACGGAACCATGTGGTGCTGAAACCATGCGCTTCCACGGTGGAGCTTTCTGCGATTGTGGGAGTCGACAGACATGCTCGCTACCTACATGCCCTGTAACCGCGGAGCTTAAACCCTGCCACGCCCACGCAAGGGGTGTCCCCGAAATTGTACGATTCGACTGCCGATTTTGCGTGATACTGATAGTGTACATACACCTGTCGGAAGAAACCAAACTTACCAGCTGCTTCTCGAAACGTGCGTCCCACAAGCTGTGCAAGCCCTCAAACAAATCCTCCTAGATAACTTCCGGGAAAATCGGAATCGAGGGGTTGAGGTTTAAGGTGTCCAGAATCGAAGCCAAGCAGCCAGCATGGCTCCCACCACCAGGGAGGACACCAGGGTCCCGAAGAAAGCCAGGACCATGATCTTGTCGATGTTCGCCTGCCCGCATCTTCAATCAAGCGACGGCTAAGGATGCTTCCGGAACTGCGGGAGGTAGTTGAATCCAACAAGTATAGTGTTCCAGGTGTACGGTGTGCAGAACTCTTCAGATTCTGCAAATGGCATCAACATGAAATTCAATGAAGCAGGTTCTCAACTCTCAATCGTGTCCCAAGTGCAAGAGGACAAAAGACCTCCCGAATGCGCTCTGAAAGCAAGATCGGCACCTTCTTGCACGCCCATTGTTTCTCATCTTCCGGGGCTTAGAGCTGCCAGAGCTTAGGCTTATAGACTTGTTTATACTCTCAGCACCGAAGCTACGCTTCACGGATAAGTATGTTGCTGAAGAAACCTAGGCAAATCTCAAGGCACACCTAGTGACCTAGTGCTTGCACTTGGCTAGGACTATTAAAATCCGACACACACACACACAAGAAGCCTAAACCCTGAGCAGCAGATGGGTCCGTGAGGCAGATCGACGGGCCATCTAACAAGCTAGCGTCCTAAAGGACCCCATCGCAAAAAGAAGATAGCAGCTAGATCAAATGCTCCCTCAATGATGTCGAGAGGAACCTCGAAGCTTGAAGCCCCAAACTCTAACACTTGAAAAGGGTCTTGAAGACCTAGCAAAAGGATCTTTATGTTGAGCTTCTCTTTTTAAACTCCAGGCGTTCCAGGCATACAGGAGGCTGTGCTCTGAGAAGGTTCCTCTGATGTCAAGAAATGACGCCAGATTTACCCAAATCCCAACCCATGCCCTTCACTCCGACACTTCATAGGCTTAAAGCTCTTTGACTTGTACAGGGCTCCCGGGCCCAGAAGAAGGCGCCACGCATGCGAAAGCCAGAATCGAAAATGATCGGCGGCAGAAGCACGCAAAAGAGTACCTCAATGGCACAGGGTCCGGACCCAGATATTGACTGCCGGATTGAAGGGTTCGGGGTACTATTGAAAGGGAACATGCGAGCTTGCATTCTGCAGACTCCGTCCCTGCGTTTAAGCTGCCGGTTTTCTTGTGTTCGGGTTGTTCGGGATATCGGGCTGATGGGCAGCGGATTTCTCATTCTCGTGGACCTGGAAACTTTTCAGCCCTAAACAAAACTTCAAGCCGAAATAGAGTGGTGCAAGATTCAACAGTTGTGCGGAGAGTCTGCAACAGTATTGGAGAGTGATCCTGAAAGAGCACATCCGATCGTTTGGTAGCAATGGCCCGCGAAAGGGAACTACATGTAGGGAGCCATCATGGGCGGGAATATTATATAGGATTGAGGGGCGATTGGAGCTTTGAGACTGGAGAACTCGAGGTTTGTTTGGGTGAATGCCTTGGCTGCCCCATGCATAACTGCCTACAAGCGCTACAGCACAGGAACTATGTTCACCCCCTCCCTAAACCAACCCAACATATTTCCGAGCATCAGCTCTTAGGATCGAAACTACAGACCCAGGCGTAAGTTCAACCTAATCTCCACGCAGCATGCAGCCCAAAACCGACTCGAATTGGCCGCAGTATCAACTCTTGTCGAATCTCTACACGCAGCGGCCCAAACTTGCGCGGCTCGACCCACAAATTCTGCTGAAATCTAATTCTGCGTGGCGAACCATATTCCGAAAATGACATGCAACTGGGACACAGTAGATGAAAAGCCGACGACTGTCTGCCTAACCTCCTTCTCCGCAAATCGATCACCTTGTGGGGTTTCGAGACCAGAGTACATAAATGAACAAAGGGAAAAAAGGGAATGACGGCTTTCCCGGCCAATCTACTTTGATGCATGAGATCTTACAACCGCCAACCGCACCTTCGCCGTAAGCCTGCATGAATATGTACAGATGTACAGCTTGACTGTTTGAGTCTCTGCTTTCGAAGGTTGGAGATCAGGTATCGAGCTGCGCACCTTTCCGGACTCTTCGGCTTCAGGAGTTTACTTAGGGCTTCGGGATGGGTTTGGGTTTCTACAGGTGGTTAGGGCTCGGATTGACGGCCAAAGATTAGGGGCTGCAATTGCTGGATGGTGCAGCTTCATGCTTTCAGGGGTAGTCTTGAGTCTTGAGGTCGTTTCCGACCTGTATACGGATTCGATCATTCCGTCGGCCCCCCCCCCCCCCCCCCCCAACTCCAGACCCAGGGCAGGAACAGGCCAGGCACTCTGATCTTCGTGGACCAGGAGTTCGAGAATTCCTGACACCCGAATCTCACAAGAGCACGACTGAAAGGGTTGACGCATGCCTGGTGATTTTGCAATATTTTGCATTGCCAACGCAAGGCTTACTTGCACAGGGAAGTAACTCCAAGCAACTTCCCCGGCTGTGGTATGCAAGCCTTCTTAGCGATGTGAACGATACTGCCGATGACGACGCCGAAGCTAAGCATTCAGTAAATGAAAGAGATGCACACGCGAACGAGCATGATCCGTGTGACGATGACAAGAGATGTCCTACTTAGGTTGAGTTTCCGAGTTGGGGTTTTCGGGTTGACGATTCGGGGCTGGCTCGTTTGAGGTGTCACACTGCAGTAACTTGAGAACAAGCGAGCGACAAAAGCATCGCGCTGTCGAAACCTTAAGCTCGCACACCTTGGACCTTTGCTTGTGGAATCCCTCAACGACCTAAGCCCTTAGGCGCTGACCCTCATGCCCGGAAGCCATGCGCCACGAAAATCTGAAATCTCCAAAGCTCACGCCACGCCATCCACTGCGCCAGCCTCCGCCGATAAATCCGACCAGGAGGGACATTCCTGTCAAATGCAACCCGGCCCAGGACCTCCCTAGGTTTTCTAAGAGCTCCGATCTCGGTCAGTGAGTTTAAGTCAGGTATGGGCCTCTGGCCAAGGCATGTGCAGGAACCCATGTGCAGAGCATGTAGGTACCTCGAGCACTTCCCTGTGCATCTTTACAACATGCACTCCAATGCTTCGGGCTGGGACAATTGTTGAGACCGTCTGAACCCCGGGACTATTAGCTTCCAGACAAGGTCTCCTGCTTCGGAAAGGTAGACGCAGGAGCTGCAGCGATTGGAGAGGCAGTACGCGAAGAAAAAGGACACGAGAAGCATGACCTGGTCCGAGAATAGTCTTCTGTTGCATGCATGTGCAGGCGTAGGTCTAGAAACATACGGGTATCTAGCTGGGTACACACACACATGGGTCCACGTAGATACACATCGAGAAGCGAGAAGGCAGCTGCAAGAGACGATGTCTCAATGAACATGGCAAACACTACTGCTTCGTAGCAACACTATGTAACTCTATATGCGTATGCATATTGAGTGCACCACCCTGTTGGGGAAAGAAGCACAGTTTCAGCACAGTTTGGAAGAGCCAAGCCAGATTTCTGCCCTGGTGGATTTCGACGTTGGCATTATGGGTTCTGGCTGCCGGAAGCATGGTTCTCATCACACATCGGTTCAAGGTCGAACAAGGCCGAACTGCAGAAGCCAAAGAACCCTTCAGCAAACTCAACCCGAGCAACTGGTACACCACTGGTACACCATCGGGCCACACGATTGAGAACGTTGGCCCATCATGTTCGTTCTCCCTCATAGCTGAGGCCCTAATTAACTGTGGCAGTCAGTCTGTATTCTCTTTATGGTTGGAAGCCTCTCATCCATCCTCCTCAGGAAGAATCAGGAACATAAATCTCCACAAAACTCGTGTGACCTGGAACATTGCAGACTCAGGTCATGCCACTTCGCTTTAAGCGATTCTAGCATCGCTTTCTCCCCTGTCTCACCCGCCACTTCTCTCGGGCACCACCGACCGACTTCCCGGCTGCACCACCTATCCAAAAATACAGCTCGATAAACCCGCTTGTCAGGTCGTTTGCTCGTCGAAACATGTCTGTTTGCATGTGTATGTTTGTAAACACACACACATAACTACTAGAATATATGTAAACATATATATATACACACATACATACACACGTACATCCATCCATCCATCCATCCATCCATCCATCCATCCATCCATCCATCCATGCCTGTGCACACGTACAAAATGGCATATGCATACGCATATCTGCACATGTAACTACATATACACACATGCAGATTGAAACACAATCGTATAGGTGTACACATGTATACATATATGTGCATGTACATATACATATATATATATATATAGACATGTCTTTTTATGAACCTGTATACGTGTGTATATGATCTATGTGTTGGTACGCAAGTATGTGTGTTTCTACATGCACCTGCATAAACTATGTATGTATGTATATATACATATATATATAGAGAGAGAGAGAGAGAGAGAGAGAGAGAGAGAGAGAGAGAGAGAGAGAGAGAGAGAGAGAGAGAGAGAGACAGATGCATGTACTAGCCCTGCATCCGATGCACATAAACATGTCGACTCAGCGCACGACCAAATAGATGCTGTATGTAGCAGCTGCAAGCGATTCGCCATCGCTGGAGCCCATGTTTGCTCTGGGTGCTCTTGCTGCTTTCGACTGCTTGCGGCTGAGAGTTTCGGATGTTCGGTTTGGCAATAGCTTGGGTTGGGCTCGGAGAACAGGGAGTTTGGCGTCCGGCCTTTTTGGTGTCAAGACTCTGTCTTGGGGGTTCCATGTAGCAAACATCAAGGGGGTTGCTCTGAGGGAATGTTATAGTCAACCCTCAGTATAGCCATACAAGAGACCGTAAAGGCATAACAAACCCCTATTTGCTGCTTCAAAACTCCAAGGCTCCAAGGGTTAAAAAGGGCTTATCAGGTTCAAGGCTTGAAGATCGAAACTCCGTGCGTCGCCGCACCGTATGACTGCATGCGCAATGCGGCCTGAACCCTTAATCCTGACACAAAAAAATCTTAAGCCGGTCAGCGGCCCTGTACCAAAGACCAACAACACGCGACACGGCTCATCCTTCCTTGAGTAGGGCCATGTATGCTACGCCCTCACACGCGTGGCTCGAGCCGCACAGGCTGCCGGTGCTCAGACTCCCCTGGCCCAACCAACATGACCAGGACTTTTCTCGCTGCGGAGACAGCAGTTTAAGTAAGCATAAATAGGCAACCCTCAGAGGTACATCACTAGCTGCATATCACAAACCCGAAATTTAGACAGGCCCCAGTACACTCCATGACATTCCATGACGTTGAAGATTCGCGGTCGAAGTTTGCCAAAGGATGTGCAGGGGACAAGTACTGCAAATGTCCGGCTCTCATCTTCTTACGTCTCCAAAACCCGGCCCTGCAGTCACACTGTAAGCTTTGAACCCCCTTACAAAACACGACAGCGAAACCCAATCCTCCACCTTTCAGGTTGAAAAGCGACACTCCTGCCTCGTGGCGGGTGACATGTCCTTCTCGTCCATGCTGTCACGGCCCAGTTCATCCTGCGCAGCAGCATGTAAGGATTCAAGTGTTTGACGCACGCATAATTTTATCATCTCTGTACAAGTATATCTACATACATACGTACATACATCCGTGCATGCATACGCACCTGCACTCATACATACATGCGTACTTACATACAGACATACATGCCTATATACATACCAATACGCATGCATATATGTGTGTGTATGTATGTATGCATGTATGTATGCTACATAATTATACACATACATACATGCACACATACATATACATGCATAAACGAATTGTGTGTATGTTACACACTATATCCTGTAAGCTATGTATCGACGTAACGAAGAATCTGATTCTCTATTTATCTATCTATCTACCTATATAACTATCTACTGATCTAATTATCTGTCTACCGATCTATCTCTCCATCTATTTTTCTACGCAGCAACCTACCTACCTACCTAAATACATACCTATGCCTATCTCTGAACCTTCACATCTACCTATCCATCTGCGTATCACTCTGTCTGCCTATCTACCCAAATTTCTACCTATCTGTAGTTCATCTGATTCTACCTATGCATCTGTCTAAGTTTTCCGTCTATCTAACTCTGTACCCACCCATCAGTCTATCAATATTTAAATCCCGCTCTCTCTCTGTCTCTCTCTCTCTCTCTCCATCTACCTGTCGATCTATCTATCTAGCTATCTATCTATCTATGTCTACATGTTTCTATACATAGATATAAACGCATATGTATATATATATATATATACATATATATATATATACATGAATAGATATGCATACATAGATAAACATACATACATACATATATATATATATATATGTACATGAATGTGTATGTGCATCTATCCCTATTTGTCTAGATCTCTATCTCTCTAACTGTCTTGACTGTATCCGTCTATCTGTATGTCTATCTGTTTTCTATCTGTACCTAACTATCTTCGAATCTTATCTAACTTTTTCATCACTGTCTATCAGCCATATTTCTTTCCGTGTGTCTGTCTATATGTCGTCATTAGTACATACCGTCGCACTAACACAATCGTACAAGACAGGCCCTTGGACCCTGATGGAAAAGCCTGGATATCCCAAACCCCCCAACCCGAATCCCGAGAATTGGAACCCGTAGATCCGCGTAGGCCCCTAGCTCACACTCCAGATGCTACGTCCCCATGCACTCGGAGCTAGGGTTTAGGGCGCAGGCCCAAGAATCTCCCTCCCCACCGTGGGTGGCACCTCTTCCAGCCATCGCACGGTGCTCGGGGCTCGCCGGCTGGCCTTCGCCTAAGCCGAGTTTGAGACTTTCGGGTGCAAGCTCGCATATCTCCCTTCGAGGCCCTTCAGCTCCACCGAAAGCCCTCTGAGCTCTGCATCTGACATATGCTGAAGGCCTCATGGATAATGAGTCAAGTGACTGGGACGTTGATCCAGCCCTTGGGTTTCGCAAGCTCCGCCTGTGCGATTTCGGTTAAGGGCCCTAGCCCTAGCTCCGACGACTTGAAGATTTCGATGTTGCAGTGGAGGTCTACGGTAGACATACAGGTTGAAACTTTCAACCTTTCAGGACCAGCTTAGCATGTTGTACCTTTAGTTCACGGGCTGTGGATGTAAACTTCACACTCTACTGAAACCCTTAGTAGAGGAGGCCCTAAGCCCAAACACACGTTAGTCTGAATTCGGGCTTTGGTCTTGGGAACCCGGCATACCTAAGCGAAAAGAACTGGTGGAAGACTAAATCTGAGATCGACCCGGAGAATACGTAACAATCCCCTTTAGTTTCCCCTAGAGTACCTAACAGCATCCTGCCGGTTCATGCTTGTCATGTCCGAAGGGTCGGAGTTGCTGCGAAGTTCGTATCTGAAGCATCGCCAGAAACGCTACTAACCCGGCAATTTTGACCAATGCCTCAAGCTTATTCCGCCTTCCACAGCTGGAGCGGTCGTCTTCATATCTTGGAGCCACATTGCATGCTGGAGGTTACGTGCAACTTTGATTGCCTCCGCCGGAGACAGATCTTTCTTTAATTATTAGCTGCTAGATGTCGGTAGATCATTGTAGTAGATCATTGAATTGTAGCGCTGTTGCGCTCATCCCTACCCTGCAGAAGCCGTGAGTCATAAAACTCCCCATATCCCGATAGCTCGACAAAACCAGGCCCCGACACGGGGCCCAAGAGTCCAACAGAGCCCTGATTGAGACTCCCGTCCGGTGCAAGTGCTGGGACATGGATGAAGCTTCGGGGGCTGAGGGACTTAGGGCATGAGGTCTAAGTGCAAGGTTCTGCAGGTTCTAATGAATTTTCAGAAATATTTACGTACTACCAACACTACATATTCTGGCCCTCAAGTTGGGAATGGCCTTCCCCTCCACTGCCAGGAGCTTGTCTTGCTCCTGACGATGCTTGTGGTTTCAGAAGGGTTGTAAAGATTTAAGAAAAGATCAGGGTTGTGGCTGCCTGGCTTCACGGCTGAGCTTAGGATTTGCGGGCTTGGTTTTGGCACACCAGATTTGGCTTGCCATAAGAAATCTCACAGAGCCCTTAAAATTGACGAACTACTTCATGTCTTGAGGCCTCAGCTCTTTTCCGAGTGCAGGGGGAAAGGTTTTGGAGGCAGATCAGGGACGAGCTTTCATGCCCCCAGCCAAGGCCAAACCAGCTTGGACTGTTTCTCATTACTTGAGACCCGGAGAGGGGTGACGAAAGCTCTTGCTTCATGGGCTTAGTGAGCATGAGTGAAGACCGTACACAGAAAAGCTAAGCGCATCATGAGCATCACTGGGAGTAAAGTTTGGGAGTTGAGGAATACACAGTTATTTCAATTTCTAAGGAGCATACAGAAGAAAACGAACGGGGTCATACACAACCCTTGTGCACACAAAGCCCTAGACCCGTTGAAAAAGTCTCCAGGGAACATACAGAAGAAAACGAACGGGGTTTATACACCATACTTACTTGTGCACCCAAAGCCCTAGACCCTACACCCTAAAACCGTCGAAAAAAAAAACGAATGGGGTCATACACAGTTGTTTCACTGTCTCCAAGGAGCATACAGAAGACAACGAACGGGGTCATACACAACCCGTGTGCACCCAAAGCCCTAGACCCTACACCCTAAAACTATTGAGAATGGAAACGAATGGGGTCATGCACAGTTGTTTCAATCTCCAATGAGCATACAGAAGAAAACGAACGGGGTCATACACAACCCTTGCGCACTCAAAGCCCTAGACCCTGTATCTTAAAGTCGCTGAAAAAGACAACGAATGGTGTCATATACAGTTGTTTCAGTTTCCAAGGAGCATACAGAAGAAAACGAACGGGGTCATACGCAACCCTTGCGCACTCAAAGCCCTAGACCCTGTATCTTAAAAACGCTGAAAAAAACCAACAGATGGTGTCATATACAGTTGTTTCAGTTTCCAAGGAGCATGCAGAAGAAAACGAACGGGGTCATACACAACCCTTGCGCACTCAAAGCCCTAGACCCTGTATCTTAAAATCGCTGAAAAAGACAACGAATGGTGTCATATACAGTTGTTTCAGTTTCCAAGGAGCATACAGAAGAAAACGAACGGGGTCATACGCAACCCTTGCGCACTCAAAGCCCTAGACCCTGTATCTTAAAAACGCTGAAAAAAACCAACAGATGGTGTCATATACAGTTGTTTCAGTTTCCAAGGAGCATGCAGAAGAAAACGAACGGGGTCATACACAACCCTTGCGCACTCAAAGCCCTAGACCCTGTATTTTAAAATCGCTGAAAAAGACAACGAATGGTGTCATACTCAGTTGTTTCAGTTTCCAAGGAGCATACAGAAGAAAACGAACGGGGTCATACACAGCCCTTGCGCACTCAAAGCCCCCGACCCGGTATCTTAAAATCGCTGAAAAAGACAACGAACGGTGTCATACACAGTTGTTTCAGTTTCCAAGGGGCATGCAGAAGAAAACGAACGGGGTCATACACAACCCTTGCGCACTCAAAGCCCTAGACCCTGTATCTTAAAATCGCTGAAAAAGACAACGAATGGTGCCATGCACAGTTGTTTCAGTTTCCACGAAGCGAACGGGGTCATACCCAACCCTTGCGCACTCAAAGCCCTAGACCCTGTATCTTTAAAATCGCTGAAAAAGACAACGAATGGTGAAATACACAGTTGTCTCAGTTTCTAATGAGCATACAGAAGAAAACGAACGGGGTCATACACTACCCTTGCGTACTCAAAGCACTAGACCCTGTATCTCAAAATCGCTGAAAAAGACAACGAAGGGTGTCATACTCAGTTGTTTCAGTTTCCAAGGAGCATACAGAAGAAAACGAACGGGGTCATACACAACCCTTGCGCACTCAAAGCCCTAGACCCTGTATCTTAAAATCGCTGAAAAAGACAACGAATGGTGTCATACACAGTTGGTTCAGTTCCCAAGGAGCATACAGAAGAAAACGAACGGGGTCATACGCAACCCTTGCGCACTCAAAGCCCTAGACCCTGTATCTTAAAGTCGCTGAAAAAGAGAACGAAGGGTGTCATACACAGTTGTTTCAGCTTCCAAGGAGCATACAGAAGAAAACGAACGGGGTCATACACAACCCTTGCGCACTCAAAGCCCTAGACCCCGTATCTTAAAATCGCTGAAAAAGACAACGAATGGCCTCATACACAGTTGTTTCAGTTTCCAAGGAGCGTACAGAAGAAAACGAACGGGGTCATACACAACCCTTGCGCACTCAAAGCCCTAGACCCTGCATCTTAAAATCGCTGAAAAACACATCGAATGGTGTCATACTCAGTTGTTTCAGTTTCCAAGGAGCATACAGACGAAAACGAACGGGGTCATACACAACCCTTGCGCACTCAAAGCCCTAGACCCTGTATCTTAAGATCGCTGAAAAAGACAACAGATGGTGTCATACACGGTTGTTTCAGTTTCCAAGGAGCATACAGACGTAAAAACGGGGTCATACCCCTTGCGCACTCAAAGCCCTAGACCTGTATCTTAAAATCGCTGAAAAAGACAACGAATGGCGTCATACACAGTTGTTTCAGTTTCCAAGGAGCGTACAGAAGAAAACGAACGAGCGGCATACACAACCCTTGCGCACTCAAAGCCCTAGACCCTGCATCTTTTAATCGCTGAAAAAGACAACGAATGGTGCCATACACAGTTGTTTCGGTTTCCAAGGAGCATACAGAAGAAAACGAACGGGGTCATACACAACCCTTGCGCACTCAAAGCCCTAGACTCTGTATCTTAAAATCGCTGAAAAAGATAACGAATGGTGTCATACACAGTTGTTTCAGTTTCCAAAGAGCATACAGAAGAAAACGAACGGGGTCATGCACAACCCTTGCGCACTCAAAGCCCTAGATCCTGTATCTTAAAATCGCTGAAAAAGACAACGAATGGTGTCATACACAGTTGTTTCAGTTTCCAAGGGGCATACAGAAGAAAACGAACGGGGTCATACGCAACCCTTGCGCACTCAAAGCACTAGAGCCTGTATCTTAAAATCGCTGAAAAATGTCAACGGATGGCGTCATACACAGTTGTTTCAGTTTCCAAGGAGCATACAGACGAAAACGAACGGGGTCAGACACAACCCTTGCGCACTCAAAGCCCTAGACCCTGTATCTTAAAATCGCTGAAAAACACATCGAATGGTCTCATACTCAGTTGTTTCGGATTCCAAGGAGCATACAGAAGAAAACGAACGGGGTCATACACAACCCTTGCGCACTCAAAGCCCTAGACCCTGTATCTTCAAATCGCTGAAAAAGACAACGAATGGCCTCATATACAGTTGTTTCAGTTTCCAAGGAGCATAAAGACGTAAACGAACGGGGTCATGCGCAACCCTTGCGCACTCAAAGCCCTAGACCCTGTATCTTCAAATAACAGAAAAAGACAACGAATTATGTCATACACAGTTGTTTCAGTCTCCAAGGAGCATACATAAGAAAACGAACGGGGTCATACACAACCCTTGCGCACTCAAAGCCCTAGACCCTGTATCTTCAAATCGCTGAAAAAGACAACGAATGGCGTCAGATACAGTTGTTTCAGTTTCCAAGGAGCATACAGACGTAAACGAACGGGGTCATACGCAACCCTTGCGCACTCAAAGCCCTAGACCTGTATCTTAAAATCGCTGCAAAAGACAACGGACGGCGTCATACTCAGTTGTTTCAGTTTCCAGGGAGCGTACAGAAGAAAACGAACGGGGTCATACACAACCCTTGCGCACTCAAAGCCCTAGACCCTGTATCTTAAAATCGCTGAAAAACACATCGAATGGTGTCATACACAGTTGTTTCAGTTTCCAAGGAGCATACAGAAGAAAACGAACGGCATACACAACCCTTGCGCACTCAAAGCCCTAGACCCTGCATCTTATAGTCGCTGAAAAAGACAACGAATGGTGCCATGCACAGTTGTTTCGGTCTCCAAGGAGCATACAGAAGAAAACGAACGGGGTCATACACAACCCTTGCGCACTCAAAGCCCTAGACTCTGTATCTTAAAATCGCTGAAAAAGATAACGAATGGTGTCATACACAGTTGTTTCTGTTTCCAAGGAGCATACAGAAGAAAACGAACGGGGTCATACACAACCCTTGCGCACTCAAAGCCCTAGACCCTGTATCTTAAAATCCCTGAAAAAGACAACGGATGTTGTTATATACAGTTGTTTCAGTTTCCAAGGAGCATACAGAAGAAAACGAACGGGGTCATACACCACCCTTGAGAACTCAAAGCCCTAGACCCTGTATCTTAAAATCGCTGAAAAA
The DNA here is from genome assembly GCA_905221615.1 of Symbiodinium sp. CCMP2592. Classification (NCBI taxonomy): domain Eukaryota; class Dinophyceae; order Suessiales; family Symbiodiniaceae; genus Symbiodinium; species Symbiodinium sp. CCMP2592. The sequence continues at coordinate 235,713 of CAJNDT010000702.1, forward strand.
GACTATGAATGGTGTCATACACAGTTGTTTCAGTTTCCAAGGTGCATACAGAAGAAAACGAACGGGGTCATGCGCAACCCTTGCGCACTCAAAGCACTAGACCCTGTATCTTAAAATCGCTGAAAAAGGCAACGGATGGTGTCGTACACAGTTGTTTCAGTTTCCAAGGAGCATACAGACGAAAACGAACGGGGTCAGACACAACCCTTGCGCACTCAAAGCCCTAGACCCTGTATCTTAAAATCCCTGAAAAACACATCGAATGGTGTCATACACAGTTGTTTCAGTTTCCCAACCCATAGGCTCTCAGATTGATTTTTTTCAATCGGGCGCTCGAAAATAAAGTGTTTTCGATCGGCGCTCGAAAACCGAGTTTCAACTATCAAAATCAATCGAGCAAGTCGGTTCTTCGCTCGATTCCTCGATTGATTCTATACTGAACCTCGCTCGATTCCTCGATTGATTTTATAAACCCTCCGCTCGATTCCCCGCTCGATTCCTCGATTGATTTTACAGTGTAGTATTTGCTCAATATCGTTCATACTTTTGTCTAATATATATATATATATATATATGTATACATTATAACTTATACATATATATATATATATCCATATATAAGTTATATATATATATATATGTATTGCATATTTCTGGTGTATAATATATATTATACTGATACTGTCTGGACAGACATTATTGTCATGTTGTTTCAATATAGCAAATGTCTGGATAGACAATTTGGTCATGTTGTTTTAATAGTATATCAATGCCTGGACAGGCAGCAAGTAGATTTCATCATGTTGTATGTACCGATCGAAGCGATTTTCTCAAAGGATATATTGAGCACCTAGAGTCTAGAGCCTTGAGCCATGGAGACACCTCCGAAGAGGGCTCGAGAAGTTGCAGAGACGACGCCCGAACATGCCGAGAAGAAGAGACAAAAGACAAAGAAGCTGCTTTCAGCTCATGTGTTGGCGATGATCGAACAGCTCTCGGAGATGGCTGCGAGGGCCACGGAAATGGCGAACTCGTTGATCATCGAGAACCACGAGCCACAGAATCCAGATGATGCTGTGACCTTGGTCTTGGGGCACCTCGACGACATCGACGACCGGATTCGGCTTTTGGATGATGAGCTCGCAACGATCGAGAACATGGACTGAGATAGAGATGCAGCTAAAGGTGCAGTTTTGGAATCTGAGTTTTGGAATCTGGATATATGCCAAAAGAGCATAGAGGAAAGGATAGAAGAAAATGTTTTTGTTGCAGTGCATCGATTCATGCATGTAACTATAATGTCTGGAAGACATGGACGACGATTTTGCAGCAGCTGGAGTGCATATATGATGCTTTGAGATCAAGAAAAGAACATAGGGCCAGGCAGCGAGCCTAGAGCCCCGAGCCATGGGAAAGGGAGGTCCTCACCGACGAAAGGTGCCAGAGACTGACTTGGTGCACCTCCAGGATGTGCTGTCGGAGGCGATCAAGCTGGAGGGAGGATTGAACTTCTACGAGTACATGAACATGAACAAGAGTCAGGCGATCGCTGGGGCCTCTTTGTGTTCCGTGAGCTCCTTGGTGATCAAGGTGATGGCAGTGCAGCCGGCCCTGTGCTTTAAGTATCAGGACCTGAAGACAGTGTTTGCAGCCTTGGTGAAGCAGTTTGCCAGTCTACGAGAAAGTGTGCCTCTCGCCGAGCAAGGAGTTTTGCACCAGAAGTATGCGAATGCCCTCATGACGGTGGCAGCACACACACGAAGACTCCGAATTGCTCAGAAGTTCAGAGAGTGCTGCAGCAACTTGAGTGCCTGGCAAACAGAGAAGCTGGTTGCACTGCGAGACCTGCTGCAGGAGAATGAGAGCTCGGAGTCCAGCAGCGAGAGTGAGGAGACGACGAAGAAGAAGAAGAAGCTTCGGACCAAGGACAAGAAGAACAAGAAGGACGAGGGCAAGGTGGGCAAGAAGAACAAGGACGAGAAGAAGGACGAGGACGAGAAGAAGAAGAAGAAGGACAAGACCAAGGAGAAGACAACCAAGGACGAGGACCAGGCCAACAAAAAGAAGAAGTGCAAAACCAAGGACTCCGAGGACGAGAAGATCCAGGCCAAGACCAAGCAGAAGAAAACCAAGGACGAGGACAAGGACGACAAAAAGAAGAAGTACAAGACCACGGACTCCGACGACGAGAAGCACAGTGTGGCGACCGTGGACCTGATGGACATGGAGATTCCTGCTACCCAGTCGAATTCGTCAGAAGCGGAAAGTGTGGCCGAGCTTCGAAAGGTTGCTGAAGCAGCTCTGCCTGTACCATGTCGCAAGAGGACAATCAATGAGCAGATGATGGAGACGAAGAACAAGGACAAGGCGGAGAAGGCGGAGAAGAAGCAGCAGAAAGAGGGCAACAAGAAAAAGGAGAAGCCCATGAAGAAGCCGGCGGCGGCGAAAAAGACGCCAAGTCCTCCTGCTGATCCCGACCTCACGAAGGTGAAGCTGGTGCTGATGCCGTACAACTGCGGACGAGTTGCAATCCGCATCCAGAACGGCAAGCAGCTCTTGCAGATTTCGAAGTACACGCCCAAGAAGAACCGGATTACTGCCCTGAAGCTGAAAGAGTACCTGGAGATGGGAATGTCTCTCGATCGTGTGCTGGAGATGAAGGCACAGATGTCCTGAATTATGAACGATGGCATATATGGACATATGGATCCGTGATCAACGAATGCAGTCCTGAGGGAGAAAAGAGCAGATGTGTGAGTCTTGGGGGAAAGCCTTGTAAGTTGTAATGTCTGGACAGACATGACTGCAGAGCTTCTGGTGATAATGTCTGGACAGACATGCTGAAGCATTTCGGCTGCATGTGTTTAGTGTAATGTCTGGACAGACATATACTTGACTAATGTCTGGACAGACATGACTGAGCTTTCTGGTGATAATGTCTGGACAGACATGCTGAAGCATTTCGGCTGCATGTGTTTAGTGTATTGTCTGGACAGACATATACTTGACTATAATGTCTGGACAGACATGACTGCAGAGCTTTCTGGTGATAATGTCTGGACAGACATGCTGAAGCATTTCGGCTGCATGTGTTTAGTGTAATGTCTGGACAGACATAAACTTGAGCAATGTCTGGACAGACATGCTGAAGCATTTCGGCTGCATGTGTTTAGTATAATGTCTGGACAGACACATGAAGCAAGTTTCTGCTTTTGAGCTTGCGAATATCTGTGTTTTTGTGTTACATATTGCTCAAGATACCGTGGCAGACAACAGAGCGCCAAGTGTAGCAGGAGACTGCCAGGAAACACATGTAAGCATATGGAGGCAGGACCAGGAACAGAGTAAGTAGAAAGATGGCCGACCTCGGCACTGGAGCCTACGACCGCAGAGGCCGAGATGTGCCAGCGAGTCTGGGCGGGAAAGGCTTCGACAGCCTGGGCGAGGACATGTCGGGCGGCAAAATACTTGAGTAATGTCTGGACAGACATGCTGAAGCATTTCGGCTGCATGTGTTTAGTATAATGTCTGGACAGACACATGAAGTAAGTTTCTGCTTTCTGGGCGAGGACATGACGGGCGGCAGGATGGCGAGGCTGTGGCGAGACAATATGCGAGCCATCTGGAGCCGCAAGTCGTTCGACATCCAGTTCAGTGCCTGGATGGACTTGGTCGTCGAGGAGGCGGAGGAAAAGAGCGGGCTACGAAGAGGATCCAACGAAGCATACAGAAGCTACCTTCGACGTGTGTTCGTTGAGAAGAGCCCGTTCAAGACGTACGAGCAGATGATGGACGACATAATCAATGAACTCGAGAGAAAAGATGAGCATGAGAGGTCTGAAGGACCCGGGACAGACCTCAAACCCTAAACCCTGAACCCAACCCTGTGAACCCTAAAACCCAATAAAACCTCGAACCCTAAAGAACTCAACTTCAAACCCCTAAACCCACTACACAGGAGATGGAAAAAGGAAAAGGAGGAGGGAACATGGACGTGGACCAGCGAGACTGGAGCCAGGCTGGCCCTGGGGCTGGGTAGTATTATGTCAGGGTTTCTATATCGTATTGTTTCCAGGCTTTCGGACTTTGAGATGAAATGTCTGGACAGACAAGCTTATATGAATGTTCGAAGTCCAAAAGTGATTTGAATCGTCTCGGCCTCGCTCTGTTTCAGGACGATGGAGGAAGTCACTGGTCTCACAGCGAGGCCATTGAAGCAAAACGCCATCGTTTGAATGCTGAAATTAGTTTTGCCAGGCCTGGTGGAACACTGGCTACGACAACGAGTGGACCTGGGGAAAGGACAACCAGGACCATGGCCGGAGTTAGTTGAGCACGTGGGGGAATGGTGTTGAGTTTGGATTTGTTTTAAATGTGCAACCGCCCCTGCAGGATGACGGCTGGTGCCAGAGCCAGAACCAGGAACAGGATCGGAAAATAAAGTCTGGACAGACTTTTGTGAATATGTTGAAAGCATCGCTCCCTGCATAGGCCATGTGGGGCCAAGACTCAGGATGGGACGAGGCCTAGCATTGACATTGTAAAGTCTGGACAGACTTGTTTTAATCAGTCCCTGCTGGTAGGCCATGGGACAACAGGGGCAAGATTGGACTTCGAACCCAGTGCAGCCCGGAGGAGGACAGCCATCACAGCGGGCCCACACAGACTTTGTTCCCCCTCGTCTCCTACTGACACATGAACTCCCTCCCAACCCGGTCCGACAGATCGCTGAAGGGCTAGCCCAGCTTTACAAACAACAACAGCAGCAGCTCCTCCAAGGAGCATCGCACGTGAGCCAATCCTGGGGCCCAGACATGGGAGGATGGGACCAGTACCAGACCCAGGCCCGTTAAAGTCTGGACAGACTTGTTTTGCGGTCTCTAAACCATCGCCCTGCAGAGGCCACGAGCCAAGACCCAGGAGTATGGCCCCAGCAGCAGATGCAGGCCCGTTTCGGTTTTAATATAGTCTGGACAGACTTTTTTAGAATGTTAATTCCTGCAGAGGACACGAACATGAGCCAAGACTATGGAGGATGGAGCCAGCAGCAGAGCCAGGCCCGTCGCAGACAATGGTTGAAATATAGTCTGGACAGACTTTGATATGTGTTTTTATACACCTTCTTTTAGATCCTGCACAGGCCATGATGTGGGCCCAGCCCCAGTTCCAAGCTCCGCCGCAGGACCACGTCATTGAAAATGGAGTCGACAAAGAGGTATGTGTGTTTCTTGACACTTGCTTGGGCCTTTGTCGAGGAGACGATGCAGAGTCAAGATGAACGATGGGCTCAGGTGCCCCAGCAAGTGCACCAGGACCCCATTCAAATTAAAGTTTGGACAGACCGATATGGTTCTTTTGAGAATGCTTGGGCCCTTGAACAGGAGATGCAAGAGCATCTGCCTCCATGGCGACCTGAGCTCCAGAAGGACCCTGCATGTGTGATTCCACGTGGACAGATGTTTGTGAGCATGACCCTAGCAGGAGCAGGATGCACACGCAGCCCGTGCAGCTGCAGAGGATTGCTCTAGTGATGTCTGGACAGACAAGTATGTTTCAGAGATGCTGCCCAATTGCAGGCAAAGAAGCAGCCCCAGCAGGCACACAAGCAGCCCCAGCAGGCACAGCAGCCCCAGCAGGCACAGCAGCCCCAGCAGGCACAGCAGCCCCAGCAGGCACAGCAGCCCCAGCACGCACAGCAGCCCCAGCACGCACAGCAGCAGCCGCAGCAGCAGGCCACGACGAAGGGTCACGACCAGGCAAGGAATGCATTTTGGGCCTTAATAAAGACCCCACCCTAAACCCTCAACACACCCTTGATTTGCAAAGCATGCTGGCAGGATGACGGCAAAGGCAAGGCTGCCGGGCCCAAAGGAGTGCAGGAGTCGATCGAGTCTGAACAGTCTATAATAATGTCTGGACAGACAAGATAATTAAGCTAATGCTAATTTTCAATCCAGGATCCGAGCAAGGGAGACGGGAAGACGAAGAAGAGCAGCGGGCCCAAGGGAATGCAGGAGTCGATCGAGTCTGAACAGTCTATAGCCATAATGTCTGGACAGACAAGATAATTAAGAGTTTTCACTCCAGGATCAGAACATGAAGGGAGACGGGGGCAAGCCTGCCGCGACCAAAGGAATGGAGGAGTCGATCGAGTCTGAACAGTCTATAGCCATAATGTCTGGACAGACAAGATAATTAAGCTAATGCTAATTTTCACTCCAGGATCAGAAGGGAGACGGGGGCAAGTCTGCCGTGGGCAAAGGAATGGAGGAGTCGATCGAGTCTGAAGTGTGAACATATATATATATATATATAATAATAATAATAATTATTATTATTATTATTATTATTATGATTATTATTATGTCTGGACAGACAAGACAATGGGAACTAATGTAAATTTCCGTCACAGGATCAGAGCAAGGGAGACAAGACTATGGAGCCCACGAAAGCCCAGACCCAGGCCAGGAAAGTGTCTGTCTGTACGGTGAAAAATTGCACCTTTTCTGGCAGGAGCCCGGAAAAGGCCAGAAGGGCGACAAAGGAGCGAAGAACCAGGACAGCATCGGTGCATGATGTAGAATTAATGTCTGGACAGACATTTATACAGTTGAGACGGTGTTTTGCCGTGTGGAGGCGAAGGCCAAGGGACCCTGAGACTGCCGAGGAGCCCGGGATGGATGATGGACATCGGGTTTTGCCCACGCACATGAGATACAAAGGGGATCTCGCAGATTCGTTTTGGGAAGGTTTTGGGAAGAAGTACTTTAAGGTTTGTGGAGCCTGTCAGTTTTTTAGTTTTGTGCCGAGATCCTCGGAATTGCGGGCCCATGTGAATGGATGCATGAGGCGAAGCTGCTCGAAAAATTTTCGAGGCATCGATGCTGTGAGCTCGCTTTATGTTGGAGCTCGCAGAGTCTACAATCTGGATTTGGAGCAGATGGAGCATGGGGATGGTTTCAGTTACCAATAGGTCTAGAGCTATGTGTAGGTGGCAGTTTAAAGCTTAGAATCTAGTGTAGAGTTTAGATCTATGATTGGCAAATAGAATAAGGTCTGGACAGACGCCGGCTCCAAATTCAAGAGTTTTTGAAGCTGCCTGATCTGGCCTCGAGTGTGCATGTGGGCTTTGAAACAGTATATAGAAGTCTAGAGTAGAGAGATGATAGATATGAGGCTAAAGAACAGAAGTGTGTGTGTGTGTGTATATCATAGATGCAGTGTGCATGTGGGGTTTGAGACAGTATATAGAAGTCTAGAGTAAAGAGATGATATGAGGCCAGAGAACAGGAGTGTGTGTGTATCATAGATGCATCACCAGTGATCGTTTTGACCGCCCTGATCTGGCTCCGTATGGGTTTAGCCACAGTATATATATATATATATATAGTCTAGAAGCCGGAGTAGAGCCAATATGGAGCCAGAGAACAGGAGTGTGTCCGTATCACAGACGCACCACCGCCCAGAATATCGAGGCGAGAAGAAACAAAGAGGCTGAGCCAGGGAAACAAACCACCGAAACATGTGATTTCATGTGTTGTCCTGTGGCCAGAAACAGAAACACACATGAATTCATATGATGATCCCTGAAAAACAAACCCAAACACATGAATTCATGTGATGATGCCAGAACCAACAGAACGAAACACATGATTTCATATGATAGTCCACCAACGAGCAGAACCACGCACATGAATTCATGTGTCCTATGCACAACAGAACAATGCAATCACATGACATTCATGTGAACACAACAAAGCATTCACATGATATTCATGTGACAAGGGATTTGTTCACATGATGGTCACATGAACCACAAAAACAACACATGATGATCATGTGAACAAAAACGCCAACACATGAACATCATGTGACAAAACCGCCCATTCACATGAATAACATATGAACCCAGGAGAGCAAACATATGAATTCATGTGTCATAATGTAAAAGAACCAAAGCCAACATGTGAATTCATGTGTCATAATGTAAAAGAACCAAAGCCAACATGTGAATTCATGTGTCTTAACTAAAAGCAGACCACACGCACACATGAATTCATGTGTTGTCCTGTGCCAAACAACAAAACGACACATGAATTCATATGTTGTCCTGTGCCAAACAACAAAACGACACATGAATTCATATGTTGTCCTGTGCCAAACAACAAAACGACACATGAATTCATATGTTGTCCTGTGCCAAACAACAAAACGACACATGAATTCATGTGTGATCCTGTGTCAAACAACAGAACAACACATGAACTCATGTGTTATCCTGTGCCAAACAACAGAACAACCCATGAATCCATGTGTCATCCTGTGCCAGGCAACAGAACACCACATGAATTCATGTGTCGTCCTGTGACCACACCCACACACAATTCTACTTAAGTGCATATCCCCCACACACATACATACATACATACATACATACATACGCACATACACACACACACACATACATACATATCTGCACACACACACACAACATAACACAAAGGATCCACACACATGAAACCACCCTCCCATCCAACACCACACCCACCCCAGCCACCCACCCACGCAGCCTCCAACCGGTAACCACCAACCACCCACATGCACCTTTGCCACCCCACCGCCCAAGCACCCAACCACCGAAGCAGAAAACCACCCAACCCAAACCCAAACCCAACCGCCCAACCCCAACCACCCAACCCCCAGCCATTCAACCGCCCAGCCACCCAACCACCCACCCCTAACCAACCCCCCAACCACCCCCAAAAGCTGGGGCCGCCAGCACCCCTCCCCCCACCCTAGCTTTACTCACTTTTAATGCAGAGACGAAGCCCCAGTGCTGGAGCAACATTGGTTTCTAAACTGTCAGACCCAAACCTATATATACACCTGCAACCCTCAATTACTTCTAAAAAGCGGAAACCCTGAAACCGACCCCCCCTTCAAAAACAATATATATATATATATATATATATATATATATGTGCATATAGATATAGGTATGTATATGTATCTATATGTATATATATATATATACACATGTATGTATTTGTTTATTTATAAGCTCTAAACACCTTACACGATACACTTCGTGAAGACGTATTGTCTGGACAGACAAGATTAGAATGCGATTCCATGTCTGGACAGATACGGTCGCTAGAGATTGAGTGTGTCTGGACAGACAAGGAACTTTTCACGAGATTCATTAATGTCTGGACAGACAAGGAACAAGAGCAGACTGGAATCATAGTCTTTTTCATAGGAGAGATTTGTCTCAAAGAGATCGATATTCGAATAGGAGCATAGCTTGAGAGATGAAGAAGCCTGCAGCAACCGTGAAGGCGGTCGGGAAAGTCGCAAAAGCCCTCTTGAAGAAGCCCGCGACGAAGCCTGGCCAGAACTTGAAGCCGGGCAAGAAGGTCGAGGAGGAGGTTGTCGACAAGGAGACAAAGCACGACAAGCAGCCGGAGAAGAAGAACAAGAAGCAGTCCACGAAGGAGCAGCCCAGCAAGAAGGACGAGAAGAAGAAGAACGACAAAGAGAAGAAGAACGAGAAGCAGCCCAAGAAGAAGAACGACAAGGAGAAGAACGACGAGCACGAGGACGACGAGCACGAGGACGACGAGCACGAGAACGACGAGCACGAGAACGACGAGGAGCAGGAGGACGACGAGGAAGGCCAAGAGGTCGATCCCGGAGAGATGGCTTTGGTGCCAGTCCAGAAACAGCCCCTGAGCTTGAAGAACATCAAGACTCACGCCGAGCTCTTGGAGGTGAAGGGCTGGTCGGGCAAGGGCGTCTGGAACGCCTTTAAGATGTTGCCCTCGGGTGAACAACAGATGGTCTGGAAACTCTTTGAGAAAGGACGGCAAAAGGAGGGATGTGATGCATCCTACCGAGACCAGACAGCCGGTGCCGGTGGCAACAAGAGAAAGCAAGACATGTTGACGAGCTGGCTTCTTGATGAAGGGAAGTGCGGGGATTATTATCAGAAAGCATGCCTGCAGCTGACGAAGATGAGCTCGCGGCAGCTGAAGGTGTCTTGGGAGCCCTGGAAGGCCATGACGAATCGCTACGGCAAGACGGAGGCCTTAGCCCGCTTGAAAGCCGGAACCATGAAATGGAGAAGGTCGAAGACAGACAGCAACTTTTTGGAGTTCGCCAATGTGGTCGACAAGGAAGCCGAAGGCTTTGTGAAGCAAAAGAGCTGCTCAGTGGAAGGCCCCGACAAGAAGGTCAAGAAGGAGAGAGCTGCTGCCTTGGACAAGCTCACCTTCGATGAGCTCGAGGACATGGAGATGGTGAAGGGCATGAAAATCGACGCCGACTTGAAGACTGTCATCACGAGGAATGCTGGCGGTGTTTCCGAAGACTCGAGCTCCTCCGAGAAGGATGACAGCAGCGACAGCAGTGACAAGAAGAAGTCGAAGAAGAAAAAGAGCAAGGCGACATCGTCGAAGAAGACTTCCAATGCTTCGAAGACGAAGAGCATGGATGATTGGGAAAAGTTGTCGCAGGTTGACGACACAGACAACAAAAGTGAGTTCAACAAAAAGTTGACCCTCTTCAAGTCCGAGCTGCAGAAGGAAGAGACCTTCTTCCAGATGCTGCTTTTGGAGTCTAAGCTCAAGAAGGACGAGAGGAAGAACGTCCAGCAGAACCTGGATGATCTGACGAAGACCTTGAAACAGGTGGGGGCGAGCATCGACAAGATCGGCAGCAAGGAAGCTGTGAAGAAGAGCCTCCTGATGGCTTTGACGACGTTGAAGGCTTCGAAGACCCTGAAGAAGAACTTGGCAGGCAAGAAGACCCAGACCCAGGACGAGAAGCTCAAGCGAAAGAAGGGCGAAACAAGTGAAGAGAGCTGAGCCCGCTGAGCCCTTTCGATGTGAGATCAATCGATTTTAACATAGTTTTCGGAACGGCTGAGGCAGACTGAAAATCGATCAGTCCTAGACCGAAGCCTGACAAACCTTAGAGCCGGCTGAGGCAGACTGAAACTTGATCAGTCTTAGACCGAAGCCTGAAAAACCTTCGAGCCGCTCTCGCTTCTAAGAAGACCGAGGCTCGAGTCGTGAAAAAAGCCTGCAGCAGGTTTGTACATATGCACTAGCTGAAGATTCCCATAGCATCAATGCCTGGACAGGCAGAATTTCGATCAAAATTGGCCCTTCCAAGCCTTAATGCCTGGACAGGCAGTACGTCGATCGGCACTTGCTGCACTTCCAAGCATTAATGCCTGGACAGGCAGAATTTCGATCAAAATTTGCCCTTCCATGCCTCAATGCCTGGGCAGGCAGAATTTCGACCAAAATTGGCCCTTCCAAGCCTTAATGCCTGGACAGGCAGTATGTCGATCGGCAGTTGCTGCACTTCCACGCATTAATGCCTGGACAGGCAGAATATATTAATTGAATCCAGTGCTGCAGCCATAGAAGTTCGAGCAGTTTGGAAATGTAGATTCACCTAAAGAGGTGAAATGTGAGAGACGCCATGGCGAAAAAGAGCAAACATAGCCTTGATGAAGCCCCTTCGCCTCTGAAACTCTTGTTGCTGGAAGAGTTCGCTTTTGGGCGACTTTCGGCTTTGAAAGTGCAGAAAATGGCTGCAGCAGCAGCAGCGAGCTGCAAAGAACCCAGCTCAGACCTGCTGAGTTTGGCGATGCTGGGAGGACAAGGCAGCAGTGCTCAGAACTGCCACAGAGACTTGATGAAGATGCTGAGCTCTGGCAGAGCGCCAGAGAGCACTTTGATCTACACCCCTGTGTCCTTGAGAGACAAGAAAACTGGTGGTGCCGTGGTGGAGCCGAAGCAGGTGCCTCTGTTTCTTCCCCACGAGTGGTTCGATGTGCTGGAGAAGAACGAGTTGCTCCAGATGTTCACTGCAACTTGGTGAGTACTTTGAACTTTGAGTTTTGTGTTTTCAAGGAATTATATAAGGATAAAGCTTAACTTTTTAGTGAGTACTTTGAACTTTGAGTTTTTTGTGTTTTCAAGGAATTATAAAAGGATAAACTTTTTACGTGGGTATATTGGAGAAGTATGAGGCGACAGAGAAAGAGATCCGAAAGTTTTGGCAATGCCAAGACTTTGAGACAAATCCACAACTCTTGAGAAGCAGAGACTACTGGCGAAGCTTCAATGTCATGGAAAAACTACCGGTTCCCTTGATCCTTCACGGCGATCACGCTTCTTTCAGCGAGACAGATTCGCTCCTGATAGTAAGCATACGATGCATGATAACCAAGAGATCGATTAAGACCTCGGAATTGTTGATTGCTTCGTTGCCGAAATCAGCGAATGCCGGGTCCTGGACAGCTTTGTGGGAAAAAATCTCAGAGAGTTTGACACGACTGGCCTCGAGTCACAAAGCTGTGGTCATGGCTTTGGTCGGAGACCTGGAGTTCTTTGCACAAGAGTTCGGATGGCCCACGGCGAACAGCAACGAATTGTGTCCATACTGCAAATGTGATAATAGATTCAAAGATGCAGATGCAGTCGCCCCGTACAACGACTTTAGAGCTGGTGCTGAGTGGAGAAGGCAGCCGAGAGAACCAAGAGAAAATGAACACCCTTTGTTCAAAGTTCCTGGGATAAATTTTTGGTCCCCGAAACTCGATGTGTTGCACATGTTAGACCTGGGAGTCAGTTCGCATGTTTATGGAAACTTGATCAACGACATCTTGGAGGACCACCTGCCTGGGAACTTCGGTGCATCCCTTGGAGCTTTGAATGCAAGAATCGTGGAGCTGTACGAGAGTCGATCGATCCCAGCGAATGCCAGAATCCCGAAGCTGAGCAAAGGGAACATTCATGGTCAGACTGGGTACCCGTGCCTGAGCCATGTGAAAGGGCGACGAATACGCCAGTTCTCGAGTGTGGCTGTGGATCTGGCAAACTTGTACAAGCACACAGACGCAGGAAAACATCGTTTTGAAGCAGTGAAAGCCCTGGACGAGATTTACGAGCTGTGTGACAACCAGAAGTATAAGTGTGACAGAAGGGAGCAGCTTGCATGCATGTGAAATAATATGAACTTTGAGCTTTTTGGTTTTTCCGTAAAAGTATAAGGCAGATTGTTCGTTTTCATATATATTGGATATCAGGCACAGAAAGATGGAGAAGGAGATTGACAAACTGCTCCTGCACTACACTTTCTTGAGCAGAGATGCTTTCGACAGAGGAAAGAAGAGGTACAGTGTCACCCAGAAGTTCCACCTGACGGCACATTTTCATCTTCAGTGTCAATTTATGACACCAAGACTTGCTTGGACCTATGGTCCTGAGAGTTTCATGTCGGTTTGCAAGAAGATCGCTGCCTCATGTGATAGAGCAACTCCAAGCTACCAGATTCCACTGAAGATTGCTGGAAAATTCGCATTAGCTTACGACCTCCTGCTACGAGGATGGCTGAATCTGGATGAAGATGAGGAGTGAGGAAAATAATTTTGCTTGTCAGGGTTTAATAATGTCTGGACAGACAAGTCGGATGAAGATGAGGAGTGAGGGAAATAATTTTGCTTGTCAGGGTTGAATAATGTCTGGACAGACAAGTCGGATGAAGATGAGGAGTGAGGGAAATAATTTTGCTTGTCAGGGTTGAATAATGTCTGGACAGACAAGTCGTGCATGGTGCATCTTGTGTTCCAGCCTCGTCAGGGCTGAATAATGTCTGGACAGACAGGTCGTGTGTGTTCTAGCCGCATGTCAGGGCTGACTAATGTCTGGACAGACAGGTCGTGCATGGTGCATCTTCTGTTTTAGCCACCCAGACCATCAAGGGTCCAGACTCTGGAATCTAAACCCTATGTTAACCCTTATATATATATATATATACTTTAAAGAAAAAGGTCTGTCCAGACCCAGACTCTTTAAACCCTATGAAACCCTAAACCCTAAAGCAAAAAATTATCCCGAATCTGTCCAGACTCTTTAAACCCTAAAAACCCTAAAACAAAAGGTCTGTCCAGACCAGGCATCAAGAATCTGTCCAGACTCTCTTAACCCTATGAAACCCTAAAACAAAAGGTCTGTCCAGACCAGGCATCAAGAATCTGTCCAGACTCTCTAAACCCTATGAAACCCTAAAAAAAAAGGTCTGTCCAGACCAGGTATCAAGAATCTGTCCAGACTCTCTAAACCCGGAAGAAACCCTAAAACTAAAAAGGTCTATCCAGACCAGGTATCAAGAATCTGTCCAGACTCTTTAATAAACTTTAATATACACCCTACACATAATAACCTAGATACGAAGCACCAAACCCCAAACCCAGAACTCCTAAACCCTCCTAAACCCCAAACTCTTTTAATTTTAGGCCCTAACCCTATATGTATAAACGCAAGTAACCGGAAACCCTGAACCGCAAGCCCCCGGCATGAACCCTAAAGCCCACACCCCTACACCCATATAGGCCCTAAATTCTATGCATATCTATATATACATATATATATATACATAGATAGATATGTATATATGTATATGTAACCCTATATA
>CAJNDT010000702.1:250302-262802 GCA_905221615.1 Symbiodinium sp. CCMP2592
AAAGCCCTAGACTCTGTATCTTAAAATCGCTGAAAAAGATAACGAATGGTGTCATACACAGTTGTTTCTGTTTCCAAGGAGCATACAGAAGAAAACGAACGGGGTCATACACAACCCTTGCGCACTCAAAGCCCTAGACCCTGTATCTTAAAATCCCTGAAAAAGACAACGGATGTTGTTATATACAGTTGTTTCAGTTTCCAAGGAGCATACAGAAGAAAACGAACGGGGTCATACACCACCCTTGAGAACTCAAAGCCCTAGACCCTGTATCTTAAAATCGCTGAAAAAGACTATGAATGGTGTCATACACAGTTGTTTCAGTTTCCAAGGTGCATACAGAAGAAAACGAACGGGGTCATGCGCAACCCTTGCGCACTCAAAGCACTAGACCCTGTATCTTAAAATCGCTGAAAAAGGCAACGGATGGTGTCGTACACAGTTGTTTCAGTTTCCAAGGAGCATACAGACGAAAACGAACGGGGTCAGACACAACCCTTGCGCACTCAAAGCCCTAGACCCTGTATCTTAAAATCCCTGAAAAACACATCGAATGGTGTCATACACAGTTGTTTCAGTTTCCCAACCCATAGGCTCTCAGATTGATTTTTTTCAATCGGGCGCTCGAAAATAAAGTGTTTTCGATCGGCGCTCGAAAACCGAGTTTCAACTATCAAAATCAATCGAGCAAGTCGGTTCTTCGCTCGATTCCTCGATTGATTCTATACTGAACCTCGCTCGATTCCTCGATTGATTTTATAAACCCTCCGCTCGATTCCCCGCTCGATTCCTCGATTGATTTTACAGTGTAGTATTTGCTCAATATCGTTCATACTTTTGTCTAATATATATATATATATATATGTATACATTATAACTTATACATATATATATATATATATATATATATATCCATATATAAGTTATATATATATATATATGTATTGCATATTTCTGGTGTATAATATATATTATACTGATACTGTCTGGACAGACATTATTGTCATGTTGTTTCAATATAGCAAATGTCTGGATAGACAATTTGGTCATGTTGTTTTAATAGTATATCAATGCCTGGACAGGCAGCAAGTAGATTTCATCATGTTGTATGTACCGATCGAAGCGATTTTCTCAAAGGATATATTGAGCACCTAGAGTCTAGAGCCTTGAGCCATGGAGACACCTCCGAAGAGGGCTCGAGAAGTTGCAGAGACGACGCCCGAACATGCCGAGAAGAAGAGACAAAAGACAAAGAAGCTGCTTTCAGCTCATGTGTTGGCGATGATCGAACAGCTCTCGGAGATGGCTGCGAGGGCCACGGAAATGGCGAACTCGTTGATCATCGAGAACCACGAGCCACAGAATCCAGATGATGCTGTGACCTTGGTCTTGGGGCACCTCGACGACATCGACGACCGGATTCGGCTTTTGGATGATGAGCTCGCAACGATCGAGAACATGGACTGAGATAGAGATGCAGCTAAAGGTGCAGTTTTGGAATCTGAGTTTTGGAATCTGGATATATGCCAAAAGAGCATAGAGGAAAGGATAGAAGAAAATGTTTTTGTTGCAGTGCATCGATTCATGCATGTAACTATAATGTCTGGAAGACATGGACGACGATTTTGCAGCAGCTGGAGTGCATATATGATGCTTTGAGATCAAGAAAAGAACATAGGGCCAGGCAGCGAGCCTAGAGCCCCGAGCCATGGGAAAGGGAGGTCCTCACCGACGAAAGGTGCCAGAGACTGACTTGGTGCACCTCCAGGATGTGCTGTCGGAGGCGATCAAGCTGGAGGGAGGATTGAACTTCTACGAGTACATGAACATGAACAAGAGTCAGGCGATCGCTGGGGCCTCTTTGTGTTCCGTGAGCTCCTTGGTGATCAAGGTGATGGCAGTGCAGCCGGCCCTGTGCTTTAAGTATCAGGACCTGAAGACAGTGTTTGCAGCCTTGGTGAAGCAGTTTGCCAGTCTACGAGAAAGTGTGCCTCTCGCCGAGCAAGGAGTTTTGCACCAGAAGTATGCGAATGCCCTCATGACGGTGGCAGCACACACACGAAGACTCCGAATTGCTCAGAAGTTCAGAGAGTGCTGCAGCAACTTGAGTGCCTGGCAAACAGAGAAGCTGGTTGCACTGCGAGACCTGCTGCAGGAGAATGAGAGCTCGGAGTCCAGCAGCGAGAGTGAGGAGACGACGAAGAAGAAGAAGAAGAAGCTTCGGACCAAGGACAAGAAGAACAAGAAGGACGAGGGCAAGGTGGGCAAGAAGAACAAGGACGAGAAAAAGGACGAGGACGAGAAGAAGAAGAAGGACAAGACCAAGGAGAACACAACCAAGGACGAGGACCAGGCCAACAAAAAGAAGAAGTGCAAAACCAAGGACTCCGAGGACGAGAAGATCCAGGCCAAGACCAAGCAGAAGAAAACCAAGGACGAGGACAAGGACGACAAAAAGAAGAAGTACAAGACCACGGACTCCGACGACGAGAAGCACAGTGTGGCGACCGTGGACCTGATGGACATGGAGATTCCTGCTACCCAGTCGAATTCGTCAGAAGCGGAAAGTGTGGCCGAGCTTCGAAAGGTTGCTGAAGCAGCTCTGCCTGTACCATGTCGCAAGAGGACAATCAATGAGCAGATGATGGAGACGAAGAACAAGGACAAGGCGGAGAAGGCGGAGAAGAAGCAGCAGAAAGAGGGCAACAAGAAAAAGGAGAAGCCCATGAAGAAGCCGGCGGCGGCGAAAAAGACGCCAAGTCCTCCTGCTGATCCCGACCTCACGAAGGTGAAGCTGGTGCTGATGCCGTACAACTGCGGACGAGTTGCAATCCGCATCCAGAACGGCAAGCAGCTCTTGCAGATTTCGAAGTACACGCCCAAGAAGAACCGGATTACTGCCCTGAAGCTGAAAGAGTACCTGGAGATGGGAATGTCTCTCGATCGTGTGCTGGAGATGAAGGCACAGATGTCCTGAATTATGAACGATGGCATATATGGACATATGGATCCGTGATCAACGAATGCAGTCCTGAGGGAGAAAAGAGCAGATGTGTGAGTCTTGGGGGAAAGCCTTGTAAGTTGTAATGTCTGGACAGACATGACTGCAGAGCTTCTGGTGATAATGTCTGGACAGACATGCTGAAGCATTTCGGCTGCATGTGTTTAGTGTAATGTCTGGACAGACATATACTTGACTAATGTCTGGACAGACATGACTGAGCTTTCTGGTGATAATGTCTGGACAGACATGCTGAAGCATTTCGGCTGCATGTGTTTAGTGTATTGTCTGGACAGACATATACTTGACTATAATGTCTGGACAGACATGACTGCAGAGCTTTCTGGTGATAATGTCTGGACAGACATGCTGAAGCATTTCGGCTGCATGTGTTTAGTGTAATGTCTGGACAGACATAAACTTGAGCAATGTCTGGACAGACATGCTGAAGCATTTCGGCTGCATGTGTTTAGTATAATGTCTGGACAGACACATGAAGCAAGTTTCTGCTTTTGAGCTTGCGAATATCTGTGTTTTTGTGTTACATATTGCTCAAGATATCGTGGCAGACAACAGAGCGCCAAGTGTAGCAGGAGACTGCCAGGAAACACATGTAAGCATATGGAGGCAGGACCAGGAACAGAGTAAGTAGAAAGATGGCCGACCTCGGCACTGGAGCCTACGACCGCAGAGGCCGAGATGTGCCAGCGAGTCTGGGCGGGAAAGGCTTCGACAGCCTGGGCGAGGACATGTCGGGCGGCAAAATACTTGAGTAATGTCTGGACAGACATGCTGAAGCATTTCGGCTGCATGTGTTTAGTATAATGTCTGGACAGACACATGAAGTAAGTTTCTGCTTTCTGGGCGAGGACATGACGGGCGGCAGGATGGCGAGGCTGTGGCGAGACAATATGCGAGCCATCTGGAGCCGCAAGTCGTTCGACATCCAGTTCAGTGCCTGGATGGACTTGGTCGTCGAGGAGGCGGAGGAAAAGAGCGGGCTACGAAGAGGATCCAACGAAGCATACAGAAGCTACCTTCGACGTGTGTTCGTTGAGAAGAGCCCGTTCAAGACGTACGAGCAGATGATGGACGACATAATCAATGAACTCGAGAGAAAAGATGAGCATGAGAGGTCTGAAGGACCCGGGACAGACCTCAAACCCTAAACCCTGAACCCAACCCTGTGAACCCTAAAACCCAATAAAACCTCGAACCCTAAAGAACTCAACTTCAAACCCCTAAACCCACTACACAGGAGATGGAAAAGGAAAAGGAGGAGGGAACATGGACGTGGACCAGCGAGACTGGAGCCAGGCTGGCCCTGGGGCTGGGTAGTATTATGTCAGGGTTTCTATATCGTATTGTTTCCAGGCTTTCGGACTTTGAGATGAAATGTCTGGACAGACAAGCTTATATGAATGTTCGAAGTCCAAAAGTGATTTGAATCGTCTCGGCCTCGCTCTGTTTCAGGACGATGGAGGAAGTCACTGGTCTCACAGCGAGGCCATTGAAGCAAAACGCCATCGTTTGAATGCTGAAATTAGTTTTGCCAGGCCTGGTGGAACACTGGCTACGACAACGAGTGGACCTGGGGAAAGGACAACCAGGACCATGGCCGGAGTTAGTTGAGCACGTGGGGGAATGGTTTTGAGTTTGGATTTGTTTTTAAATGTGCAACCGCCCCTGCAGGATGACGGCTGGTGCCAGAGCCAGAACCAGGACCAGGATCGGAAAATAAAGTCTGGACAGACTTTTGTGAATATGTTGAAAGCATCGCTCCCTGCATAGGCCATGTGGGGCCAAGACTCAGGATGGGACGAGGCCTAGCATTGACACTGTAAAGTCTGGACAGACTTGTTTTAATCAGTCCCTGCTGGTAGGCCATGGGACAACAGGGGCAAGATTGGACTTCGAACCCAGTGCAGCCCGGAGGAGGACAGCCATCACAGCGGGCCCACACAGACTTTGTTCCCCCTCGTCTCCTACTGACACATGAACTCCCTCCCAACCCGGTCCGACAGATCGCTGAAGGGCTAGCCCAGCTTTACAAACAACAACAGCAGCAGCTCCTCCAAGGAGCATCGCACGTGAGCCAATCCTGGGGCCCAGACATGGGAGGATGGGACCAGTACCAGACCCAGGCCCGTTAAAGTCTGGACAGACTTGTTTTGCGGTCTCTAAACCATCGCCCTGCAGAGGCCACGAGCCAAGACCCAGGAGTATGGCCCCAGCAGCAGATGCAGGCCCGTTTCGGTTTTAATATAGTCTGGACAGACTTTTTTAGAATGTTAATTCCTGCAGAGGACACGAACATGAGCCAAGACTATGGAGGATGGAGCCAGCAGCAGAGCCAGGCCCGTCGCAGACAATGGTTGAAATATAGTCTGGACAGACTTTGATATGTGTTTTTATACACCTTCTTTTAGATCCTGCACAGGCCATGATGTGGGCCCAGCCCCAGTTCCAAGCTCCGCCGCAGGACCACGTCATTGAAAATGGAGTCGACAAAGAGGTATGTGTGTTTCTTGACACTTGCTTGGGCCTTTGTCGAGGAGACGATGCAGAGTCAAGATGATCGATGGGCTCAGGTGCCCCAGCAAGTGCACCAGGACCCCATTCAAATTAAAGTTTGGACAGACCGATATGGTTCTTTTGAGAATGCTTGGGCCCTTGAACAGGAGATGCAAGAGCATCCGCCTCCATGGCGACCTGAGCTCCAGAAGGACCCTGCATGTGTGATTCCACGTGGACAGATGTTTGTGAGCATGACCCTAGCAGGAGCAGGATGCACACGCAGCCCGTGCAGCTGCAGAGGATTGCTCTAGTGATGTCTGGACAGACAAGTATGTTTCAGAGATGCTGCCCAATTGCAGGCAGAAGCAGCCCCAGCAGAAGCAGCCCCAGCAGGCACAGCAGCCCCAGCAGGCACAGCAGCCCCAGCAGGCACAGCAGCCCCAGCAGGCACAGCAGCCCCAGCACGCACAGCAGCCCCAGCACGCACAGCAGCAGCCGCAGCAGCAGGCCACGACGAAGGGTCACGACCAGGCAAGGAATGCATTTTGGGCCTTAATAAAGACCCCACCCTAAACCCTCAACACACCCTTGATTTGCAAAGCATGCTGGCAGGATGACGGCAAAGGCAAGGCTGCCGGGCCCAAAGGAGTGCAGGAGTCGATCGAGTCTGAACAGTCTATAATAATGTCTGGACAGACAAGATAATTAAGCTAATGCTAATTTTCAATCCAGGATCCGAGCAAGGGAGACGGGAAGACGAAGAAGAGCAGCGGGCCCAAGGGAATGCAGGAGTCGATCGAGTCTGAACAGTCTATAGCCATAATGTCTGGACAGACAAGATAATTAAGAGTTTTCACTCCAGGATCAGAACATGAAGGGAGACGGGGGCAAGCCTGCCGCGACCAAAGGAATGGAGGAGTCGATCGAGTCTGAACAGTCTATAGCCATAATGTCTGGACAGACAAGATAATTAAGCTAATGCTAATTTTCACTCCAGGATCAGAAGGGAGACGGGGGCAAGTCTGCCGTGGGCAAAGGAATGGAGGAGTCGATCGAGTCTGAAGTGTGAACATATATATATATATATATAATAATAATAATTATTATTATTATTATTATTATTATTATGATTATTATTATGTCTGGACAGACAAGACAATGGGAACTAATGTAAATTTCCGTCACAGGATCAGAGCAAGGGAGACAAGACTATGGAGCCCACGAAAGCCCAGACCCAGGCCAGGAAAGTGTCTGTCTGTACGGTGAAAAATTGCACCTTTTCTGGCAGGAGCCCGGAAAAGGCCAGAAGGGCGACAAAGGAGCGAAGAACCAGGACAGCATCGGTGCATGATGTAGAATTAATGTCTGGACAGACATTTATACAGTTGAGACGGTGTTTTGCCGTGTGGAGGCGAAGGCCAAGGGACCCTGAGACTGCCGAGGAGCCCGGGATGGATGATGGACATCGGGTTTTGCCCACGCACATGAGATACAAAGGGGATCTCGCAGATTCGTTTTGGGAAGGTTTTGGGAAGAAGTACTTTAAGGTTTGTGGAGCCTGTCAGTTTTTTAGTTTTGTGCCGAGATCCTCGGAATTGCGGGCCCATGTGAATGGATGCATGAGGCGAAGCTGCTCGAAAAATTTTCGAGGCATCGATGCTGTGAGCTCGCTTTATGTTGGAGCTCGCAGAGTCTACAATCTGGATTTGGAGCAGATGGAGCATGGGGATGGTTTCAGTTACCAATAGGTCTAGAGCTATGTGTAGGTGGCAGTTTAAAGCTTAGAATCTAGTGTAGAGTTTAGATCTATGATTGGCAAATAGAATAAGGTCTGGACAGACGCCGGCTCCAAATTCAAGAGTTTTTGAAGCTGCCTGATCTGGCCTCGAGTGTGCATGTGGGCTTTGAAACAGTATATAGAAGTCTAGAGTAGAGAGATGATAGATATGAGGCTAAAGAACAGAAGTGTGTGTGTGTGTGTATATCATAGATGCAGTGTGCATGTGGGGTTTGAGACAGTATATAGAAGTCTAGAGTAAAGAGATGATATGAGGCCAGAGAACAGGAGTGTGTGTGTATCATAGATGCATCACCAGTGATCGTTTTGACCGCCCTGATCTGGCTCCGTATGGGTTTAGCCACAGTATATATATATATATATATATAGTCTAGAAGCCGGAGTAGAGCCAATATGGAGCCAGAGAACAGGAGTGTGTCCGTATCACAGACGCACCACCGCCCAGAATATCGAGGCGAGAAGAAACAAAGAGGCTGAGCCAGGGAAACAAACCACCGAAACATGTGATTTCATGTGTTGTCCTGTGGCCAGAAACAGAAACACACATGAATTCATATGATGATCCCTGAAAAACAAACCCAAACACATGAATTCATGTGATGATGCCAGAACCAACAGAACGAAACACATGATTTCATATGATAGTCCACCAACGAGCAGAACCACGCACATGAATTCATGTGTCCTATGCACAACAGAACAATGCAATCACATGACATTCATGTGAACACAACAAAGCATTCACATGATATTCATGTGACAAGGGATTTGTTCACATGATGATCACATGAACCACAAAAACAACACATGATGATCATGTGAACAAAAACGCCAACACATGAACATCATGTGACAAAACCGCCCATTCACATGAATAACATATGAACCCAGGAGAGCAAACATATGAATTCATGTGTCATAATGTAAAAGAACCAAAGCCAACATGTGAATTCATGTGTCATAATGTAAAAGAACCAAAGCCAACATGTGAATTCATGTGTCTTAACTAAAAGCAGACCACACGCACACATGATTCATGTGTTGTCCTGTGCCAAACAACAAAACGACACATGAATTCATATGTTGTCCTGTGCCAAACAACAAAACGACACATGAATTCATATGTTGTCCTGTGCCAAACAACAAAACGACACATGAATTCATATGTTGTCCTGTGCCAAACAACAAAACGACACATGAATTCATATGTTGTCCTGTGCCAAACAACAAAACGACACATGAATTCATGTGTGGTCCTGTGTCAAACAACAGAACAACACATGAACTCATGTGTTATCCTGTGCCAAACAACAGAACAACCCATGAATCCATGTGTCATCCTGTGCCAGGCAACAGAACACCACATGAATTCATGTGTCGTCCTGTGACCACACCCACACACAATTATACTTAAGTGCATATCCCCCACACACATACATACATACATACATACATACATACATACATACATACGCACATACACACACACACATACATACATATCTGCACACACACACAACATAACACAAAGGATCCACACACATGAAACCACCCTCCCATCCAACACCACACCCACCCCAGCCACCCACCCACGCAGCCTCCAACCGGTAACCACCAACCACCCACATGCACCTTTGCCACCCCACCGCCCAAGCACCCAACCACCGAAGCAGAAAACCACCCAACCCAAACCCAAACCCAACCGCCCAACCCCAACCACCCAACCCCCAGCCATTCAACCGCCCAGCCACCCAACCACCCAACCCTAACCAACCCCCCAACCACCCCCAAAAGCTGGGGCCGCCAGCACCCCTCCCCCCACCCTAGCTTTACTCACTTTTAATGCAGAGACGAAGCCCCAGTGCTGGAGCAACATTGGTTTCTAAACTGTCAGACCCAAACCTATATATACACCTGGAACCCTCAATTACTTCTAAAAAGCGGAAACCCTGAAACCGACCCCCCCTTCAAAAACAATATATATATATATATATATATATATGTGCATATAGATATAGGTATGTATATGTATCTATATGTATATATATATATATATATATACACATGTATGTATTTGTTTATTTATAAGCTCTAAACACCTTACACGATACACTTCGTGAAGACGTATTGTCTGGACAGACAAGATTAGAATGCGATTCCATGTCTGGACAGATACGGTCGCTAGAGATTGAGTGTGTCTGGACAGACAAGGAACTTTTCACGAGATTCATTAATGTCTGGACAGACAAGGAACAAGAGCAGACTGGAATCATAGTCTTTTTCATAGGAGAGATTTGTCTCAAAGAGATCGATATTCGAATAGGAGCATAGCTTGAGAGATCGAGCCATGAAGAAGCCTGCAGCAACCGTGAAGGCGGTCGGGAAAGTCGCAAAAGCCCTCTTGAAGAAGCCCGCGACGAAGCCTGGCCAGAACTTGAAGCCGGGCAAGAAGGTCGAGGAGGAGGTTGTCGACAAGGAGACAAAGCACGACAAGCAGCCGGAGAAGAAGAACAAGAAGCAGTCCACGAAGGAGCAGCCCAGCAAGAAGGACGAGAAGAAGAAGAACGACAAAGAGAAGAAGAACGAGAAGCAGCCCAAGAAGAAGAACGACAAGGAGAAGAACGACGAGCACGAGGACGACGAGCACGAGGACGACGAGCACGAGAACGACGAGCACGAGAACGACGAGGAGCAGGAGGACGACGAGGAAGGCCAAGAGGTCGATCCCGGAGAGATGGCTTTGGTGCCAGTCCAGAAACAGCCCCTGAGCTTGAAGAACATCAAGACTCACGCCGAGCTCTTGGAGGTGAAGGGCTGGTCGGGCAAGGACGTCTGGAACGCCTTTAAGATGTTGCCCTCGGGTGAACAACAGATGGTCTGGAAACTCTTTGAGAAAGGACGGCAAAAGGAGGGATGTGATGCATCCTACCGAGACCAGACAGCCGGTGCCGGTGGCAACAAGAGAAAGCAAGACATGTTGACGAGCTGGCTTCTTGATGAAGGGAAGTGCAGGGATTATTATCAGAAAGCATGCCTGCAGCTGACGAAGATGAGCTCGCGGCAGCTGAAGGTGTCTTGGGAGCCCTGGAAGGCCATGACGAATCGCTACGGCAAGACGGAGGCCTTAGCCCGCTTGAAAGCCGGAACCATGAAATGGAGAAGGTCGAAGACAGACAGCAACTTTTTGGAGTTCGCCAATGTGGTCGACAAGGAAGCCGAAGGCTTTGTGAAGCAAAAGAGCTGCTCAGTGGAAGGCCCCGACAAGAAGGTCAAGAAGGAGAGAGCTGCTGCCTTGGACAAGCTCACCTTCGATGAGCTCGAGGACATGGAGATGGTGAAGGGCATGAAAATCGACGCCGACTTGAAGACTGTCATCACGAGGAATGCTGGCGGTGTTTCCGAAGACTCGAGCTCCTCCGAGAAGGATGACAGCAGCGACAGCAGTGACAAGAAGAAGTCGAAGAAGAAAAAGAGCAAGGCGACATCGTCGAAGAAGACTTCCAATGCTTCGAAGACGAAGAGCATGGATGATTGGGAAAAGTTGTCGCAGGTTGACGACACAGACAACAAAAGTGAGTTCAACAAAAAGTTGACCCTCTTCAAGTCCGAGCTGCAGAAGGAAGAGACCTTCTTCCAGATGCTGCTTTTGGAGTCTAAGCTCAAGAAGGACGAGAGGAAGAACGTCCAGCAGAACCTGGATGATCTGACGAAGACCTTGAAACAGGTGGGGGCGAGCATCGACAAGATCGGCAGCAAGGAAGCTGTGAAGAAGAGCCTCCTGATGGCTTTGACGACGTTGAAGGCTTCGAAGACCCTGAAGAAGAACTTGGCAGGCAAGAAGACCCAGACCCAGGACGAGAAGCTCAAGCGAAAGAAGGGCGAAACAAGTGAAGAGAGCTGAGCCCGCTGAGCCCTTTCGATGTGAGATCAATCGATTTTAACATAGTTTTCGGAACGGCTGAGGCAGACTGAAAATCGATCAGTCCTAGACCGAAGCCTGACAAACCTTAGAGCCGGCTGAGGCAGACTGAAACTTGATCAGTCTTAGACCGAAGCCTGAAAAACCTTCGAGCCGCTCTCGCTTCTAAGAAGACCGAGGCTCGAGTCGTGAAAAAAGCCTGCAGCAGGTTTGTACATATGCACTAGCTGAAGATTCCCATAGCATCAATGCCTGGACAGGCAGAATTTCGATCAAAATTGGCCCTTCCAAGCCTTAATGCCTGGACAGGCAGTACGTCGATCGGCACTTGCTGCACTTCCAAGCATTAATGCCTGGACAGGCAGAATTTCGATCAAAATTTGCCCTTCCAAGCCTCAATGCCTGGGCAGGCAGAATTTCGACCAAAATTGGCCCTTCCAAGCCTTAATGCCTGGACAGGCAGTATGTCGATCGGCAGTTGCTGCACTTCCACGCATTAATGCCTGGACAGGCAGAATATATTAATTGAATCCAGTGCTGCAGCCATAGAAGTTCGAGCAGTTTGGAAATGTAGATTCACCTAAAGAGGTGAAATGTGAGAGACGCCATGGCGAAAAAGAGAAAACATAGCCTTGATGAAGCCCCTTCGCCTCTGAAACTCTTGTTGCTGGAAGAGTTCGCTTTTGGGCGACTTTCGGCTTTGAAAGTGCAGAAAATGGCTGCAGCAGCAGCAGCGAGCTGCAAAGAACCCAGCTCAGACCTGCTGAGTTTGGCGATGCTGGGAGGACAAGGCAGCAGTGCTCAGAACTGCCACAGAGACTTGATGAAGATGCTGAGCTCTGGCAGAGCGCCAGAGAGCACTTTGATCTACACCCCTGTGTCCTTGAGAGACAAGAAAACTGGTGGTGCCGTGGTGGAGCCGAAGCAGGTGCCTCTGTTTCTTCCCCACGAGTGGTTCGATGTGCTGGAGAAGAACGAGTTGCTCCAGATGTTCACTGCAACTTGGTGAGTACTTTGAACTTTGAGTTTTGTGTTTTCAAGGAATTATATAAGGATAAAGCTTAACTTTTTAGTGAGTACTTTGAACTTTGAGTTTTTTGTGTTTTCAAGGAATTATAAAAGGATAAACTTTTTACGTGGGTATATTGGAGAAGTATGAGGCGACAGAGAAAGAGATCCGAAAGTTTTGGCAATGCCAAGACTTTGAGACAAATCCACAACTCTTGAGAAGCAGAGACTACTGGCGAAGCTTCAATGTCATGGAA
>CAJNDT010000702.1:267802-407802 GCA_905221615.1 Symbiodinium sp. CCMP2592
GCGCAACCCTTGCGCACTCAAAGCACTAGACCCTGTATCTTAATATCGCTGAAAAAGTCAACGGATGGTGTCGTACACAGTTGTTTCAGTTTCCAAGGAGCATACAGAAGAAAACGAACGGGGTCATACGCAACCCTTGCGCACTCAAAGCCCTAGACCCTGCATACAGAAGAAAACGAACGGGGTCATACGCAACCCTTGCGCACTCAAAGCCCTAGACCCTGTATCTTAAAATCCCTGAAAAACACATCGAATGGTGTCATACACAGTTGTTTCAGTTTCCCAAGGAGCATACAGAAGAAAACGAACGGGGTCATACACAACCCTTGCGCACTCAAAGCCCTAAAACCGCTGAAAAACACATCGAATGGTGTCATACATAATTGTTTCAGTTTCCAAGGAGCATAAAGAAGAAAACGAACGGGGTCAACCCTTGCGCACTCAAAGCACTAGACCCTGTATCAGCGAATCGCTGAAAAAGACAACGACTGGTGTCCTACACAGTTGTTTCAGTTTCCAAGGAGCATACAGAAGAAAACGAACGGGGTCATACGCAACCCTTGCTCACTCAAAGCCCTAGACCCTGTATCTTAAAATAACAGAAAAAAGACAACGGATTATGTCATACACAGTTGTTTCAGTTTCCCAAGGTGCATACAGAAGAAAACGAACGGGGTCATACACAACCCTTGCGCACTCAAATCCTAGACCCTGTATCTGAAAATCGCGCTGAAAAAAAACAACGAATGGTGTCATACACAGTTGTTTCAGTTTCCAAGGAGCATGCAGAAGACAACGAACGGGGTCATACACAACCCTTGCGCAATCAAAGCACTAGAACCTGTATCTTAAAATCGCTGAAAAAGACAATGGATGGTGTCGTACACAGTTGTTTCAGTTTCGAAGGAGCATACAGAAGAAAACGAACGGGGTCATACACAACACTTGAGCACTCAAAGCCCTAGACCCTGCATCTTAAAATCGCTGAAAAAGACAACGAATGGTGTTATACACAGTTGTTTCGGTTTCCAAGGAGCATACATAAGAAAACGAACGGGGTCATACACAACCCTTGCGCACTCAAAGCACTAAACCCTGTATCTTAAAATCGCTGAAAAAGACAACGAATGGTGTCATACACAGTTGTTTCAGTTTCCAAGGAGCATACAGAAGAAAACGAACGGGGTCATACACAACCCTTGCGCACTCAAAGCACTAGACCCTGTATCTTAAAATCGCTGAAAAAGACAACGAATGGTGTCATACACAGTTGTTTCAGCTTCTAATGTCTTACAGAAGAAAACGAACGGGGTCATACACAACCCTTGCGCACTCAAAGCCCTAGACCCTGTATCTTAAAAACGCGCTGAAAAAGACAACGAATGGTGTCATACACATTTGTTTCAGTTTCCCAAGGTGCATACAGAAGAAAACGAACGGGGTCATACACAACCCTTGCGCACTCAAAGCCCTAGACCCTGATATCTTAAAATCGCTGAAAAAGACAACGGATGGTGTCATACACAGTTGTTTCAGTTTCCAAGGAGCATACAGGCATACAGAAGACAACGAACGGGGTCATACACAACCCTTGCGCACTCAAAGCCCTAGACCCTGATATCTTAAAATCGCTGAAAAAGACAACGGATGGTGTCATACACAGTTGTTTCAGTTTCCAAGGAGCATACAGAAGAAAACGAACGGGGTCATACACAACCCTTGCGCACTCAAAGCACTAAACCCTGTATCTTAAAATCGCTGAAAAAGACAACGGATGGTGTCATACACAGTTGCTTCAGTTTCCAAGGAGCATACAGAAGAAAACGAACGGGGTCATACACAACCCTTGCGCACTCAAAGCCCTAGACCCTGTATCTTAAAATCGCTGAAAAAGACAACGAATGGTGTCATACACAGTTGTTTCAGTTTCCAAGGAGCATACAGAAGAAAACGAACGGGGTCATACACAACCCTTGAGCACTCAAAGCCCTAGACCCTGTATCTTAAAATCGCGCTGAAAAAGACAACGAATGGTGTCATACACATTAATTGCTTCAGTTTCCAAAGCCGCATACAGAAGAAAACGAACGGGGTCATACACAACCCTTGCGCACTCAAAGCCCTAGACCCTGTATCTTAAAATCGCTGATAAAGACAACGGATGGCGTCATACACAGTTGTTTCAGTTTCCAAGGAGCATACAGAAGAAAACGAACGGGATCATACACAACCCTTGTGCACTCAAAGTCCTCGACCCTGTATCTTGAAATCGCTGAAAAACTACAACGACTGGTGCCATACACAGTTGTTTCAGTTTCCAAGGAGCATACAGAAGAAAACGAACGGGGTCATACACAACCCTTGCGCACTCAAAGCCCTAGACCCTGAGAAAGACAACGAATGGTGTCATACACAGTTGGTTCAGTTTCCAAGGAGCATGCATAAGAGAACGAACGGGGTCATATACAACCCTTGCGCACTCAAAGCCCTAGACCCTGTATCTTAAAATTGCTGAAAAAGACAACGGATGGTGTCATACACAGTTGTTTCAGTTTCCCAAGGAGCATACATAAGAGAACGAACGGGGTCATACACAACCCTTGCACACTCAAAGTCCTCGACCCTGTATCTTGAAATCGCTGAAAAACTACAACGAATGGTGTCATACACAGTTGTTTCAGTTTCCAAGGAGCATACAGAAGAAAACGAACGGGGTCATACACAACCCTTGCGCACTCAAAGCCCTAGATCCTGAATCTTAAAATCGATGAAAAAGACAACGGATGGTGTCATACACAGTTGTTGCAGTTTCCAAGGAGCATACAGAAGAAAACGAACGGGGTCATACGCAACCCTTGTGCACTCAAAGCCCTAGACCCTGTATCTTAAAATCGCCGAAAAGGACAACGAATGATGTCATACACAGTTGTTTCAGTCTCCAAGGAGCATACAGAAGAAAACGAACGGGGTCATACACAACCCTTGCGCACTCAAAGCCCTAGACCCTGCATCTTTTAATCGCTGAAAAAGACAACGCATGGTGCCATGCACAGTTGTTTCGGTCTCCAAGGAGCATACAGAAGAAAACGAACGGGGTCATACACAACCCTTGCGCACTCAAAGCCCTAGACTCTGTATCTTAAAAACGCTGAAAAAGATAACGAATGGTGTCATACACAGTTGTTTCAGTTTCCAAGGAGCATACAGAAGAAAACGAACGGGGTCATGCACAACCCTTGCGCACTCAAAGTCCTCGACCCTGTATCTTGAAATCGCTGAAAAACTACAACGACTGGTGTCATACACAGTTGTTTCAGTTTCCAAGGAGCATACATAAGAGAACGAACGGGGTCATACACAACCCTCGCGCACTCAAAGTCCTCGACCCTGTATCTTGAAATCGCTGAAAAACTACAACGACTGGTGTCATACACAGTTGTTTCAGTTTCCAAGGAGCATACAGAAGAAAACGAACGGGGTCATACACAAACCTTGCGCACTCAAAGCCCTAGACCCTGTATCTTCAAATCGATGAAAAATTACAACGAATGGTGTCATACACAGTTGTTTCAGTTTCCAAGGAGCATACAGAAGAAAACGAACGGGGTCATACACAACCCTTGCGCACTCAAAGCCCTAGACCCTGTATCTTAAACTCGCTGAAAAAGACAACGGATGGTGTCATACACAGTTGTTTCAGTTTCCAAGGAGCATACAGAAGAAAACGAACGGGGTCATACGCAACCATTGCGCACTCAAAGCCCTAGACCCTGTATCTTAAAATCGCTGAAAAAGACAACGGATGGTGTCATACACAGTTGTTTCAGTTTCCAAGGAGCATACAGAAGAAAACGAACGGGGTCATACGCAACCCTTGTGCACTCAAAGCCCTAGACCCTGTATCTTAAACTCGCTGAAAAAGACAACGAATGGTGCCATGCACAGTTGTTTCGGTCTCCAAGGAGCATACAGAAGAAAACGAACGGGGTCATACACAACCCTTGCGCACTCAAAGCCCTAGACCCTGTATCTTGCATCATGGGGGGCTCGTTCTCCATTGGAGGGTGGTCTAGGAACCCACCTGCTGGAGCCAAAAAAAGGCCCCGGCGTGCCCAGCCCTAAATCCCTACATAGCACGGGGAATGGCCGCAAAAACGGGCCCAGAGTGGCCACCTCTTTGCCCCCCCCCCCCCACACCCCCTAAGCCTTCTGGCAGAACAAGTTCTGACTTTTGAAACGAGAGCAGTACTCTAAGATCGAAACTTCCCTGTCTATTGTCTATGCTGTCATTCCTACAACAAGACGAAGCTAGGCCGCAGCCCTTGACTCCACACGCCCCTGTCCCCAACCCCGAACCCCTGGACCCCTAACCCACAATCTTACTTTCGAAGGATCCTTCTAATTCACACAACTTTCATGTTCGGGCAATGGAAGAATCGTCCCTGTAGCCAAATACCTTTCCTTAATGATGGGCCCTCGGAGAGATCCAAATCACTCCTCCAATGTGAGGGGGATTGCGATCTGTGGAAATGAAGCCCTGAAGCACGTTCTTCATTGCTGCTCCGAGTAAAATATCTTCCTGGGGGCCTTTTATGATCAGAGTAGTGCTTTGGGTTATATGGTATAATATAGGCATACAGTTATAAGAAGGAGGAGGAACCGAACCCCTCTTGTAGTCCTCGATGACCCGGTCTCGCATCTGGATTTGGAGCCGGAGCGCTTCGGCTTCCAGCTCCTTTCGACGGATTTCTGGTGTTTGTTTGTTAAACGATCGTGGTAGTTTCGGTTTGTTCGGGTGTTTGGGATCGAGAGTTTCGGGGTTCGAGTTGTTTCATCCAAGCTGTTCAAGTCGCTGTTTAGGATGTGGGAGTTTCGGGCTTAGGGTTCAGGGCTTAGGAGTTTTGGGTCCAGGTTTGTGCTTGAGTGGGGTGTCGGGGTGGTGCGGTGTAGTGGCCTTGAAGGGTCAGCCTGACTCAAACATTAAACATATGTGTTGATGGTATTCAAGCAGGCTGGGCCTCCATAGCCACAGTTAAAGTCAGAAGCCAGTCCCGTATGCTTATCACACCCCACGCAATTCAAGCCCCTCTCTGGAGTCCGAGCCAGGAGTGACAGGCCTTAACGTTCGCCAGGGCAAAAGGCAGAAACTCCACGCAATAAGCAACCCTGAACCTCTGTTCTGCCGTCAGCTAGCCTTACTTCAACACCCTAGAACCTCCCTCCACTCAAAACCCCACCGGAAACCCTAAGCCCCGAAACCCGCTGATTAGATTCGCGTTTTCTCAAGTTTCACCCGGCGCAGGACGGCCAAAAACAGTCCGAAGCACCACACCTACATCCTTCGGGGTTTGGGGTTCGGGATTGGGTTGAGGGTCCGGATTAGGGGTGCTGTTTTAGTCTTCAGGTTTAGGCTTCAGTTTAGGGTTTATAGGGTTCAAGGCTTTGGGTTGGCAACCAAGGTTCACGGCGCTCGTATCAGGACGCTCGTGTTAAGACGTCTCGATCCATTCAGGACAGGGGGACAGGATGTTGAGTGAACGTCGTCGGATTTTGGTATGTCACCGGAATTTGCTCGTTATACTAGAACTGATCCAGAACAACAGTAGAAGCCCAAAGTTGGTAACCCGATAGCCTCAATCCTTAAGAGTGAGGCAAAGGGAATCCCAGCACTTATTGTCCTTAATCCGGTTTCCAACACTTCGAGGTTTACTATAGGGAAGACTAGCTAACCCTACGTGGCGTCTTATGTAAACTTGCTACGCCCTGGGAAAGCCCACGCTGGCGAAGCCTTCTGTTCCAGCAAAGGCCCCGCAACATCTACCATTTCCTTGGATTGGGAAGTTGAATGCTGTCGTCGTGTGTCCAGGGATTCCAGGGTTGGGAGCTCGACGTAAGCTGTGACTGAAGGTGGAGTCTGATTAGGGCCATGCACGGTTTGGCAATTATCTCACACCCGAAGCTACACAATCCACAGGCCTTGAAACAGCATCCGCGAACTGACAACTCGCAAGTTGAACCAAGTCTGCAGGCCGTTTGACTCGCCAATTCCCGTCAGCTGAAAGTTCGCCAGCTATGCAGAGAGTTAACGGTTTTGGGGTTGAGCACTTGGAGTTTCGGGTTGAGGTTCTGCCGGGGAAGGTGGCACATCGTCAAAATAAAGGTTCATCGATTTGAGACCAGAGAGGAGACGGCTTATGCTCCGAACACGTCTTGACACCCTGTGCCGGCGACACCGCCAAGCTGAACCCCCCACAGTCCCAGCTGAAGCTCAGTTCAGGGTTTTCGGAAAAGAGTGCTTTGTAGTACTTGCGACCAAAATACGACCCCGATGCTAAATGCAGCCTCTGGCCACATACCAAATTCGAGGACTGCTGAATCCGATTCCGAGCAGACGAGGCTTCGGGAAAACTTCTGCCAAGAATGTCTCGAAATGCTTGGTTTGGATGTGATGCGGCCTTTAGCCCGCAAATGTCCGTAACGATCTTGCAGGTTTAGAGTTTAGGGCATCGTGTTCCCGAGCTCAGGAGTCTGCAGCCAAGCAGCTTGCATGTCCATGTTCTCCACCTCCATGACATAGATCCTGAGGCTTCGCTCTAGTCCGACATGCGCTGTACTTCTTCGAAACCTGTTGTCCCGCGAACCCTGAAATGTAAACCTCCATAAAAACGAATCTGGCGTGCGGCACTAGGCTAGGGTGATCACACTTCATGCCTGACTTCGGGCACTGCCTTATGGGGCTCGCCATTGCAAAACCGGCAAAACTTACATAGAGTCATAGAAGCCAAAACCTTTCGTGTCAGGTAGCCTTACGGTCTTCGGGTGCCAGGAGATAAACCGACAAATGCTCAGATTGCCACGGTCAGGGCGTAGGTTGCGGAGTGACAGGACCAAGCCACCGTGGCTTTGGATGAAGGTTGCATGGCTTTGTAAGCTTTCCTGTACGAAACCTACAAAAGCAACTGCATGATTGCATCAACTACTCAGACAGGCCTAATTTGCGGGTTGGGCCAAAACCTTCGATACTACAGGTCAGTTTTACGTTCACCTGCAAGCCAAAATCCTGCAACTGTGATAGCGCCCGCCTGGAGATCAAGCCAAGGAAGGCGCGCATGTCCTTGTTTTTCACCCGCCTGGATGTCGGGGACGATTATAGCAAAACGGTCTACTAAACCCGTGGTCCTGGAAACCTTCAACCCCGTGATTGGGGTCAACAGTATGCGGCAATTCGGATCCGACTCCATGCAAACACTCTAAGTGACACATGCCCTAAAGAGTTTCTGACGATACTGAAGCACTGAAAGCAAAGAAGGCTTCTGCGATCTCACGATCCTCAGCCAAGCCTTCTGATACTTCCCGCACGTTTCATAGCTGGCCCAATTTACAACTAGGGCAGTCGCTCCTTGTGCCAGACAAGCTGTTCGCGAGCTATAAACCTTAAAATCTTAAACCCCGAACCCGTATGACATTCTCAGCCAGCTCCCAAGTTGCGAACTCGTAAACTCCGTTTCACGCATGGGCCTTTCACACCAACCCTCCAAGAAGGCCGAAGCCACCCAACCTTAGCACCGAGCGACGACACGAACATCCCCGACCCTTACACCTTTATGCCGCACATCGAGACACGAAGACACCTATTTCAGGATCGGCTGGGATTCCCGAAATCCTCACACCCCTAGAGTTTCTGCAACGCAGAATCCGGGAACAAAAAGGTTTTGATCAACCTGCAGTTTCATCGCGCACACACACACACACACAGACATTTGCAGCTCACGCAGAACAAACCATGGTAATTGCTCGTGTCGGCTTGTGTTGGGGATCATCTAGTACCTTCTCGAAACATCGATCCCCCAACCTGGCTAAATGGTCGGTCCCTCCGCGGCTAAGACCTTGCTACAGGCAATGGTGTTGCCAATGGTCCCTGCATCACTGGGGCCTGTCCCTCCAGCCTCCAAACGCCGCATCAAAACCTCAAACGACCATAAACAACTTGCTAGACATAACCCTCTCAGAACCTTGTCACACCTTGCTATACCCTATCAGCAATCATAAACCTTATAAGCCAAACCCCTGAAGCCTGAACGTGATCACCCTTTACAAACTTGAAAGGGCCTCATCTTTTCAATGCTCTCTCAAGGCGAAAATCCAGAACATTAAAGCCACAGAGCCTGGAAACCCGGTAGCCCAAAAACGTGAATTTGTTCAAGCCCCATTCCCAAGGTGTCCTCGGCAGCTCTGCTTGGAGGCGTTCGGCTTTCTCTTGGTTTTCGTGCTGGCGGGCGTCTAGGGTTTATCGGGCTTTGCTTTGTTCCGGGCTTGCAGGACGTTAGGGGTTGGCGGTTTGGGATTTTGCGTTGTGCTAAAGGCTTTAGGGCAGGCGCAGGTGGCTTGAGAGCTTGAGAGCTGCCAGGTACCAGGTTTGGGGTGTCTTTCCGGACCCACTCATCACCATCCTCTTCTTCACGATTCCGCTGCCAGGGTCCCGTGCTTGATTTCCAAAGTCCCGCTTCAGCAATATGAAGTCGTTCCAGTCGTGGCAAAGGGGTTCGATGCAAAGGCGTTGGCGCCCCGACACTCAACCTCCCAATCCTCGTTGTGACGTCTGACAACTTCGGCTTCGTAGTAAAACTACGGGTACCTTTAATCAAGCTTCCCACGTGACAAGTTGAAGTATCCATTGTTCTCGACGAGCCGCATGCTTCGAAGACACTTCGGATGCAGCGTATCGTGACGGGCATGACGGGCATGGTTGTCGTATGGAGGGAGACTTGCTGAAGAAAGTATTGTTTTTAGCGCGAAAGCCTAATACAAGCTTACTAGAAGCGTTCTGAGTCTGCACGTGGCGCGGTCCGGATATGTTTTTTTGTCTTTCCGCACTTCGCCCGGAAGTGTCGAAGAGATTCGGGTTTGTTTAGGGGATGCTAACTCTTATGACTGCTCTACAAGGCTTCGTTGCTCGAGAGTTATAGGCTTCCATGAGGCTCAGAAATCAGCTCTCAAACAGCAACCTGAAGCTTTCTCGACCGCGCTTGCTTTGCTCCGAATGCTAAACTTGAGATCCGCCCAGACCTTGGCCACAAGCCTGCGTTAGCCCTCACTGGGCACTGATTAGATATTGTTTCTTTACAGCTGAGGGGGAGGTCCGAAAGCTGACTGATGGCCCCGCATACCTTGAAACTTGTATACACAAGCGATGCGTCTAGAAGGAGGCTGTTGCCATTGTTGGTGTTGGAGCCCGTTTGGGGTTGGGTTTCTGATCAAGCTCTGGACTGCAGCACTCCGGCGGGCTTGTGCGGGTCTTCCAAGACTCCGAGCATCCAGGGCCAAAAAGCCAAAAAACATCTCAACCTACAGCCTATAGACACACTAGACACTTTCTATTCAATTTTCCTCTAAGCCCTCAGCCCTGAAGCCCGGCACCCACGAGTTACAAGGCCAACTTTGCTACAAAGCAGCTTAATCAACTTGACTTTCATGTAGAAACTAGAATCACTCTTGAGCGCACGTCTCCGAAGACTCCTGCCTCGACTCCCGACATGATCCTAGCCGATGCTTCTCAACCCAAGAATGACATGCAGGGTGGTGCCAGCATTCCTTCCAGCACCCGCGTGGTCTCCTGGCGAGGGCAGGGCTTTGTGAGCATTGTCATTGTGATACACATCCCCCACAGGTACTGTGGCTCCTGTTCCCAACCACCGTCCAAGGCTGTGAAGGGAGAGTCTGGAGACCCTGAACTTCCGGCATGAGGCCTTTGGCCTACGTGCCTCAACCCCGACACCTGTTGCAAAGTCGGCTTTCACGCTCCTCCGTGCGGGAGAGTTCCCTCTTGATGAACCTGAGCTGCTCCTGGCAATGTAAGCACGAGTTCAAGGCTCAGGGTTCGGGCCTACGCGGCTACTCGTTGTTCAGGCTTCGGAGGAGCAATTCACGCTAAACCGTGTTCCCTAAACTTCATTAATAGATGCTTGCTTGGACGTATCGGCTTTGATCTTCTGAGAGGGCCTTGACCATCCTCTCAATGCTTAGGGTTTGGGTTCTGAGTTCAGGGTTTGGGGTTTACGGTTAGGGAGGCCCTTCCCCTAAACATAGGTCATCCCCCAACTTCTTCAAGCAGTCGTTGCGTGCCAGGCCTAAGTCCCTGTAGACGGGCTTGCCCCGATAGTCCCTTAAAGCCCTAAACTCATTAAATGCCCCCCCCCCCCCCGAAAACATCCACATGCATACACCCAAGAATGTCCGTAGACTGAACCGGCGATTTCTCCATCAACACGGACAACCCGCAGCAGCCGAACAAGGGCCCTCAGGGCAATTGGTCTGATCCAGTTTCAATGAACGTGGCTGTGCACGGAGCCAGCCATTCTTTGAACCCCGCAGTAGAACTCATAGCCTTGAGAAGCATATACCATGAGGGTTTGGGGTTTTGAGAGATACCGCGTGAAGAGATTCGCCGATAAAGCCTAAAGTACTCGAAGAGTGAATCGGTGCATGTGACTTCTTCGAAGCGACTGGCAGAATTGTGACTGTGAAGGGTTGAAAGCAGCGTGCAGCACTGGGTCACAGCTTACTCCTCAAAGCATATAGAGCTGAAGGTCTTCCGCCTGGAGCTCTTGGATGTTGGGCGGTGTACGCTGCCCGTCTGCGATGTCAGACTGAACCTCGTGGAGGCTCTGACTCTGACGGCTCGTAGGTCTAGTGAGGTCTTTCGCAGTTTGGGCTCGGAGATCTGAGGCTTCGGTGTCATGCCTATTTGGAGCACGCTTAGAGGTTTGGGTTTGTAGTTCTGTCGGCTGCACTCGGTTGCAGTCATTGATGATCCCTTTCTCTGTCCTTAATCTGGGACATAGCCTATATAAGGCTCTGAGGAATCGAACTCATGGGGCTGATCTAAACCTGAGGGTAACGACTACAGCTTTTGTTTGATGATGAAAGATCTGCGTGTTCGATGACTCATATTACTTGCGAAGAAACAGTCACATGCAGCAAACATCCGAAAGTCTTCGTGGGTTTTGGGCTTTGAGGAGAAGTATTCCGGCGCGGGACTCGGAGGAGGCTTTGCACAAGGTTGGTGGATGTACGAGGAAAGCGTTTGCCAGCTTGGATTGCCTGCAGGCTTTTAGTACATGCACACCATACGGAAGCGCACGGACACATCGAAAACTTCAGACCATTATACCAACATCTGCTGTCACACCGCAGCTGACACTACGAGTTGGACATACCGGCTGGTGGGGAATGCTGTGAGAAAAGCAAAAATCTAACACAACGTATTCCGGTGGCAGTTACACTTCCAAGCCAACACCTGGAACAACGACACCGCTTCTTTGAGAACCGCCCTGACCAAGGGTGTTGATACTAGTCTTTCGGCCCAAGCCGTGAGACTCCAGACCCGAAAGCTCGCAAGTCATGGATACATCTCGACTACCTAAACACCACAACCGCCAAACCCAAAACTAAAACAAGTAGGGAGTAGTCGCAGTAGCAGCAGTAGTCGTCGTAGGACCCTTAACCCTGAAAGAAGGTTAAGACATAATCCTTCACCTTTGCTATTTCAAGAACCTCACCCCCCCCCCCCCCCCCCCCCCCAACAAAAAACCATCCGCCATGCAACACTCTCTACAAACACATGCATTTTGGACCCTGCGCCCTGCCCACCTGTCGGCCCGACTCCCATTGGCTGATGCCGACCTCTATATACAAGGGCGTACTTACGTTCAAATCCGAAGGGGCTCACGGGCTCAGGAGGTGAAATGAGAACTTCGTCATACTTTTCACTGAAGAAAACATCCTTTCATGCAACTTGGGCACTTGTGTTACCCTTGCAATCGGCACGCGAAAGCTGCTCCAGGTGTTCGGGGGCAGTTTCACACCACAGGGTGGTGGTGGCCAAAGCCCTATGCAGTGGATGTGTAGGAGCTAGGCACTTCCAATCCTAACGATGTTTGACCCCACATTCCACATATCCCAATCTCGTCTTAACCGGCTAAACCTTCGAGCCCCAGACCTTTCCCAAAAACGCGACGGCGTGTCATGATGGGTCTCTAGAGATTCAAGACTTGGAGGATTTAAAGCTTCTCGTGTAGTACTGGATTCTGAAGGTCGGAGATTAGGGGTCATGACTCCGACTACAGATTAACTTCAAACACGAAATATTTCCTCACGAAGGGCTGGATCCCAAAGATGCAACTGGGAAGCTTCCATGTCCTGGCGACCAGACCCTGGAGACTCGATAT
This sequence comes from Symbiodinium sp. CCMP2592, assembly GCA_905221615.1. Classification (NCBI taxonomy): domain Eukaryota; class Dinophyceae; order Suessiales; family Symbiodiniaceae; genus Symbiodinium; species Symbiodinium sp. CCMP2592. Next base: position 280,030 of record CAJNDT010000702.1, read on the forward strand.
CTGGAAGTTAGGGTACAGGCCTAGGGTTTAGAAATTATAGAGGGTTTAGGAGTGGGCCGGGTTTGGTTTCTGACTTGTAACAGCTGAAAATGGAAAGCCTGCAAATGCGATGGGCCTTCAATCCTCGAAGACTGGACCTGAAACCCCGGACACCTAGTGCCTATACGGTCTCAGAAACCCCTGATGGAAATTTAACAGCTCCAAGACCTTCAGACAAGATCATGCAAAACCCTAGATTAAACACCAATGCCCGAAACGTACGACCACGAACTCTTAAACACTGGGCCTGGGCGTGGCTTTTCTGCACCATCTGATTCTTGGTCTCCTGGCTGGGTCCAGAATAGAAAAGCATGCAGTCAAGACTTATAATTACGTATAATGCCACTTCGACTTAGGGCCAACGGCCAAGCGGATCTTACTTTCGGACTGAAGGTTCAGAGTTCTGGGCCGTATGCTAAAACCCCCTGGATTTTGGCTTGCAGGGTTCGGAGTCTGGATGGGATACCGGGTACCGCTATAACAACGAGGCCGTAGCGGATACTTATACCGTAATAATTTCACCGCAAAGTCTATAACGCTAAGCGCTAACTCCGTACCCTACTTTCATACAACCCTTCTGCCGCAAACCCAAGGCCCTGCAATCGCAAATCAAACTCAAAAACCTGCAAATCCGGAACCTCGAATTCCAGTTAATTCGAGTTTATAGAGCTGTGAGCCCAGGTCTAGATGTCGTGGAACCCTGCCGGTTTTGAAGCCCTGCAGCTGCGTGTTGAGCCACCTGAAACCTCAAAGCCATTAGAACTCTACGAGACGGCGAGAAACACCAGGCCAAAACCTTAGGCTGATTACGGAGGTCAAAAACTGAGCATGTCAAAATATCGAAGCCCGGAGCAGCTTCTGCAGTGATGGAAGCACTTTCTCGATGTGCTGAAGAGGTTTCACTTAAAAGCGGCCATCTGACGAAATTTCGTTGCTGAGGCAAGAGCATGGGCCAGGTCGATCAGGCGACGCTTGATTCGCACACGCTCCTGCCACTGGACATTGCGCATCGAAAAACAGAAACAAATCGAGTTCAGGCTTTGGGGTGGGGGCGACAGGTCTTGGGATGAAGGTGCACGGACTAAGGGGCCAGAACCTCGACCGAATTATCACCACATTCTCGGCGTCATTACCGTGCTCGTTCTCATGTTCATTCCCATTATTATGCACATCCCCGTCCTCGTTCCAAAGTCATCACCATCATCATCACCACCACTACCACCATCATCGTCAGCAGCATCAGCACCATCATCATTATTCTCATCATGATCGAGGTGGCAATGGTAGTGCATCCCAACGATATTTGATCATCCCATTTCTTCGAGGCCACATGAGCCGCACAGCGCTGCGTGCCCAAATTCACAGGATCTGGGTTCGGAAACTCGCGTATCCATGCCGCCTCCAGTATTGAACTATGTTGTATCCAGAACCTAAACTCCGCACAAACGCTCAGGCCTATCATGCCAGCGTTTCGCAAAACTACAGCTCAGAGTCTTGCCGCTTAGCTCTATTGATTGGGTCCTGTCTTTAAGGAGTACGGCCGGCCTAGGGCCGGGGATCGACAGAGCAGGTTTCAATGAAGCGGGTCTCAGCTTTCTGTTCCATTCTGAAAGGTTTGAAGTGCAACAGTAGAGCACAGATATCAAACGGTGAAGCACCTGAAGAACAACTTGCAACAAATGCTTGCTAACACGCCAGGGTGCTGAGTTGAACTGGTACATTGCCAAAACCGTTTGAAATCTGATGCTACATGTACACGAATCGTCCAGTAGATCCTGCCCCAAGCAAAACCCCAAGCACTCGCGACAGAAGCCTCGAAGTTCGTCATGAGCTCATGCTTCCTTACTTCGGTTTCGAAAGATTCGAAAGTGTCTAGGGTTTGCTCGGGTTCTGACCCACGAACGATTCATACAAGGTTTCTTTTGTTCTGGCACTGCCTATGGGGTATATCAAATGTGCGTGAAGTATCTACACGCGTTGTAGGTGCAAACATACTTCCTGTGCCTTTTTGGTTGATAAGCTCGGAACATGTTCGTAAGTGTCGTAGCTGCTTGGTTTCAGATCTCATAATATGATGTTGTCGAGCGCATCGCCTCCTTGCAAAACACACTATCAAGAATGAAACCCTTGATTGCTTTGACAAGGATCTGCATTAGGTCTCCAGAGTGGCTGATTTTACAACATGTTGTACCACTTTCATGGAAACTTCAGGCCGCGGGGGAGACAATACAGCTACAGCTACTGCTACAACTGCTACTGTTACTCGTACTGCTACTACGACGATCACAACTTAGTACTACGATGACTGGACCATGATGATGACCACTGCGAAGGCTGTGCATGACAGGTTCAAAAAAAACGACGACTCTCACTGACGGAAAAACAGGCACTGGCACGCTGTGGTCAGCCGAATGTTGTCAGCTCCGTTACAGAGGCTATTCTCTTAAACCTAGCCATGACTAGTGCATCGGGACCAGATAGTTGTGACAATTCAATTACGCAGGCAAACTACTCCAAAAGCTACTCCTAACCCCGAAGCTACACACCCCTTAACGCATACAGTGAATGACCACGAGTTCTGGTAGATTGCCGGGTGTCCATTTCACGCTCTGCGTGGTGTCGAGCTCGCTGCCCTCATCCCCTATCGCCTGGCTCATTGCATGCCGATGGGCTGCACATTATCAGTTGTCATTATGGAGTTATAGGAGTAGGGGATGGCAGGGTAAAGGGCTCGGGTTCAGAAATCAGGGTTCAGATTCGTGTAGGGGTGACACCAGATTGCACAGACTTTGTGTTGTGGCTTGGGTTCGGAAACCTATGCCCTGTGCTCGTGATCCATGTCGAGAACGGCGCATGTTTAGGGTTTGGAGTTTGGGCACATGACAGCAAGATTCGTTACTCAGGATTTGAACCAATCATGCAACCAAAGTTTGCGTATACACGACATAGGATGCGGGCCAGAACTTTAATGGTGAGCGGGCTTCAGGATTCCCGGTGCTGTATGGCCTAAACCTGCAGACTGCAAAACTAAAACAAAAGCCGACGCTAGCACGACAACACGGAGGAAACAAAAACCATAAAACCATAAAACCCAAGCACCTTAAAACCAACACAAAACGACCTTCTAACCTTCTAGGCATAATCAGTGGGAGGTGCCGACTGCGTAAATCACCTAATTAACCATGAACCGTACCCAAACCCTTCAGCCCTAATCCGTAAATCCCAGAACATCTCCGACGCCACACACAAAAACTCAACCCCAAACCCCAAACCAGAAAAGACTCCCAACAAGACTCAAAAAGAAAAAGAGGCCCCAAAGACCAAAGACACATGAGAGCCACGGTTTGAAGCCTCTGAGGCCAGACTCGGCTCGGGAGGCTCCGCGAGCTTCGCCTGAACCATCGGATAAGGGTTTTAAACATTTAGGGCCTCTCTTGAAGTCCTGCCTTGAAGGACCTATAAACCGCTCGCAATTCCCATGTAAAGCTCCTTGGACCGGCCTTGAGCTCCTGGATCTCGCTTCGAAGGTCCTGTTGGGAGCATCTCTCCGATCTCTCCGGGGTTGTTTAGGTTTGCAGTAGCGCTCGCAGCCGTAGAAGTACAATTGGAAGGTGCGCACCTAAATCTGATCTCCAGCACCCCACGAATGGACAAAATCCAACTTTGGATTCCTCCAACTTGGCAACCTTCCAACTTGAGGTTCGACCATCAGCACCACATTGAACACAGCTCGCGTCATCAACTCATTCGAAAAAAGTACTTCGAATGGACACGGGCACGAGGCACGAGCCGCGAGGCACGAGGGACAAGGCAGAAAGGTTGTCAAAGGAATCTTTCAAACTAGCTCATCTCTCCAAGGAATCATCAAAGAAGCCCGAAAGGAGCCCTTCGATTCAACGAGCCCTCAAAACATGTCTCAACGAGCCCCAGAAAGGATCTCGAAAAGGATCCGCTTTCATTTCAAGCTCCAGGGCTCAGCGCCTAGGGTCTAAAATTTGCAGGACTCAGGGGTTTGAGGACGTAGACCAAGCTCATCGTATTCGGGTTTGGTGCTGAGCAATGCTGAAATCCATCACCTAAACACTAAAGCTGGAAACCGACCGCGAGACCTGAGTCTCCAAACGCCAGAGGCTAAATCCAAAATACATGCAGCCCGAAAAAGCTGCATGGGGGAACCGAAACTGTTCCTTGATGATCTCCGTATACTTGGAGACATGGTAGTTGACCTGCACCACCTTTGCTACATGGCTGTGCTTTAGCTTCGGCTAACTAGGGATTCCCGTAGAAGAAACGAGGTACCGGATGGTTATATACTCGCCCCAAAAAATTAAACACTACTACTCTAAGACCAGGCAATATTGGGTAATCGGGACCCTTCGGCTACTTTGTCCTGGCACTAGCAAGAAGGAAAGGAGAACACCTTTAGCCAGAATCTGCACCCGGATCGAGCCTGACAAGCGAGATCCTGAAATGGGTCCAATACTGTACAATCCGAATCCTGCAAGACCGTGAGACTAAGCATTCTAAACCGCTTAAGTAGAAACATCCAAAATGCCTGCAAAGTCTTCCGGCTTTCTTCTACGTTAGAGTGGGAACTTTGAATCGTGGACCCCATCAACCCTCGGAGCACTCGACCAAACCTGCAAACTCCAGAACCCTACAGCACAACCCCCATAAATATATTTAAACCTGCAGCCCTATGCCCCATGCGCCATCAACCTAACATAAAACCTCAAGGCCCAACACCTAGGCCAAACGACCTGCACTAAACCCTAAACGCCATGGAGACCTTGGGTCTCGAAACCTGCCAGCATGAAAGCTAGAATCAGCTAGAACCTGAACAAGCAAAACCTTCATGCTTTAGGGTTTACGGCTTAGGGGTTTAGGGCTTATAGGGGCTTTTCGCAGCTGCCACAGGCCTTGACGGCTTGAAGTAGTCATGACCATGGCCCTTCCTAAGCAATCTCTGCCTGAGCCACCCTGGGCGGGGGAACCCCAGCTTTGAATGGAGGGTTCCTCGTTGTTTGTGCAGAGAAAATCCTTCGAGTCATGAATGACATCATAACGAGGATAGTCTTTGCCTCAATGCAGGATTGTCCTGGCGGCCTACCATTCTACTTGACTTGGGGCATCGGGTTGAAGTGTTCGCCTTCCTCTGCGTTTTGACCTAGGCAGCTCAACAGTCCGTACTCCATAATTACTAAAACCCCGGCTGAGAATTCCTATAGATCCACGCCCATGGAGAAGCTGAGAGATGGACGTTGCGCACAGCCTTCGTCTTGATATTCTTGGCACGGTTCGCGTACTTCCTGAGCTGGAAAACAGACATTCGTAGAGTTCGATGTTCCTCTTTTGATGAGGGGTCTTCGATGGCATACTTGTTTTGGGCGAGGGATCTTCACTTTAGGGATCCGACGATCCGACAATTTCTGGTCTATGTTGGGGCCCCCCCTTTTATGAAACTTCTAATCGGGCGTGAGACTGAGGCATCCAAGGATGGAACAACCTCTGCCTTCCATTAAATCAACCAGGCTTGATTTCCCTCTTCGGGATGTTCTTCGGGTTGACATAAGGAGTCGAGGTTTTGTGTTCTGGGGAAGAAGGTTTGGGTTGGAGGAGTGCAAGCTCTCAGATCGGGAACGGTTTTCGACCCAGGAGATGCCATCCGGGCCGTAACATCTGGGAGAAGCTGCCCCTATCGGCCTACCTTGCGCGGATCCTTCAGCTCTGGTGGGCTTAAACCACAAACTCAAAACCTCCGGGGGGGGGGACATTTTCCGGCTTCGATTTATCTTAGCTCCGGGTGGACAACTGCAAGGGTGTAGGTACAGCCAGTCCTAAAATCAGAATCAGGCTCCGTCCTATCTGCATTTCCTGCTGCGGCAGGCTTTTCAAAGATTTGGTGTTCGGGACGGAGGTGTCCCTGCTCGGAACTCATCCATTTACGATCGATGTCAGGCTCGAGCGAGTATAGGCGAAGATCTGGTTTGTGGTTTCTTACAGCAGCACCTCCAATTTACAAAGCCGGGGACTGACCAAGCCAAGACTTGAGTTCATATGCAGATCTAGTCGCAAAGTGTTGTGCGTGTCCTCGTAGTTGTGGTGGCACGGGCTGACGTTGGCAATCCTGAGAGCTGGCTTGCAGAAGCAGGGCTGGTACTCTGAGTTGCACCACCGCGAGGAAACTATTCCTTGTTCACAGTTTCGGGGTAAGGGACAAGGGTTTGGGCAGCCTGTGCATCAGAGTTAGGGATTGACAACCGAACAAGTATAGTTTGTCGCCCGTGCGCATTAGCCAGCTTGCCACGAATGCTTCGGATTCGGATGCCAGGAACCGGCTCACGAAACCGAATAAGACAACTCAGCGTATCTACAAACTCTCGCATTAGTCATGGCCTCCGGCGATGGCTCCTATAAACCCTCCTCCAAAGGGTCCCCGGGCTGTGTAGAGCAGAGTAGGGTTACTGAACAAGTCCTGCACAAAACCTGCAAAACCCATCACCGAGCTGTTGAAGCAGGCGGGGTGGCACGGGGCTACCGGAAGGTCGGGCCTGTACGGGGCGGCAAGGGCGTGGTACTCGGCGGTACGCGGGGTGGTTCTAACTTCCCTGCACTTGGCCCGCGGGGGAAAACGACAAATCTGGTTCTAACTTCGCGCTCGGAATTTCCGGCGCTGGCGCTCGAGGTTTTGGCTCTGGGTGGTTCTAACTTGCCGCCCGGGAGTGTAATTGAATCAAAACCCTCCCAACCCTGGAACCAGATGCAGTCTTGCGTCATCACCGTTCGGCAGTTGCCGCCCAGGGAGTCCTCTTCCGCTTCGGGAATCGGTGATATTTACAAGGATGTGGAAAGTTGTAAAAACAGAAGCTGCGTGAAGCATCGTAAGTCCTCGAACCCTGCAGAACTTACCTTAATCTCGCGCTTCGAGGCTTCGAATCGTCAGCATGGCACGGGGAGCCGACACGATTTCTATTAATATTCAGGCCAGGCGAGAAAGGATTCGTCTTGTAATGTTTTGGCGAGTCGTGTGTACATATGCAAGAAGACTGTGGTATGTGTAATGCAAAGTGAGATAATGTCAAGCATGTTTCGGCTTAGTGTACTCATTTATTGGTGTGAATCTATACATGCAGACACATTTGCACCGTATTCTGTTTGAATAGTGGCAGGCCTGAACGCAAAAGCCCGGGCCCTTAGAGTGGCAGCCTCGAAGTTTTGGCAACACAAGAGCCCACAGGAACCCACAGGAAGAACAAGCGGTTCCTCAGCCGGAGATTCAACACCTGGCGCCTGCTGGGCTGCTGGGTCCATTCAGCACCTAAATACCCTGAGCCACCCTAAGCCTAACACCTATAAACCCCAGAAGGCCCAAACACTTCACTGAAGTCTTGACCTGTGGGGTGAATCCGGCGCAGGCCTTCAGCAAGCGCGTCATCTTCGAGTCGCCTAAGTTTAGGGCTAGGGTCTTGAGTCTGAAGTGTGGTGATGACATGACTGGGCCTTACTGGGCTTGGGATTACGGCTCAAGCTCACAGCTGTAAGGCCTATGTGTTGAGGTTCTCTGGACCTGAGATCCTAGGATCTCTGGCGCGGTTATACTTGCAACCTTCCGCTTGTCGATGTTTGACCTATACCCAAATCGCCGCTCAACATGAAGGGCTAGTTGTCAGCAGGCATGAAGCATTCGCTACCAATGTACGCAAGCCATGACAACGTATGTGTCTTCAATTCTTGGTTGATACTCCCGAGCCCGCAAACCAAACTCCATTGAATCCCAGTGATCTATTTGCTCCAGCCAAAACACACAACAGGGTGTGCTGGTCTTGCGATGCTCGTTTACAGAATCAGCGACGAGGTGTGTTTCTCATCTTGCCCTCAACAACACGGCCAAGCAGTGGAGCAGTTTATCGCGTTTTATTCTCTGCTGGGTGTGGTTGACGTAACGGATCATCCCTGCATGTTACTGGAAAAATGATGGGACCAACAAGTTCTAGGCTGCACACCCTGGATTCAGTGGTAGCAGAGTTTCAAACGCACAATGCCGAACACAATACTTGTAGCAGAACAGCTGAGAAGCCTTCAAGGTTCAAACCATTGAGACCTTGACCGAGGAGCAACCCTTGGAAAACTTCTACACACATGTGAGCTAGGGGTTAGGGCTTGGGAAGTCGGAGTCACACGGGTGCAATATTCAGTCAATCAATTCCACAAGCACCTCTCGAAACTTGGTCGTACGTTTTGGCTTCCTGAAATATCCCTGGCTGGCCACCTAAGATCGCTTGAGCCTCTGAAGCAATAAGCCCCCAATCTTCGTTCGAGCCACGATTCGCCTTGCACAGTGTGTCACAGAAAAGCGCACCGTTAGAAGAAATTCGGTGATACCCAGACTCGATCCGTACGCTGATCCCCTGATCCAAGCCCCCGGCGATACGGCACGAAGGCGACCGCAGAGCTCAAGGCAGTAATGCAGTTTCCTGACACGATCCCTAAGCACCCAAAGCCCTAAACCGCACAAGTCCAGGACTTGGGTGGCAGCCAGGACTTTGCCGTCAGGGGACTTAAGGTATCTCGGCGTCTTCTGAACCCTTCGAGAATGTTCTGGGATCAGATCCTCCCTTTGCTCTTCCGTATTCTCTAGGGCTGTAGCATTAGGATCCCGAATACTTAGGCCATCGCTGCTTTATACCCAGGATGTGAGTTCCGCCGAACAGACGTAGCAGTTGAGGACCTGGATAAGTGCACAAGTGACGGAAGGGCCCAATTACTGTGTCGCCTTTATCATTAGGCCTGTAAGAATCTCCTTCGGCCCAAGATTAAGCACGCAGACGTAAGGTGAAGCTGAGGAAAGGCGTCTCACCGGAACGCGGAACCAGCGATCCCGAAAAACAGAAGAGAAGGATTCGAAAGACGTGGAGGCAAAGCAGGTGCCCTAGTTCCAAGATATTGACGTCGATGTAGCTGTGTCTGTCAGTTAACCCGGCAGAAGCCGACAAACAAACAGACCCAAACTCAAGTGCCAAAAAACCAAAGCCTGCGCAAACCCCCAGACCGCAAACCTCGCTCCAACTTCCACTATGCCAGAACCCAACCTGCAACTTCCGTAAAACAACTGGGAAGGCTCTATCTACTCTAAACCCGTGCGCAACCGGAACAACTCCGAAAGCCCATCGCCCTACACAAACAGCCGACAGCCCCAAGCCCGACCTCAAAGATGGAAAGCCCTGACTCCTACATCATGAACTAGACAACAGCACAAGTACTATCTTCTAATAGATGAAGGCCATCCCATGAGACAGGCAAGAGGCCAAGAGCAAGCAGGGAACGATTGATGTTGGCTCCCTCAATCATGCGCATGCCTCGTGGTGGTTTAGCGTGTAGGGGTTAAGGTTTATAGGGCTTCGTGGGGGGGGGGGGAGAGGGGGCTTCAGTTCTGGGCTTCAAGGCTTTGCGGATCAGGTGCGGAGTGTAGTGCTGCAGTGCCGCAAGGCTAAAACCTATCCTAACATGCCCAAACCTCCCCAATCCTGGACTTCGGCCCCCAAAACCCAGTACCAGTAACCAATAGTATATCCCCTGAGAATCTGTGCACGTTCACACTTCTTGGCGGCCACATTTGCAGGTTGAGGGTTAGAAGGGGCCCCCACCCTGTAATAGTGGTAAAAAAGGAATATAATAGGGCCCTATAATATAATCCTTATAGTCACTATTACAGGGTGGGGGCAGCTTCTAAGTTGAGGGCTTTAAGGAATTGCGGTTTAGGGTCGGCAGCGAGGCTCCAAACCTGAGCCCTCAACCTTCAATCTTAAACCCCGAAGTCAACAGGGTATCAGGGTATTAGGGTTTGAGAGTGCAACGCCCTGGTGGCGTGTATTTCTCGGTAATTTAGAGGTTTTCACACGAGTTTATGCACCCAGAATATTAAGCGTTGTGTTGCCTCATCCAGGCATGCACCCTTGATTTTGAGTCTTGGGCATGTCACGAAGTAGGAGTTTGTTGGGGAAGAGGGAGGAGGTTTGCCATCCAGCATCTCCATTGAAGTTGAGGTGCGTGATCTGGCATATCATGTCAAAATCATTAAGAATCCATCACAACCCCTGGGTGTCTATCCACATATGCATCTGGCTTTAATGGATGCGTGTTTATGGAAATGTGTATATTTACATGTGCATACGAATGCTGACCTGTAACTTAATGTATATATCATGTCTTCAACTAGGGATTGAAATTGTGGCGTGGGCTGCAGCATAAAAGCGACTATATTGACAGGCAGACCGTCATCGATGTGTATATACAACCGCATCTGAAGCCGTGGCTACACTTATAAAGCTCTGAGGGGTTTGCCACCTTTGAAGGTTTGCTACCCCGTCATCTACTATTGAAGCCTTGGATTGAGAGTGCAATATCTTCGAGTCTGCCTGTATTTGGGAAAACAGTCATCGATTTGAGGATCCAGTTGTGGTTCCGCCACTCATCGAACTTCTACGGGGGTTTGGCTCATTACATCCATGCGCGGCACTGCGTTTCAGCCGAATGTCTTCCAGTAGAGTTTGGATGCTCTGGACACACGTCATCGTTTTCGGTACTCAGGTTCGCTACACACTATATATCTTTCGTGGATAAGTGTAGCCCGTGATATGTACTAAAGTGTTCAGACTCTGGTTTTTATTCTGGTGGTCTCCCAGCATCCCCTAATGTGATTTGCATGTCTGGCTGGGTGGGCCACACCTTTTAAAGATTAGCTTACGGTGTAATAGGGCATGTTAATCAGTTATTCTATTGAAGACCTGTTGTTCGCCATCATCCACCCACTTCCATGTAAATCCCAAAGACAATGTAATTACCCATTTCCGTGATGCACACAAAGTTATATGTGCGTGTATGCATGTATACATGTGTCATCCACCCATAATATGCTTGCAAGGTTCCAATTTACATCGTGTGTGCAACTGCAGCGTGGCCTTGCGGTTACATACCCAGGTACTTGCATGTATATCGCAAAAAAACCTATCTATATGTGCATATTTATATAGAGATAGATTTATGCATATACATGTGTGTGCGCGTGCATGGGCTTCCAAAGTTCACGAACTTGTATATGGTTGCATAGGCTTCGAGAGTGCATGAACTTGTATACGTGCATATCTATGTATATATATATATGTACACACACACATATATTACATGTATATGTAGATGTATATATGTACAGGTGTGGAGGACGTGCTTCCACACAGATTTGAAATTCCGCATCCTGTACCCACCATGCCCTTTCGGGGTTTGGGATAGGAGCCTGCGGCCCTCCATTTTCCTTTCAGTGCATGGCTGCCTAAATGCCTCATTGTTGCATACACATATGCTCGCTTATTTCAGAAATATTGCACATGTTTCCGTGATACTTATGTATGTACGTATATACCCGTGTATGTACATATGTATTAAGCATATATGTATGTGTGCATAAGGATGGGAAAAGCATGAACATGGAAACAGCATGAGCATGTGTGTATGTAAGCTTACACATCCATATGCAGGTGTGTATGCATGCCTTCATGTCATATACCAACATGCATACACAGACGTGTATATAGATACATACATATATATGTTGGTACAAACATCTATATACCAAGGTTGGCTTCCAGGTAACTATATATGTTCCGCCTCAAATGTAACAAGGATATTGTAGCTTGCAATTTTTACTGCATTGTCTAAGTTTCTGGGTGAGGGTCCAATATCTTCTACAGTCTAAGGTTTTGGGTTCGCCACCCAGCATCTCTTGAGACGGTTAGGACCATCATATGCATTTGGGTTCGAGGCCCAATAACTCCTTCTGAACTTGGGTCCCGGTACAAGGATCTTATTCCCATCATACTTTTACTGTGTAGAATGAATTACCCATCATACTTCTGTCACAGTTTTCAGGTGTTGGAGCCGCTTTCCTAGGTGGTGGACAACACTAGCAAGCGTAAAGTCTTGACAGAGGGATGTTTCATTGGACAGGACAGGATTGGTGGCATACTGGAAACCTTGAAATGATTGAGCAACGCTGGATTGGGAGTGCCAAAGGCCGAAGGCTCCAGGCATCCTCTGCTTACAGACATGCGCCCTCCGGATGGCCCCTGGGGGCCGGGCGCCAAAAAAAAAAAAAAAAAAAATTGGCCAGAGATTTTGCACACAAGATTTTTTTTTTCTTTTTTTTTTGGCGCCCCCCCCCCCCAGGGCTCCAGGGCTCCAGGCCTCCATACTCCAAGGCCTAGAGGCCTAGAGCCACACCTTAAGGCCATGCCCTTATGTCCTTGAAAGTTTGTCCCATAACTTTATCTCCCTCGGACCGGTGTTCGGTTATGCCCGAACATTTTCAAATGGTTTGGTGGAATTTGTTGTCAATTCAGAACACGTCGTAAAATGTTGTATGCTGCTAAAACAATGTTGCGGGAAACGAATAGCTTGCTGAGCTTGCCATCTGAGAGTGCAAGTGAAAACACGAACACACGAAAAAGCACGCCACCAGGGCGTGATGTTCTGTAGGGTTTAGGGGTTTAGGGTTCAATCTGAGCCCTGAACCTTAAGGGCCGTGTCGGGTGTAGAGCCTCGAAAACCGACGGAACACAACAAGCCATGCCTATGGGTATCTTCGGGCCTTAGGGCTCAGAGGGTTCAGAGTTTAGGGGCTCGGGGTGCAGAGGGCTTAGGGCTTAATGCAGGCTTTAAGGACTTAGGGTATAGGGCTCAGCGTCGTGGATTTTCGAAAGCTCTGGGGGTTGTGCATGCGTCTTTAGGCTTTACTCCCTTCCAGGGAGGACCCCCTCCGAACACTGCCACGGTCTATGCACACCATGCCGGTGCTGCGCGCAGTATGTTGGCTATAAGAGTGCGGAACGATGTGGCGAGATGCCGGAAATGCACACAGCGAAGCTCGTCACTCAATCGGCCCTTTGTCCCCAGACGTTTCCATGCGAGGTATGAAATGCTGAGACTTTGGGACTCTGCAACGAAGAGTGGCGTCCTCATACGTTTGCGCATCGAGATGAGGCACTCTGCACTTGATGATTCTTCGTGGATGTGGCAAGCATGTAAGCCCTTGATTGCATCTATATATATATATATATATGTACACAGATTACATACATCGCATTTCGCATTTCCGGGCGTAGGGTCCTGGTCTGGACGCAGCCATACGGCTTGCATTTAATTTGAGGTGAAACGAAAGAAAGGGCAACTCTCTAGGCAAAAATTCGCCAGCAGCTCACCTTCTGCCCTGTGCACGCAGAAGGGGGCTACACGACGAACGACCTCAACTGTAGAGCAGGAGATCTTGCGAAGAAACAAGCAGGTGGGCACCTTCCTCGTCCAAAGGAAGAAGGCTCCCCTGACAAGGTCAGAGAGGAGACGGAGTTGAGTCAATTGGTCCGGAATGGAAGCAAAGGACCGGAGTGGGAAGGGGAGTGAGAAGGAGCCACGGAGGCCGGCCCCGGACAGGAAAACCAATTTGTCTTCACCTGCGGCATCAGCCCAATCCGTGCAAGCAAAACACTCCTTGTCTGTCCCGGCAGGGCAGTGAAGCCACTGAGGCTTGGGTGCACCAGCAGAAAAGCAGAAACCAAATTGCACAGGTGCAGGAACTGTGGGGATGATGACACCAGAAAAGTCCAACCATGGAGTAAGGGTCTCTGCATCACGAAACGTGGAAGTAACAAGGGATGGCGTGCAGCCCTCATTGCCAAGCCACTCGACAAAGTCGACTTCCTGAAGTAGACGTGCGGCCCGAAGGTGCCACGAAACCCATTGGACATTCCAGTCGTCATCCTGGTCTAACGTGTGATGTAACTGCTGGGTCCATTGCTCAGCAGTGGCTTTGAGTCTGGACTGTTGGAGGCACTCGCCCTTGAAGATGGACTGAAGCCTATCGACAAAGGCAGACCAATCCACACAGGTGCCGACATCATGACAGAAAAGGGCCTCCAAGTCGCGCAGGATCCGCTCAGAGGGGAGATGCTGCTCATCAATGGCAGGGGCATGGTTCCATTGAAGGAGTGGACCCTGCGCCCTCACAGAAGGAAGCAGCACTCGGGCGCCACTGTCGAATTTCCTACTCCCTGTGCCAGGCTCAGCAATACAATCAAAGCCCTGATTGATGAGGGCGTGTCGACATCTACGGGCATATTCGAGGTGATTGCATAAGCCTTTGTTGGAACGGAAGTGAGCCAAGCACACAGCACATTGGGTGCCTTGTGCTAAACGTCGCACTGGATTGAGGCGCCCATGCCTTTTAAAAGCATGGTGAGACCATGCACGAAGGTCATCAAAAACGACACCGCAGATCTCGCAAACCTCATGAGCACTCTGCCTAGGTGGCAGATTAGAAGGTAGACAGGCTCCAGCCTTCAGGAATGCTCGAAATGCAAGGCCTTTAAACTTATTCAGTTCAGCTTGCCAGAGTTCTTCCAGAGTAGCGATGTATTTGGCCCGATTCACAGTTCTCTTCCAGGCCTCAGGTGAGGTCCGGATGAAGCCCACAGCAAAGTCCCAATCAGCCCAGGGTGGGGAGTCAGAACAGCAACATCTGTGCCGCTCCTGAAGCCATCCTAAAGAGTCTTGGACAGTGTCAATCCAAGCAGCTTCGTGGTGGAGGAGAGACCAAAGTTCATCCGTGGCTTTGAGAACAGTGGCTTTGAAGTGACGAAGCCGCTCCACATGGAGTGAAGTGGATACAGTAGGGATTCGAGCCGCAGCAAGGATGCTGTGGTGACTGTCGTGGCAAAGGTCAGCCTCTTTTCGACCGTTCGAGAGCATACTGCGTGCCATGTTAACAACGTGACTTTGTAGTCGGGCAATGTCTGCCGGTCGTAGGCCTGACCATGTCCCTGCACCGTAGTACAGGGTCGACTCTATGAGTGAGGTAAACAGGATGGCTTTTTCGGCAATCCTCACTATGGGAGAAGCAAAGACTTGTCGACGATGCTTGTTGAATGCCTGCCAAGCACATCCTAAGCGGGTCTTGATCTCAGCCTGCAAGCCACCCTTTGCATGCAGGATGCCACCTAGGTGCTTATAGGACGGGACTAAACCCAAACTAGCTTCCGGCCATAGGGAGGAATCCAGGGGCAGCTGAGGAAGCTTTCCTCTGAAGACTTCCTTTGCTAGTGTATTGGAGCCCGGTCCATACAAGGCAACCAGTGCCTCAGTCTTGCCGGCACGGAGGTTTGGGAGCAGGGCTGCCTTTAAGCATTCTTCTAGAGTCACGCAGGTGGCAGCTTTTAGTTTCGCCAAAAGTCCCTGTGCGGTGGCATCTGTCAGGATGACAGCGAGGTCATCCATCCAGGTGGCGTCAACTGGAGAACATGTGGCAGCCGCCGCCGTTGACTTCTTGCGGCAAAGCCACTCAGGGTTCCAGGGAATGTGTACCGACAAACCTCTCCGTTGGAATTGCTCGCGCACTCGATGCAGAATTTCCGCGAAGAGGAAAGTGAAAACAAGATCCGCCAAGTTGTCGCCCGGTCGGGTTCCGGCTCGAACGGAGGCCAGTTGTGGACAATCTCCGTAAGTGACCCAGGAATCCTCCATGAATTCCCGCATGACTTGAGAAGTCCATGTGGAAGCGCCGGCTTCCTGGATCAAGGACTGTTCCCTGGCATACTCATAGAGTCTGTGGATTGATTGCGTGGGGAGGCCTATTTCTTTAATGATTCCCGCAAGGTGTTCATCACTAAGGCTACCTCCGTGTATCAGTGGGCGGACGACCCTATGGAACGCTTCTCTAAGGTCGACGAACAGGATGGCCCAAGACCGTTTCCTGTCGACGCAGGCCTTCTGGAATGCTCGAATGGCATGCGTGGCAATCTGGACTGGTTGGCCTTTTCTGCCGCCAATCTGCATTGGCGTGCACGCCGTATCAAGGTAGTCGGAACACTTAGACCTGAACATGCCGTGCACTGCCTTACCTACAGAGCTGCTGACAAGGATAGCTCGGTAGTTCGCGCAATCAGCCTGGTCACGGCGACCTTTCCAGATGGAATGGAGGGTCCCCCCCTTCCAGGCAATGGGTTCTTGGAGTCTGTAGGCGACCTTCAAGAAAATTTGATAAACTGTGCGCGAGAGTGACGGAGTTTTCAAATGGAGCAGATCGGGCGCAATGCCGTCATTTCCAATCGCTTTGCCACATTGCGCCATGCGCATGCTGCGCTCTAGATCGACACGGGTGGGCAAGTCGCTCCTATCCAGACAGACATCGTCAGGGTCGAAGGCCTGTTGTCTTGCAAGACAGGACTGGATGTGCTGCTGCGTGTCGACTGGCTGCCCATCCTCGATTGCACTGAAGTGCCTTAGCCATCGCAAGTCAGCCTCAGTTTTGTCGGCGGCAAATTCGCCATTCTCGAGACGGATCATGGGAAGTGCCTGCACACCTCTGCACTGTCGCTTCGGAGGACCTAAAAGAGGTCGTAGCTTGGCAACTACATCTTTTGTGGGGGCTGTAGCGGCGCTGCTCGCGATCTCATGAAGGTATGTCTTGCGGTCCTTCTGAATGGCTCTGCGTAGGATAGGTTGGAGGCGTCTGAGTTCAAGCACTCCTCTGGTGGCCTGATGAAGAGCCCTCAGGACCTGCGCAACACAGCCTATCTTTCGCCCGTTGAGGGAGCCTCCACTAGAGAGGACCCTAAAGGCGCATGCAACCTCGGCGGTGCGAAGGCATCGACAAGCCCAATTCAACTGTTTGCGCAATGTGACGCGCTGCTGTCTTAAATCCCACGTCGTGGGACTGAAGAAGGAACGCCGGCAGACCGTTTTCGGGGAAGGAAAGGCTGCTGCAATTCTAGTGCTGATGTGGTCAGCTACTATGGCGTAGTGAGTGTGCGCGTCAACTTGCCAGTCAACTGACGGAACAGAGTCACAGATTTGCTGCAACACTTCTTGTGATTCAGGCAGCTTTAACCTTGCACGGTCTATTCTGTATACCTTGTTTGCCGTACCTCTCCGGAACTGAATGCATGCCTGCACATCAAGCACAACTGCAAAATGATCTGCACCGGCCTGGCCGAAGTCAACCTCATGCAGCACTGCAGAGCTTCCCGCCGAGACTCCCCAACTTGTGGGAGGGATGATGAAGTCTATGCGTGAAGCAGAACCACTCCCGGGTGAGAGCCACGTGTAATCTTCACCAGGATGACAGACCTCATATGTGGACGGTACCCAAGCATCGATGTCTTGTAGCAACCGTAACAGATTCACCGGAGGAGCAGGCCCCTTCTCCCACAATTTGTCGCCGACACGTCCCGAAAGTGGACGTAGGAACCTGGCGTTCAAATCGCCGAGTAGCAGCACAGGGTCCCCGCGTGCAACTGTGACCACACGGTCACGCAGTTGCTTCCACCATCTCTCCCTCTGTTCATCATGGGCAGTGGGTGCATGCACAACCGCAATGACAAATTTGAGCTTGAGTCGACAAAACCTGGCGATCAGGGTTCTGGGGTCTACAAAAGGGATGCGGATGTCCGATTGAAGGAAAAACAGGGGCGTATTGCCAATCCATGCAAAGGGGACATCTCGTGCCAGCCAGAGTTCGACTCCATGGCTGCCGCTCGCGTCCTGTTGGGACAAATAGCGAATGTGCGACTCAGATACAATTGTGGCGGACTGCTTTGCCCGCGTCTCCTGAAGTGCAATCATGCAGGCCTGAACATGTCTGAGCTGTTCCCTGATATAGGGGACTCTGCCAGCGACCCCGGCCGAGGGATCTTCAGCTAGGGTTTGGACATTGACCGAGAGAATTTTGGGCTGAAACCACAACGTTGATTCCTCGGCCTTGGGATGCCGTTGGGAAGGTCCAGACGGTACGACACATTTCGCAAGGCTCTTAAAATCAGCAGTGTAGTGGCCACTACTATCCAGGAGTTGGCCGTGTTGAAAGGTTGGCCATTGACTCGGACGCAGTGTGGCCTCAATGAGTAGCCACAACCAATGAATGTCACCAGTCATTACCCATTCTGACAGGTTTTCAATACCAGCTGGCATGTCAGTAGCTAGTAGGTCCTGACGTTTTGCAAGGACGTCGGCAAGTTCATTGTAGGGGTTACCAGCATGTGCCCGGACATGATTGAAGTGACTGCTATGAAGCTGTGCCGCAGCCTCAGCTGCCATGGCAATTGCCCTGCAAGCTACTGCCAACACATCAGCATGGCGGACCTGGAAGTCTCCATCTGTTTGTCCTTGTGCAACTTTGGAGTCCGTATGCACCCTGCAGGGAATGGCTCCCGCTTTTTGGATGGCCCAGGCTGTGGCCCAAAACAAAGCAGTCCTTTCGCCATTCATAGCTGAGTGTGACGTGGCCCCAATATTCCTAGCATCTTTTCCTAGAACAACAGGGCCTCGAGCAAAACCCAAAAACCAGTTACCCCGACAACCCCGCGCAATGACAACGAAGGCCCAGCTGCTGGTGCTCCCATCGTAGGAACCATCAGTAAAGATGTCATAGCCATAGGGCAGGTCCCAGTGGCCCGACGGTGTCGCATGTGCCGCAAATGCTGCAACGGTAGCAGGGTGCAGGTCAAGATGGGCAGGCAAATGAGGGTCAAGTTGCCAGTTGGCGTTGAGAACGGAGATGACTTCATCAAGGGTGCGGCCACACCCGAGAGCAACTGCAGTAAGATCGATGCGGTGACCCTGAGGCAGGTGATCCTCGAGTCGGACAATGCTGTCATGAGGTCGGCGGCAGCCAGCTTGGTTGGCACCGGTGGTGGGGAGTCCCCTGACTCCAGAGGGGGGCGATTGAGCTGCAAGGTGCTCCTGCAGGGTTTCAATTAGTGTCCAGGCTTCAAAGAGGGGCTGGTCCTTCTGTACCTCTCTACTTTCTTCAAGCAAGGTCTGCAGTGGGCCTGGGATACTGTGATCGGTTTCTTCATCTGCAGGAATGCGAGGGGCTCTGATACGACAGGGGGTAGGCACATGGTGTCTTGATAGGCTTGGCACTGTATACCGGGGCAAGTCTGAAGAAATCGCGAACCCGTAATCTACGGCGGTTGCAATTCTAGCAGTTTTGCACAAGTCGACTGCTGTCCCAGCCTGAACAATTGTGTGTCTAGACACAAGTGCGCAGGCGAGCAACACTAGTAGGAGTGACGGCCTACGGGCATTGTGTGTGTCCTGGCAGAGTCTGACAAGGCAACAGGAAAGGGCAGCAAAGCTGACGCCTGACACCGCAAGTAGGAGGCACAGTGATACAGCTGCTCCTCCGAGCGTACCAATCAATCTGGCTCTTGTATGCGGTTCGGTAGTTTGTCTTCTGCGGCGCGAACCACCCGTACCTGCATCGTATCCTGTAGACCCGGCAGCAGAAGCACTGGTGCCTTCTTGTGACACCGTCTCGGTAGGCTCTGAGTCAGAGTGTTGTCGTGAGCTTGTGGATCCGTCCCCGGAAGGGGCCTGGGAGTCGTTCTGTCCACTCGGGTCCGAGATTAAGGCTGCCCCAGGGAGAAAGGCTAAAGTGAGGACTCCACGGTCAGTGAAGGAAAGGTCATGCTGGACCGGTCGAAATATGCCGTCGTCTCCGAGGTAGCAAGCTACAAATCCAACAGGACACCGCTGCAAGAGGTGCTGTAGGCGTTGCAGAGAAAGCACGGGCTCTTCGGAGTAGAAAGCATGAAGTCGCAGGAGGAGGGGACGACAATCAACAATGCAGGCAAAGGGTCTGTTGGCAGAACCCCTGGCCCTATCCGATTCTGTCACGGCAAGGACATGTTGTGTTGGAAGTCCCCTGTCAGCATAATTGACAATGGGAGGATCAGTCGCAAAGAGCCTGATGGTGTGTGCTGGGACATGCAAAACTTCGGCAACATCTTGTCTGACTGAAGCTCTACGTCCTGCAGGAATCTGGTGGAGAAAGGTGTTCTCCTGTGCAATGATCCAAGCCCGCTCAGCGAATTGCACAGCTGGTGTCCACTGGGTATTCCAGCTGTTGGCGTCTTGCAGCATTGAGGCAATATCAGTGGTGGCAAAATGTGGATTATCTCTGGGAACAAGGAGAACAGCATCTCCATGATTGGCTGCGAATTGCATGTCAGGGGGGACGGGCCACGGGACATCCTGAACATAGAGGTCTGTGTGGGTTGAAGGGATGTCTGCTGCTGTAAAGACACCCGCGCCTCGCAGGATGCCCGGTAAATGCTGGACACAAACCTGACCATTCACTCTTGTACTATCTAACACAACTAATGCCCCTGGAACCGGCCAAAGTGGTGCCGCAACCAACACAGCGATGCCCGCGAGCGACCGTGGATGCACCGCGTAGAGTCCTGGCAAGTAGCAGCGAAGATCAGGAGATCTGGCAGCATTAACAGCGTTCAGGGCGTCTTGGACGCTTGTGCCAACCTGCAACCTTACCTCAACAACCTCTGGGCAGTAATTTTGCCCACAGATCAGGAAAATGCAACTCATGAAGCCGCTGGTGGCACTGGCCGTTTGCACAGTGGCTGCCGTCTCAGTTGCCTCTGACTGTGACGGGGGAAGCCGGCTGGCCTCATACTCCTCAGTGGGCAATTCACCATGGGCATTTGTTGCAGTTGCCCCGTTTGCTGGCTCTATCTCCCCAGATCCAGGATCTGTGCCTGACGGCATTTGAGAGATGGGTCCTGGTGTAGCAACAAGCTGCATGCTACGATGGTGACTGGCAGGAATGTATTCAGCTACGAGGGTGCAACCAGGGGAAACCGCGACACTATCAAGATGGCTAGGGATGCCTGCTAGGATTGTGCGCCATCCCGCAGGGGCGTGCCTGTCGAGGTCCCTGCAGAAGGCTTTGCACTCAAGACGGCCGGTGTGTACATAGAGTTCATGCCAAGCCTGACCAAGAGGTCGGGCATCCAACAAGACGCAGAAAGAAGAACGGGTGAACTCCCCGCCCAATTCCGCAACTCCAACCACAGTGAGGACTGGATGGCCGAGGATGGCTGCATCTGTAATGGCTGGCCTGGCTGGGAACAGACGCAGTCTCGCCGCGTCAGTGCCGATGCAGGCTGCGACTCCCCGGCGGTACTGCATAGGAGACTCGTTGCCGACCGAATGGAGAATGCACTGGCTGGCATGCACAAGACCATATGTGTCTGCCTGCACTGTAGGAGGCTGATAGGAAGGTGCAAACCACTGTTCCGCGTCCTGCAATCTATCTCTGAGTGACCCCCTACATGGAGGAGGACAGTGCCGCGGCACAAACGCAATGACATCTCCATGTTCCAGGTCCCGACTCAGACCCTCTGGGAAAGGTTCTCGGGAATCACCGACGTAGATGTCGACTTCCGATTGCAGAGGCAGGTCAGCAATGATGAGTAGTGCAATTCTATCAACACAAATGCGGCCCCTGCTGGCAAAAAGTCTGCCATCAATGGCAACAGTATCAATGCAAACAGTCGGGGCAGCATTATCCCACATTGGGTCAGCCAGCAGTACACCTACTCCAGCTACGGTTTGGGGACGCGCGACAGTAAGAATCGGAAACCGGCGGCGCATGTCTTGCTGCCTGGCACTCCTGACGGCTGCAAGTACATCTGCTGGAATGGCTGGCAGAGGAAGCTCTACATCAGTCCTTTCAAGCTGGTAATCAGGCACCGCTATGTAAAAGACTAGTGAGTGGATGTCTTCACTACGGTTTTCAGCACCCTCAGCAGGCTCAGTTGTTGCAACAAAGGCCCGACCTGTCATTGGGGGCGCTGTGTATCTCCAGGGGATAATGTCATCATGCAATGGGTTGTGCGAGTCACTCTCGTGCCATTGCTCAGGTGTGCGTCCTTGTGCTTGCGTTGCAATGTTGCACGCAATCGCAGCAAAACGACTGCACGGAGCTTGAACAACGGGAGAATCACTACACCTAAAAACAGCATCTCTGCTATCGCATCTTAAAGGCGAAGTGTCGCTCAGGAGGACAGGGGCTGACCAACAGGAGAAGGGCAAACGACCCTTGCAAGAACTGCTGGAAAGCTTGACTACTCTACTGCAAGCTAGTACGCCAAAGGAACCCTGTTGGTCACCAGCCCGGAGTGGGCTTAGACCAGGGTTTGACAGAATTGCAGGCTGTATCGGTGTGTGCTCGGAAGCATTGCGGGGTGCCATCCCGGGTGGCGATCTACTTCGGGACCGCGATTCTGTGTTCAAAGCGTGAATCGTCCTGTTCCCCGTTTCGGCCCTATCTGATGCATCTCCCGGCTGTCCACAGGGCTGCCGTTGTCCAGCTATAAAATCAGATGGCTCCCAATCGTCATCCGAGACAGGTGCATAAGATGCTACAAAGACTTGGCCTGCATGAACCTCAAACTCCCCATTATCGTCTAGACCAACAGGGTCAATCTGCGAAATCCAACCTTCAGGCGCGAAGGTATCCAGTACAGTGACGAGGTTTGAGTATGAGGTCTTACCATTAGGGGCTTCAATCACTGACCATCCTTGGAGCAACGGTCTGCAATCTAACAGGCCAACGGTAGGAGCATCCCCTTGTGGCCAAGCTTCTCGTGGGATTACAGCATGGACATTCAGACAGTGATGGCCCTTCACTGTAGCATCAGTGACTGAAGGGGCAGCTGCAACTATCTGTACCATGTCCTCCTGAAATTGGAGCGCACCGGCGATAGCAGCCGTCAGGTCCCTCTGCTGGTGAGGGTCGTGTGTGACAAGCCGATGGCTACCCGTGACACAACAGTGATGACGGCCAATCGGTCCGTATGGAAGTTCCGGATCGGTATCCCAAGTATGCAACCGGTCAAGCATCCAGGCCAGCGTGTTGAGTCTCGGAGCAGGTGCATTTTGTCGGGCGTAAACGATGACTCCGCACTGTTCGAAGTCAATGGCCTCTTCTGGTCTTAGAGGCGTCAGTCCACCAAAGGCGAAAACACTAATGACCCCTGAATCGTCCAACCCGGCAAGTCTGCAGAGTTGGTCAGCTGTTGCATTCCTGGGAATCTCGGCGGCAAAGAGGCGACCATCAATGCTCCTCATGTCGAGGCATGCAATGGCAATGTCTTCTGCCCACGGCGGGAGCGCAATCAGTGTCCCCCACTGTCTATCCGGTTGTGGTGTCACAATGTGGAGGGACGGATAATGGAGAGACCTTTGTTCATCAATCTCATTGCTGACAAGGTCAAGCACTTCCTGCTCATTTACACTGTGATCAAGAGCAACGGTGACGTGTTCAGGAAGGCAATCAGGGGTTAGGAGAATAAAGTGAGCTAGCAAAGCGCCAGACTCACTTTCACCCCCTTCCTCAAATGGGTCAAAATCGGGCTCTGGGGCATCAACATGAAGCCGTGGAATCGTAAGCTCGTGCACACCGGGCTGTGCATCCGGAAACTCAAGGTTGTCCTGACCCCTTCCGTCCTGATGGTGCAAAACCTGCTCAAGCGCAGGGTACGGAGATCGTTGGCATTGATTCATGTTTTCTCTTATGTCGAAAGTGGAAGTCATTAGATTCCAAACTCCGTGACCTACAGCAGCAATCGGAAGACCCTGGCTCAGACAAGCTATTCCAGTTCTCAAATCACACATTGCTTTCTTAATGCGCCTGTTGAACCAGATACTTGCCTGGTGTTTGCAACCAAGTGGTGGTTCAGTTGGCGCAACCGTGCCAGCAAAATGTGCGCGTCTGGGAGAGCGGCTTCGGTCGTCGAAGGCAGGGGACTGGTTGGGGTCTTCTTGTGTCATTGCTGGCATCGTCTTCATGTGGGGGCTGGGTCGAGCCATCTGTATCAACACTAGGCGGAGGCTGAGAATCCTCCTCATCCGAACCACTGAGGTCAGACTCAGCCTCACTGCGGAAACCAAAGACGATGGTGTCTCCACTGCGAACTCGTATGTGGTTTTCTTGCACATCAGGGACTGCACTTGCAACTGACAAGTGATAGCCTTGTGGGGTACGGGTAATTCCAGCAAATCTGGCAAGATAGCCAATGCAGACAACAGGTTGGTGCAACCATACATATGTCGGCAAACGACCAACTTGGCGACCATCAAGGAAAAGGAAGAACCCTGGTGCATTGTCGCCTGTCGGGGGAGGGGCTCGTTGAACTGCAATTAGATTGTGGAACACTTCCCTGTTGGGACGCGCAAACGTCAACGAGCTCGGCTGTGCTTGCAGGTCTTCTGTAACAAATTGCTCAGGGTCATGTGCTGCTGGCACAATCCAGTGCTCATGTGCATGAGAGGCATCTCCTATAACGAAATTGGGAGGATTTATGTCAGCAGGCTCAAATGTAGGGCCATGCCAAAATGCAGAGGAACGGAACCTGCTCCCAAAGTCCCCATGCCAAATCGGTAAAGTGCCTCTAGGCCTGAACTGGACTACCCCTCCATTGACGCTCCTGAATGACGCTCTTGGTGGCAACGGTTCCTGTTCACCAAACAGGTAGATGTCACATGGGGGTATGTTTTGGCGGAGAATTTCGTCTCTCAGTTCACTTTCCCTTCCCTCTTTGAAGAAATGCTTAGCATAACAAGGGCCTTGCATGGGTCGGAAATCAAGGATCAGGACAGCATCTCCATACTGTTCATGCCATGAACCACAAAGGACGACTGACGCTGAACCCTCATCCAACTGTGGTATGGTCGGGCAGAGAGTTTTGGCATACTCAAGACGTAGGGACGAAAGGCCCCCCTTGACTTCCTGCAGAGCCTCATGAGGTGTCGTACCAGGGACACGCAAAACAATGGGAACAAGCTCTGTATGGTACTGCGGACAAAAGACAGAGAAGAACCTTGTCCCGAGCTCAGAAGGAGCATGTCCAACTACTGTGTCGTCTGCAACCCTGGCGGTTTCGGCAACATGATTACCTGCACCTTCACATTCCTCAAAGGTCCTTTCGTCGCAAGGCTCCCAGTGTGCTGCTGCATTGCGAGTCGCTGGAGCTGAGCCTGCTGATGATGGAACAAGCAGCTCAAGGTGCTTGGGAGCGCCCCAAACCTGGACAGGCAAGGTATAGAAAAGAAGTGCAGACAGCCAACAGGCTATCCTTTGTAGTCTGCCTAAGCTTGTGCTTTTGACACCTCTTGCACACTGGAGGTGTCGCTGCTTGCTCTGGCAAATACTCCTTTCCGACCTGGCAGCTCCACCAAGACAACGGATGAGAGGACCAACTGGTCCAAGCCGATCGATGCAACCAGTTCTTCCATTCTTTCTGAAGATACTGGTGAGTACGTGGAAGTAGAGTCGAAGAATCGCCAGGAAGGTCACGCCACAAAACGACCTTGCAATCGGCAGGAGAAGACATGCAATACTAGAAAGTATTGCTTGAAAAATCCCAGAAAGGGAGGAACCATGGCAGATGGTCTCAACGGAGGAGAGAGACAAAAGTCCATGTGGGATTTCATGGAAGCGGGAAGCTTGTTCGGCGAACACCCCAGAGCTACCGATGTGTTCCTTAAGCGCTCGAACTTGTGGAGAAAAGTCTCCAAATGCTTCACATCCCACTGAAGTAGAAGACCAGGCAGAAAAGTCCATGTGGCATGGCGGGGGCTTACCCAAAGACACTCCATAACCCAAGGAGCATCCAAGGTAGCCGAGGATGACTGGTGCGAGGAAACCCAGACAAGGCCGGTGGTGCACAACCTGCAAAAGAGATCGCAACTCTCCAAATGGAAAAGAGGACTCTATGTACAGGATGGTGTGAGACCCACGGTGACTCACTAATGCAGTTTCCGTGTCATAAAGATGGCAACATTGACCTAGAGTGTAGCGAAGCAGACATGATTTCCCCCGGGAAATCGATGCTGAAAATCGCACTCCAAGCCTGTAGTCACCGTTATGACACTTCTTCGCAGAAGTGCGCACCGACGTCATTGTCACTCCAGATTGCCAAGCCCTGGAGAGTGATCGGCCTTGTTCAGTTCTTCTGCATCCTCTTCTTGTGAAAGATCGAAGGAGCCTGTGGGGGCCCCTTCTGGCTTGGCTGTTGTCAAGCTCGGAATCCCAAATGGATGCATCGCATTGCCTAGTCTCTCTTTTTGTCGCTTCTCCTCTAGCTTGTCGCTCAAGCCCTTGTGCTGCATGTTGCGCTGTGGCGTCGTCTTGGTGGCAGACTTCACGTCCTGCCTGGGAGGTGCCTCTGACGCTGGAACTCGTAGTTGGCTGGGATCTCGCTGACCTGGGTGAGAGCCAGGCGCCACCTCCACTCTCGTTGGTGATCGTGCTTCGGCTTGCGAGATCAGAATCCTGCTTGTGTCCTGCTCCACAGTGGCCTTGTCCCCACTGTTGGCCGTAGGCAGGGGACACTCTCCCTCTGATGCATGAACTCCAAAGGTAGGGATCGCCCGCTCGGTAACCATGGTGTCCGGCATACCAGGAACTCCCGGTGGCATCCCTTGGAAAGAGGCCTGTGCCCAGAAGGCAGCCTGGATCCCAGGGTCCATCAGCAAGCTTTGCAAGAACTCCGGTCGCAGCTTCCTTGATGGGACTCCATCCATGTCGACGTCTCGACGGCCGGGATGTAAAGGCTCGGCTTGAATGTCCTGCATCGCACGTTGCAGGACTCCATCCATGTCTGTCTCTTGTGCCTTTTCCCAAGTGCTCCTCATCTCTTCCCATTCGGAGGCTGAGGCTCTTTCCTGCAGGACGGTCTGCGAAGGCCTCACAGGCTCTCCACTGTAGACACATCTGACCGCTTTCCTGGCTGTCTCTTGTTGTTGAATTGCAGAGTCCAGGTCCCGCTGAAGCTTCTCCTTTTCGGCAAGGTACTTCTTGTGCTCTTGCACAAACGTTCTCTCCAGTTTTTCTTTGTACGCATCCCATTGGCCAGCCTGCTTTTCCCTGAGGGCCATCAGGGTGCGGACCTTTTGCTCCGCTTTCTTCGCTGCTGTGAGCGAGCGTTGCATCTCCGAAACGGTCGAGTCGGGCGTAAAGGAAGTATCTGCTGCCGAAGAGCTCGGTGCTTCTTTGGGCGTCAGCTGTGTATAACTGGGGAAGCTTGGTGTCCTCGACGGATCGTTCCTGCGCCAGGGTGCCCGTGGAGAGTAGGCTCCCTTCCACAAGCTTTCCTTGGATATATAGGGCTGCTGCCCATATCCATCCCCAGCCCATGAGTCTCGTCCATGGCTGTCGTCTTTTCCATACCCTTGCCTTTGCTTCCATGTCTTGCCCATTCCCCTTCCACTGCCGCCGGAGTGGTGCAGGTAGAGCAGAAGTAGGTCCTTGGGCCGTGGTTGACGAAAGTGTGCTTTCGCCTGACGTACTCGAGCTCGAGCTCGTGAGCGCTTCGCACGCTCTTGGCGGTGCCAGTTCGGGGATGGCAGAGGAATCGATTCTACGTGCCGGCAGGCACTGGGGCAACAATTGTTCCTGACCTATGCAGGCGATTTGAGCCCTGATTACATACATAGTTACATACATACATACAAACATACATACATACATATATACATATATAAATATATACATACATATACATACATATATATATATATATATATACACATGCATACATACATACATACATACTGATATTGCGTGTGTGTGAGTGCGCGTGTGCGCGCGTGTGTGTGTGTGTGTGTGTGTGTGTGTGTGTGAGTGTGAGTGTGTGTGTGAGTGTGAGTGTGTGTGTGTGTGTGTGTCTGTGTCTGTGCGTGTGGGTGTGTGTGTGTGTGTGTGTGTGTGTGTGTGTGTTTGTGTGTGTGTGTGTGTGTGCGTGTGTGTGTGTGTGGGATGTGGAAACCCATAGAAACCTGAAATAGACATCGACAAATGTGATTAATTACTCAGGGCATATGGCATATGGCCTATGGCTCTGGGATTGAAGACTTCAGGAACTTAGGGAGCTGAGCACAGCCCTTTGCATGGCTAGCAGGACAGTACTTAGCGCCCTCCGCACCCTCAACGGCCCCAACATGAAGATCAATTATGGGGCTTGTACACACGCACACACACACACACATGTAAAGCAGAAGTAAGTTGCGGCCGGCCTTTGTTGTTGGTCTGCGATGCCCGCTCAGATCCTGATCTCCAATCAGGCCAGAGAGTTGAAGCCCGAAACTCGGAACCCCAAGACCCGGGCCCCCTACCCTATAATGGGCTATATAATGGGCATATACTAGCTAGATTAAGGTATATACCTATAGGGGGAACTAGCAAAAACAAAAGAAGCTCCTCCTCCACGGGGACACATAGGAACTCGGAGCTCTCTTTAAGGTACCGCTGAGACCGTTGTCATGATCAGTATCCAGAAACCGTGACCGGGCAACGGAACGCCCCTGAATCTCCGAAAGCTTGGAACATGGATTGAGGACTTCCGTCGCTATAGGAATGCCTTTGAGCTGCCTCTCGCGCATGAGGATGAACAATCCTGTTTGAAGATCCACCCGAAACACTAGACTCGACATCCCAACTCCAGACTCTACCATCCCTAACCTTCGAACCCCTAAAACCATAAAGTCCTAAACCCCAAAGCCTCAGTTTTCCCTTAAATCCCCACACCTTAGAGATAACCAAAGCCACGGTCCCTTGCAGTAAAGCAGGAGCCTGCAAGGTCGATCATGGAGAGCTTCCCCAAGTTAACCTGAGCTGAAGGCTTGGGATTTAGGAAATATAAATTATGATGTATTCGATGGTTAGGGTTGAGGCATTTAGGAGTTAGGCTCTCAGAGTTCCGGGCATGCAGGCTGGACGGTTCACGGCTAGAGATGATGGTTTTAGGCAAGACTGCTGTGGTTGGGTTTGAGGTTCAGCTCGTGTTGTTGGTTTTAAGGCTTGTATTCTATAGGTTGGCAACAAGTAGGCTGCTAGGTGTTGGGGAACTAGATATTATGGTGTAGGCAAAAGGGTTTGGGGGGATTCGTTTAGGCTTCACGGCGTAGATTTTAGAGTCCAGATATGGGAATTGATACAGTAGTGTGTAGCGAAGTTTACGGTTATACACTCCAGGGATGTACGGGTTTGAGGGGTCAGGTTTCTCCGTTGATACCCTCAGCCTGCACTCCGCTGACAAGAAGCATGAGCCACGATGTCTGCGGTGCGATCTCGCTGATGCACCATGACCTCTCCAGGCCAAGCTCGGGCCACGACCAAAATGAGTCGCACATGTCTATGTCTGTTGCCCATAGAAAACCTCAAGCCTTTTTACCAAACGCAGATCCAAACTCACTAAGCAGCAAGAGCCACACCGCCAGCGGCCAAACTCCAAAGCCATCAATCCCAAATCCAGGATCGGAAATCCTCGTAACTCTCTGTGGCACTTCACATGTCCAACACGGCAGCGCAAGCGGGCGTGGGCGCTTCGCTTAAGGTTGAATTCAGTTCGCAGAGGACCTGCCGAGTTAGATGAAAAATGTACTCAGCACTGCGCTCAAACTCGAAAGACTTTCGTGGGGAGCCGTCAGGGTCTGGCTGTCTCCACTGGCACTCTCAGAGCCTGCAGAGCCCAAGGCCCAGGTTGGCTTCGTCTGGCTTTGAACTCAAGCTTAACGTGCATAATGACATAGCCTGACTTGGATCCAAAGGCTACGTTTTTGGGGGGGCATCTGAAAAAGCTTATGGTGCACCCACCAAAAGCCATCAATGCAAGTCCCGTACTTGCCAAGACCTGCAGCACAGCGTGACTTCTGGAGCTGGTGACCTTGGAGATCCAAGCAGAGGCGCTAAGTTCTGTGGTTTAAGTCTCGGTTTTCTTCTAGTAGGCTTGCTGTTGAGCGCTACTTGGAGTGTTTTGGGGTATGAAGGGGTTTGACATGGGGAACCTGGCGAACTTGAACTGAATGCAGCTCGGGTCTGAACCTTGTTTATGAGGTCGGCTTGCTTTGAGACGGGCTGCTGTTGGGGCTTCCCACAGGGGCCTGCATGATTGGCACGAAGCTCTCCCACAAGTACATTGCCAAGCCTGGCCAACAAGCCACAAAAGACTCTCAAATCCGAAGCTATCTATGCATCTATCCAACTATCTATCCAGATACCTTTCTATGTACATATGTAAGCACCAGCATGTGCATATGAATACACATGTGATATGTGTGTATATATATATATATATATATACGTATGATTATAGACCATTTGACCCTGCAAATCGGAACTCCTTTGGGCCCTAAGCCCTTAAAATCTACATGCTCCATGCAGTTGAGAGGCATTAGCGCCAGTAGACTCTGTCGTGCGGTTCTTGTTGCCTTGATGAAGCAGCGCCATGATCTCCTGATTTTGAAGGTGGTGCTATAAGCAAGGCTTCAGGATTTCGGGATTGTAGGGCTTATGCTGGTAGCCCCTGGCGAGTGCACATTTGAGACCTTGCGCCATTCGCGGCCCCTTATCCAACGACAGCTTGGGGATTTGACACCCGAGTTGGTTTACTCAGTGATGTGACTCAAAGCAACCGTAAGCATCGGGCCTGCTTTCGATTATGCAGTTGAAAGCTGCAGCTTGGGCGCCAAGTTGCTGTGCAGTCTATGATGTCTGACGATTCAGAGCCCCAAAATGGTGTTCGTTCCTCTGACTTTGCAACCGGCCACTACAGTACGGGCAGTGCCTGCCAGGCTCCTTTCAAATGAGGGGCACAACTTAGGTGCGAACTCCTACAAGCTCCAAACCAATAGTCCATCGCAGCTCTTGAGCATATGCCTTGCCGTAGATATAGCGGGTTCCTGGAAGATAGTAGCTTCAGATGCAGATAAACAACGCGTATTCTGCGGGGTCTGTAGGTTCTGGGGCCTACACTGGGTCATTTGGTGCTTACACTTTGGGGAGGGCGTCAGCCCTGCGGAATTGACATGCAAGGTAAAGTAGGCAATAAGGCTTCTGGTGTCAGAGCTATGCCTTTTCGTCTACTAGCCTTTGCAAGATTTCGAGTTTTTAAGAGTCGCTCCTCTGCGCTCTCGAGTCCACCCACCTCGCTGATGCCTGCGGCATGGTCAGTGTGGCTCGTAAGGGACCAGCGAGACCAAAAGCTCAAATCAATCCGCTCACCCACTCCACTCTAGACATGTCTGGCAACCAGGCCACACATCCACCAAAATGTTGTTTGGCATTTTGGGGGTTACAATGAACTACTGCTAGAGGAGGTACGGCCAGTCTGTCCAGAGCCCCTACCGGCCCAAATCGCTCCCACTTTGTTTGTTTCTTCTTCGGATGGGAGTTGAGGCAAGAATACGAAGGCTTGTAGCGGGCCGGAACCTTACCTAAATCTGAGACCATGTGCTGAGAAGAACCTCCAGGCCCCTAGGCCCTTAATCCTGGATCCACGACAGCCAACAGGCCTGCCACGCACATGCCTTTGACGGGATCCTCCAATGCAGGGGTGCTGGCAGACAAAACGGTACTTCTTTCGGCTCTCCTGACCCTATAACATGACCAGCATGATAACACCAGTCTTTTCAGCATATATTTCGCTTAAGTTAGAGCGTGACCTGGAAGGGCCCGGGTAGGGCTTAAGCCCTGAAGCCTGAAGCCTCTGTTGGAGACCCTGAAAGTCCAAAGCTTGCGTTGCTTTTCGAAGACTGAGCAGTCCCAAGGCGCTTCTGAGCAGTCCCAAGGCGCTTCGGGCTTTGTGTTTTTTGCTATTTTGGGGGGTCTGGGTGATGGGTCTCGCGTGCACCGGCTCAAGGTTCCACTATGGGCCGCATAATACATACTATAACTCCCAAGGACTCCAAAGTACCTACCGGTATCTACGAACTCCTCTAGGAACAAAGTACCGATCCTTAGGGCCTCAGGTGCTCTTTCTATAAAGCGTAGTGATGCCGGTCGAACTTAAGGATTTTGTTTAAGATTTATCCACGAAACCCTCAACTCCAGACCTTGAACACGAAGTCACTAAGTGAGGCTTGTAAGGTCTGGACTTGATATTTAGAGCTGAGCTCGCGGAAGCGGCTTTACCACGGTTGGCTTAAGTGCTGTTTGAGGTTGGTGCTCTGGAAAACACACGTAACCTTAGACCGACTCCGACACAACATTATAACACACCGCGATCAAGATGGCCAAATCTTGAAAGACCTGTGATTGATACAAGCTCTCAGCACCGGAATCTCCGACGTCTGATCGGAATCTCGTGTCCTCTCGGATGTCCAGGAAATCTCCATCAGGGCGCAAGAGGTCCCTGACCTCTGAGGATACACCGAGGTATCTGGGTTTGCGGCGGTGTGGTGAGTTGTTAGGGCTCAGTTCGCTTTGGTCTAGGCTTTAGAGTTGAGGGCTTAAGCCTAATTACCATGTGTGACTCTATCCCCATCCTGCACTGAAAGTCTGTGGCCGGGATATGCCGGGAGGCAACAGGAGAGCCCAACAAGAGATCTCCCAGAAATCAAAACACCAAGATCGATACTTGAGAGGTCCGAATAGCCAGCAAGAAACTTCCACTGCAGTCCTCAAGCAGTTGCACCACACCCCACCCTAAGCCCCACTCAAAATACATCTGCCCCAATGTTCCATACAACTTAAGCCTACGTGTTCATCCCAAACCGATTGCCCCCGTGCGCGTCGAAACATCGGAACTCCGCGGAAAAGACTCTGCAGACCCAAACCCCCAAATACCAAAGCGAGCAACACATGAAGCCCACGCTCAAAAACGGTATATCAAGCCTGCAAATCCACAAATGCAAACTCAGAACAAAGCACCTCACACTCGATTGAACTAGAAACCTTGAAATCCGGCACCTCTATCAGTTCTAACACTCACAATCGTGCTACTAAACCTCATCGCAACAACAACCCACTCCCCCCCAACTGAAGCCCGAAGCAGGTACGACCTAGCTGATGGGACAGCATCGCAGAAAATCAGTTGCTTCTACCGATGTCAGCCAGGAAGCATTTTCATTGTAGACCTCCAAGAAAGAGCACTTGATCCTCAGCAGCTCGGCTACCCTTCCTGGACTCTCAAGCCAGCCTCATTGGGTGTGATCTCGACCAGCATTTCTGACTGAACCAGGTAAATACCAGTATTGATATTACAGAAGCTGCTGGATGCACAGGTGATGCCTGAACGAGGAGCCCTTCCCCGCTTTCCTCCGAGCCCTTTGCTCCAAAGCCCCCTAAAGATTCGACCCCAGGCCCTTAACTCTGAACCTTGGAACCGTGCAACTTTAAATCTCATCCCAGGAACTCGAAGTGGTTGTTGTCCTTCTGGTTAGCCACCTGCAAAGGAAATCTGGCAGGACGTGGGCTGAGAAGTTGGTAGTTTAGCCTAGGACCCAGAGGATCTAAGGGGGCCCAATGAAATCGCTCTGCCCACACGGGATCGTCTTGCAGATGGGCCGCACTTGCAACAACCAGGAAACAACTGGCTGCAAACCGCTGTTGAAGGCCCTGCACAGCTAGCGGTGATGAAACACTCTTGGGTTTACTGGCTGGTGCAACCGAGATGGTGACAGTTCCGAAATGGTCTAAAGTGCCAATCACATACTGACACAGACAAATGGGAGATTAACCATGTGGATGATCTGATCAGAATGACAGAACACGATGAGGCAGGGTTTCGTCCGGTCGAAGCCTCGCTGAAGAGATCACGCAGCGTCAGCAGCATGATGCCAGGCTCACCTGGATAACCTGCACTCCAAAGACGACGACGCGAGACTTGATTTTTCATCCGACCCGAAGCAGGTCCGACAATGGCCAATGCCTGATTCGGCACGACTGATAACTTGAGGGTTTTTCGACGATCTCGACTCATTGGCTTGCATTTTTGAGAGCTCTTGCCGTGTAGTCGCTGACATATCCTGTTCCGTGAAGTCAGGAATCCTCATTATACATAAGCTGTCGTTTCAGGGACTCTGCACCGGCAAAAGTGGTCTTCCTTGCGGAGTTTGAGGTTGCGCAATAATTTCTCGGGGCGCTTTGTGTATACATGGATGCCTGGTGAATCAATAAAGCTCCAAATGTTTGTTCTGGCTCCTACGTATGCACACATATATTTAATGAATTCAACAAACTAACTCGCTGCAGAGGCAACTCTTTAATGAATCTGCATACAAATCTACAAATGCCTTGAGAAACCCTCCGGACCCTTAAGTCTGTTTGCTGTAAACCTGAAGACCCCAAATCAAACGCCTCGGACCATTAAGTCCGAACGGATCCAATCACAACCGCGCGGCCCAGCATCGTGTGTGTCTTTCCCGCGCTGGTCGCGCCATAAGCGAAGACAGTGGCGTTGAATCCCTGTATGACCTCAAAGCTGCAGGTTGAAATACGGGGCGCAGGGTGGTGCAGGTCTAGGGCTTCAGCACTTGAGGGTTTAGGGTTCAGGATATCAGCAAAAAAGTATCACAGGCTCTGTGCAGGCTTTTTGGATTTGGCAGTTTATGGGTCTGGACTTGAGGGCTTGAAGGTTATGGGGCTACGTTTAGGGCTTGCCTTATTTGGCAACTGAAACTGCTTCAGATCTTAGGGGTTCCCTTTGAAGCTGCTTTTCGATACAGTATATACACACACACACATGTGAGTGCGTGTATGTACATATCTCCAATAACGCACTGTCATGCCACAACTCCGTAGACACGATATTGAAAGCTTGTAACACCCGATCTCTGATCTTCAACGAAACCCATCTGCACTCGTCCAAACTCCAATTCCCAGAAATCTTTAGAGGTTCAGCTTTCACCTGATCGACCCCCATCAGCAGCTCACACTACAGCCCTAAGGCACCTTGAACCGTAGGCCCGAAGCCTAAACCCCGACCCTCCTAAAAACCCAGTCCACCAAGCAATTCTAGGCGTAGCAATGACGATGTCGGGTCTACCGTAAACGCTAGACTGCTGGACGATCATAGTCATAACCCACTGAAGACAAAGAACAGGGAAACATCTGAAGCCATGTTTCACCTCCTAGCGATCACTGCCGGCTTTGGAGTGCCAGGGGTACTTGCAATAGTAAACACAAACTAGTCCAGACGTGATACTCAGATTACTTCATAACTGCATCATGCAAACCCTTGGGCAACACCAGCAGACGCCCTACACCCAAGCCCCCAATCCCAAACCCGGAACTCAAGACACCAATATCCAGAAACGCTCCCGTCACGACCAGGGGAACCCTGAAAGAGATACTCTTCCAATGCCCATGTAGTACATGTACTGCTTATGCAACAGGATGTACAAGGGAATACGCTTAGGCGTCATGCTATGGCCCTCACCATAATTTTAGGGTTTAGGGTTTAGGGTTCTCCTGACCCCTGAGACTGTCATTCCTCCTGAACGCGGAGGACTCTTGCCTTGCACTCAGGTGTCATCGCCTTTGGCAAAGAGCTCAACCTCTAAACCCAATTTGATGGCAGAAAGCCCTAAAAACGGCGTAGATCCCAACTCCACCAAGTTTTCCCAAACCCTGCTTATGGATCCCACAGGCCCTTCATCAATAACCCACCCACCCACCCCTCGAAGCTCGGGGCCGCTGCACTGGGAATCAAAAAGCGAGTCGTCCGCTCGTAGACCTGCCACCGAAGGTTTTTTGGGCTGCTCTAAAGACATGTATGGAAAGTCGAGGGCTTATGACATGTTTAGGCTATAGGCATCTTGGTTCAGGGCATACTTATGGATTGAGGGTGTGCAAAGTAAGGTTTAGAGGTTTACCGTTGAGGTCTCTTGGAGTTTAGAGATATTTAAGGTTGAAGTAGTGTGTCCTTTGAAGCTTTTGGTTCAGGGCCCGGGGTTCCTCTGTCCAAGACCCTCTACTTCAGACTTCCAAGAAAGCTCGACGGTCTGATCTTATGTTCAAGATCCGGCAGGTTGTGTATTCTATAGGGTCCCGAAAGATTCGGAAACCCTCATGTGGGTAGTGCGCGACTAATTTTGCAAGGGTTAAGCCGTGGTCTTTGGGCCAGTGAGGGTACTCATGCTTGTTGCTGTCTTTTGTACCGCAACTGCTACTCACACCTGTGGTCACTATTCTCGCTGCTGGTTCGTATCTGGGTATCTATAATGCTAGTACTTCTTTTTTTGGGTTCACCTGATGTCTTGCTGTTTTTGGTACTCCAACTGCTGCAGCGCACTTGTTCTAATCAACTCCGGAGTGACAAGGGGTACGGGTATGTAGTAGTACGACTACTTTCCATACCTCCTTGACAAAGGCGTGACGAGGCCTCAAGGTTCTGGGCGGTCTCGTCGCAAGCCTGGGCAGAGTTGGGGCGCGGAACTGTCGGACGTCGGATTCTGGCTTCTACTGCCGGGCAGGGTTGGCCCAGCTTGCAGTACGATCAGCTTCTTCGAGTCAGGACAGTTCTCCTTTAGAAGGGTTGGCGAAGATCTTCGGTTCGACTGGAGTTAGGTCAGTTAGGTGTCCCAATCCTGTTGTTGAGCCTTCAAATACATATGTGAGTATGTGTATAAATAAACGTAGGTCTTGGACGAGCAGGGTGCGACTTAAATCTGTCGAGTGCATTGGAAGGACTGGGGTTGTAATGATCTGCGGTTGGAAACCATTGCGAACTCCTCTCACATGTTAGCTCGTGTCTACGTTTTAAGTTCGATACTAGACCGAGGGGCAAGCATCATTGAGCCTTTCATCCTGCATCTTAATGTAGAGCACGCTCAGAATATCGTCTCAATCATTGAGAGTCTGAGTATAGCGCAGACAATGCTTTTCCATTAGGGCTGATACCCTTTCGAGTATTTAGCTTCAATGTCGATACACAGAATGAGTGGGGGTTGGGCAGTTCAGCCCGTCGGGCAAGGACGTCGGCGGTGCTTTCTGAATATACACAGATATATGCATATATAGATATATTGTATTGGTGTCTGTAGCCCCACTCCCCGAACAGCTCCTACTGAGTGGCTTTATAAGCAAAATATGCTGTAAGATGTCGGTCGATGGGCCTTTGAGATGTGAAAACACTCATCAGAGCAAAGCTTTGCACCAGCAATGCCCGTAATGCGATATCTGCAAGCAAACCGCAGCGACAGTTGTACAGAGAACTCAACCCTTATCAGCTCTGTAAGCCCGATGCAGCCCCAAAGCTGCCCAAAATCTTAAGCCGGCAATGAACGCGCTGCACCCAAAAGGGAGAGCGCTGCGCCTGATCGAAGTGGTATCGCCTTTCCTTGGACTTGTTCAGACCTGAGGCAACGATAGTCATCTTTGCATCTGCAGTTTAAGGTTCTAGGGGCTCCATGGGGTTAGCGTTTCTTGGTGGGCTCGGAATTTAATGTTTAGGGTTTGAGGTTCAAGGTTCAAGACGGTGGCTTTAGTGTTAGGCCGGTAATGGGGTTATTGCCTGATCCTTCTGTCGGAACCGGGGTATGAAGTTCAGTCGAGGTGGGACCTCAGCTTTGGTTGGCGTGAAGGTTGTTAAATGCAGAGGCATTACCAGGTGTACTTTAATGGGATCGCAACGATATCTACTTGCAGTTCAATGTGGGCAGGGCTTGGCGCTTGCGAATTACTCTAGAATCCAGAGCCAACACAGAACGCAATCAAAGCGATATCGAACCATAACAAGGTCATTCTTATAGAGGCCCCCGTTGTCATGGGTGTTTTCTGGGCGACCCGTGTTTCAAAAGCCCCTGCAACAAACCTCAAGAAGAAGACCCATTGCGATCTGTTTATAAGCCAACACCTTCCTCCCGAAGCACCAGCCATATCGAAGTGTCACCCTAGGATGCCCCGGCGTAAATAGTCATCGGCCGCAGTGGTGTGCGGGTCCTTGCAGCGGGTTCATGGTTTACAGTTCAAGGTTTACAGGTGTAGTCTCTGGGTTTGTAATTATGGGTGACGACGCCTGGCGTGTGACCGGCGTGTCCTGCTTTGGAGTGGTGATGATGCCTTTGGGGGGGAGGAGGGTCTGAGGGTGGGGGGCAGTCACGTTCTTTGTTTAACGTTCTTCTTTGTTTAACGCATTGTTTCAGGATGTACTTTTCCTAGTCAGTCAGTCATCATGTTGGCGTTGTCTTGGACGCATGCTGCTGTATGGTGCTGCATGATGCTTGCAAGGGGATGGTGGTTCTGGATGATGCTGCTGGATGCTGCTTGCATGGGCATGGTGTTGGATGCTACTTGCATGGGGCTGCTCGGAACTGTTCGCCCATCCGTTTAATAAAAGCCGTGACATATAATTAACAATGCGCAACCATAAGGCACGATGTTCTAAATGTTCAGGCATAGTAATCCCTCAACCTAAACCCTTAACCCACATGGTCAACTCCAGAGGCGGGAACGTTAGAACCTTTGGTCTCTGTCTTGCCGGATGCTTCTGTCAACCTGACTTCGTCGAGGTTGCGTCGCTTGGTGGGGGATATTTAGGGTTTAGGGTTTTCGGATGTCGGGGGAAACTTCCTGGGTTTTTTCAGGTGACTCGACTGCAAGGCGTTGTCGCAGCTATGCGGCTCCGTCTTGGCTGTTACAAGTAAACGAGCTACAAGTCCTCCAGGATCACGGTGGTGCGGTTGGCGATGCTGATGATGGCATGGCCTCTCTCCCCACGCATGTGTTGGGCTCTTGTTCTTGACTCATAAAAAATCTACTGCATATAACAGGTCCCAAAGGATTCACACACACAAAAATACAAACCAATGCTAGTAATTCCGCCACAACCATGTCAGCAAGACATCGAGAAGTGTTCCTTGCATGTGCTGGACCCTGCGCTTAAAATCGAAGGCTACATAAATTCAACACTCCGCGAAGGAACACCCTCGTGCAACTGGAGCGAGCCTTTGCAAGAAGCAGGGGCTGCTCGGTATTCCGATATGCTGAAGCCACTGGAACTCGAACATCCCCCCTTGAATTCCACGAAGAAAAACAATCCAAACACCTAAGCACCATCCCACCTCCTGTCACTCGCTCCTGGGGGAGAAGCGCTCGGCACCTCCATCACATGCCAGTGGAGTCACTGTTCGGGCTTTCGGACTTGACTTGAGGTTGAGGCTGTAAGGATTCGGGCCCATGTCAGGCCCAGGAATGGAGGGAGGTCCTTTGCATTGTGGGGATCCAGAGTCAAGCGAGTCGCCGTTGGCGTTCAGATTCCGTGCCACGATTGGCATGTAGTGCCTAAGGGTTAAGACAAGGCCCTGAACCGTTGGGTTTTGGGAGATACCATGATAAAAGACTACGCAGCGATATTATTGGAGCTCACGGTGCCGGACTCCGTGGCCAGTTGTCTTGCAACTTTTGACATATTCAAGAGGCGCAAACGTTCTATGCGACATCTACAAACCTGAAGGCCGTCAGTAAGCTTAAACTCCTTGAACCAGTGAACAAGTTAAGTGGTGCTCATTGATCCGACGATACCAAAAAACTCAAACCATAACTCGATAAACAACATCTAAAACCTGGCCCTAGACTATCCTGCAGTAAACCAGACAGGACTCAGATTGTGAAGATGCGATTAATCGAAGGGCAATAATTCTGAATGTCGTTGCTTAGGGCCTACTGTATTGGTTTAGGAGCGAAACTTTAAGCATTGGACCAAGCACCAAGGCCCACTAGTTGCTATTATCAGCCATTAGTGAAGCTGCAATAAAAGGCCATGCCCTCTGTTCAAAGTCGTCCTCCATCATGCATCCTCTTCGCTTCGCTCTCGAACGTGCCGCTCCCAAACGCTGAATCCCCTGAACGCTAAACTCTTGAACTGCATTCGATCCCTGACCCGCAAACCCAAAAACCAAGCCCATAAAGTTCTACATGGACGTCTACTCTACAATGAATAAAAGTTCGGTCGAAACTGCTGCAGTTGCATAATGTGGATTCGGAACAAAAGCCACAAGTTGGCAGCACGGGCTAGAGTTCCCAGGTGCCGCTCCCACCCCGTGTGCAAACGGAGCATAACATGGATGCCCAACTGTGCGAACCTGCTCTTTAACAACCCATGTAGCAGCTGGAACCACGAAAGCGCAATCAATGCATTCTTGCGATGCTTCTCGCTCGGCTGCCGCTATTGACATGATGGCCCTATGTCGTAGGACCCTGTCTCGAAATGACTATCATTGCACAGACACCCTGCGGGACGAGTGCATGCAGTGTCTCCAAACTTGAGACATCTGCCCCTGCAGCCCAGAGTGTCTGAGAGAGGTTTACGTTTCTAGGGAGTTCGGTTTTATCATAGGACCTAAGTCAAGGGTTTGGGGTGGTTGCTTATCGGTTTAGTATTTCGGGTGTTGGGAGGCTCAAGGTTTCGGGTTTTCGTGTGGAGGCCTTTAGGCATGTGGGGTCCATAAAGGATCAGGTTGTAAAGTTTTAGTTTGGGTTCTTGGGTTGTTTAGGGTTGCGGTGAACCCTAAACCGAACCTGTATGACAAAGCCACCTCACTGCCACGAGGATGTTGTGAGCCCCGGGGCGACCAGCGGCTCCTTCGGTGTCCTGCGGTGTTGAGCATTGAAACTTGGGGGAATGAGGCAGGCTCTCCGGCGTAGGGGTCGCCTGGAACTCCACCGGAGCCAGTACCCAAGGGATCCTAGGTACCTATATTAGGGACACTTACACGCACGACACCAAGTCGCAACATAAAAAGCTTAACTTTCTAGTAGCCAGATACTTAGCACCCTTTAGGTGCAAAACAAAGAAGAAAAAACTCTGCTGGAGAGGAGCACTCCGCGGCAGCTCTGCTGTATAAGAATGAACCAGTCCTATCTAATGTAAACCCTGAACTGGTGTCGAGATTCCAGACTAGTGCTAGTCGTGGCTGGACACGAGAGCTCAAACTACCCTACCCAAGCCCGACATCCCTTATAGGCCCAGGGTCAGGCACCATGATACGTGAGAAAGCTGTGGGGGATGAGACGATTTAGCGAACGAGCTTAGATCATAACTTGGGAGATGTGGTTCGAACTTTACCGTGGCGTGGACCTCGCCTAAGAATTCGTCCAATCGTCCAGCCGCCCAACTATTGCTAGTTTGTACAAACCTGCATATTATTGCATTCTATGCTGAGATGGCGGCTAACTTGGTCCAAGACACAGACTTGTCGGCAGGAATAGAGCTCTCGAGTTCGGGGCTTACGGATATGTGCGGGGAGCTTCGGCTTCAAGCAGCTCTGGGCTCGGGCGTTTGGCGAAGGGTCTTAGGTTGAAGGTTTCGGGGTCAGGGATGCTAGGCCCATGTTTTTGCTGTTTCGAAGGCCACCGAACGGAATCTGCCTCCTCGCCAAAATCCCTGGAGGCTCGTCCATCTGCTGGGCCTGCTCGGATCTCCACCCGCAACGTACCCCAGAGGTTCAACGCATGCTGGAATGAAGCCCAGGCACAACCCTAAACAGAAATGCACAACACACACACACACTCTCTGTCTCTCTCTCTCTCTCTCTCTCTCTCTCTCTCTGTCTCTCTCTCTCTCTCCTCTCTCTCCTTTCTGTCTCACATTGAGGCTTGTAGGATCATTTTTGCAAAGATTACATATCATTTATGGAGGATCATTTATGCAATTTTCTTCTCTGTGAAGCCAATAACAAACCCTGGCGGAAACACGCCAAGCCTCAAACCCAAGACCACCGAATATGCAGGGCCTTTTCTGGGCTCTGGCTCTGAGGCGTAGGACTTCCAGGAGATCGAAGCGCTTTGGGCGGGCGTGGTTTTGTGTGGCCCTGCTCAACGTTTCTGACTCGGGCTGAAATACTCGGGATTTGCTGCGGCTGGGCTTGCAAGGACGGAAACGTCGGGGGCTAGGATAGTTTGGGGGGCTTATATAGGCTTCATAGGAGGCACGCGGATTGAACTGGTTTCGGGCTACATGCTGACTACGACAGTGTGCAGCTGAGCTTCTGGGTGTCGAGGTGTGGTGCTGTGCTTCAAGTATTCTGTGTGACATGCCTTCTGAGCGCTGGTCCTCGACGCCAGCAAACCTTGAAATATTGGCCCGTATAGCTCTCAGAGGCCAGGGCGAGGCTCCGAACTATGCCTCAAGCCCTTACAGAAACGCGTGGAATCTTCAGCTCCAGGGTTCAGGATGCAGGGTTGCGCGGTAGGTAAACAACTCTCCCAAGCCTGATCAAAAGCTCTGCTCTACGCTCCATGTATTAAACTTCGCAAGCACCAAGACGCAGGCCTGACCCAAGCTCAAGATAAAAAACCCTTGCACCCTGCGGCTCGAAGCCCTGCAACATCAGGGCCTCAACCCTACACTCTCGAATAGAAGCCTCGAACAATCAGAGCAAGGTGTGGAGTTTCGCCACATAAAGAGTAGAAGCGAACATCAATGAGGAAATTTTCGGACCCCTGTTGCTACACCTTGAACTTTATCCAGGAGCGGAGGTCGTTTCAATCGGTGTTTTTCAGGGCTGAGGGGTCCTGCCGCCTAAACTACATTACCCTTAAACGTCCCTAAACTTCCTAAAGCCCAAGCCACAGACAAGCACCCTCATCCTGCATGCTTGCTTCGTGCTTTTTCGGCTTTTAGTCCGGCCTTCGCTTAGGCTCCGCAGCTTGGCGTTGGAGACGAGACGTGGTCTCTCCTTTCCAGGGTTTGTGGTGCTTCCAGCCTGTAGGGCTTTAGGATTTGGACAAGGATGTTTTTGGAGCCGAGGGCTGGATAAAGTATAGGGCAAAGGTAATCAGGTGGCTGGTCTGAATCCAGTCATGTTGTTACTTGCCCACCCCCCGGAACCCACAAGAAAAAACTGCCGAACCAAGTGTGCTGGGATAGTGCCAAGCCATTGTGAGCACAGTGCAAAACGCAGGCATCGCGAACAACGTGCAAGTGTAGTCGGAGACGGGTTTGCTCAGTTCCTGCAATTTTCGTTGGGGTGCTAGTCTGTGCAGGTGCGTGCGCCACCCCACCCTCGACGGGTGCGGGGAGTAAGAGGAACCAGTTTGGGGAGTAACGGAAACCAGTTCCGGAGACAGCAACGGAAACAGTCGCGCGTAGAAACAGGAACCGCCACCCGAGCACAACAGAAACTACGAGTACGGCTAAAAACCAAACAGGCGATGCTTTGTTGCAGGTTTTGTGTAAGGGACCTACTTTCGGTTCCCCTACATTACAGCCATTGAATTCTAATGTTCACGCATTTTTTATTCACGGCATCCAAAGATTCGGGTTGAATGACATTCACGGTTTGCTTGTGGGAGGAGCTCGGGGAAGCCAAAAAAAAACACATTGTTTTTTTTGTGTGGAGTTTCGAAGCGAACGCTTTTAGCTCGCCAAGAACGTCCGTGCCTGGGGGTGAGCACCGGGGAGGGTCAACCCTTACTCCTCCTACTTTGTGATTGTAGAAATGATGCGACTGCCCCGCCTTCCCCCCCCCTCCCTACCCCCCCTTACCCTCACTCCCTTACCACCTACCCCCACCTACTACCCTCCTTCCCCCACACCCCCTATCTTCGCAAACGCCTCTACCAATCGCTTGCACTTCTTCGCGAAATTGGTCTCTGGTCTATGAGGGACTGTATTTCCTATTATGCTTCTTTCCCACTTGACAAACGTCATCAGCCTCGCTTGCGCATTGAACCGCTGTTTGTCCATTTCTTGATGTTCTTCTGCGCACTGTGCGCAAGCAGCATCGAGATAATATCCAAGCCGGATTGGCATGCTAGATGCCTGGGAACGTAGCCGTGACTGTCAAGCTCATTGACAGCGCATCCCATTTCCAAAAGAGCGCGGCCTGCGGCAACATGGTGGTTTATAGCGCAGGCTTGTAGTGCGCATCGGATGAGGGCCTGTGGTGCGCCTGATCCCAGGGCTCCTCGCTGACCAAGCGCTGCGCAGGGGCTGCCACGCCTACAGATGGAGCCTTTAGCCCGGCATTTGGGGACTGTATTCAAAGCAGCCTTCGTCGTGCAATTCCTGCTGGCTGCAACTGAATGCTGGCATCGTAGGTCTGAAGCCTTGTAAGTCGGGGACCGGAAAACGGTCCCTGAGTTTGGACGCCAAGAGACATGCGGGACGTGAAAGAAAGAAGTCCCGGAGCCTGTCCCCTGGTTCCTGTTATATATGAGGCCGTTCCCGGTGGTGTTTACGGGAACCGGGGTTTCTTTTACGGAGTGGGCCCTCGTTCCTGTTACAGGTGCCCGTTGCGGACAGCCTGTTCCCGTTACGGCAATTACTCCACTCTCGACCCCTTTCGTGCGAACATGCTGGAGTGCGCAAACACATTATATAAGAAAAAAGTAGCAACATGAACAGCAGCATCTGCAACAGCAGCTCCACACAGCGAAATAGTCTTGGTGTCC
Source organism: Symbiodinium sp. CCMP2592 (assembly GCA_905221615.1). Taxonomy (NCBI): domain Eukaryota; class Dinophyceae; order Suessiales; family Symbiodiniaceae; genus Symbiodinium; species Symbiodinium sp. CCMP2592. The sequence goes on from CAJNDT010000702.1 coordinate 324,089, forward strand.
ACATTAACGACAAGATAGATACCAGCCAACTTCACCCCGAACAAAAACACAAACCCGGCAGGAACACCTGAGTTCACCAAAGTAATTACAGATTAAAATCGGAGTCCTAATAGGACTATACCGAAAGAACCCGACAACATCCTTTAAAACCCCAGCAGCTGCCTGGCCCTCCGGCAGACCCGGCGGTCGCGGCGGGTTGCCCGAAGGCTCTGTTGGCCTCTGGGACTCTAAATCGCAATTTGTCAAAGTTTCTGGAACAGTAATTATTGGTACTGCTGCAAGTCGATTCGTGTAAGGATTCCTGATGACTGTAAGTGTTACTTTGAGGGTTGCTACTATAAACCGAAGGATAGGAACGGGCTTGAGGGTTGAGGGCGAGTTGGTTTTCCCCAGAAACAAAGTTTTGTCAAGTCCCAAACACTTAGGGCCTTGAAGCTCAGGAATTGCGGGTGTTCAACTCGAAGTCTGTCTATAGTCTAGAAGTGTAATCAGGATCTCGAGACCAGAGTGGAGGGGTCGGTCGGATGCGGTTCCGCTAAGCTTTTGGTTCACATAAGAACAGCTCGGGGTACCTGGCTTGGTGTCTATTTTTGGCTTACGACATATCCCCGCCATGTGGATTACTTTGTTACCTAGAATCCGCACAAAGCATAACACAGAAGGAACAACGAAACCTAAACCCCTGCCCAGCGGGGCGGCCTCATGAGCCACGACAACCCGCCCGACGCATCGTCATGGCACGGATGCGACGGACGTCATCTGTAATTGCTCAAAGGGGTTGAGTCCGAGAGCTGGCGGGGTTGAGGGTCGTCGAGTCCTGGTTGAGAGTATGGAGTATGCGCTGCTTGAAGTTTATTTGTTTCTGGCTCGGGATTTGGCTGACGGAGGGAGAAATTGGATCTTTGGGCATTGGGCGAATTGCCGCCCTCAAAAGAGTCAAGGACAACTTTGCTCGCTTTGTTTCGGATACTGCCAAGGACGCTACATCCTAAACTGCGCTTGATAACTTTCGCTTTGCTTTAATGACTCCCTGAATTCTTTCAGCTGCGGTATTGGTTCATGGGCAAAGCAATGGGGCTGAATGAATCCCAGCATTGCGCAGGGTTAAAGCTTAGAAAGTGCGGGGTAAACCCTAAGCCTCTGTACCCTACACCCAACATCTAGGAGTCATCTGCAGCGGCACGCATCTCAGCTTCCTAATCTTCCTACATACGCTTGGAACGATTCCTGGACCTTTTTCCAGGGAGAACCGGGAATCCTCAAATCAAAACCGTTTGCTAGCTGCTAGCATCCATTAAATGAGAGTCTTAGATTTGGTCAGGGATGTTGTAGGTTAGTTGTGGGCCGTCGAACGGACTGAACCATATTTCGCGAACATCACAGAATGGAATGACATGAATGTAAAGAAACAACTGGGAACAACAACGCCGAAGCGTTGGGGCTGGGAACTGCTTCGGATCTTGCTTTTCTTCTGTGCTGAAAGATTGGGTTGGGTTAGGGAGAGGCTGGGAAAGAAGGATGCCCTAAGTTAGGGCCTTGAGTCCGCATCAACTTGAGTTGGAAACCACAGCCAGACTCCTAGACACCGCGACCAATCTGCCTGTGCTATGTACAACCAGTCACATCATTATTGTGGCGAGCGTGGTTCCTACCCATATCATTCGCAAAAAACAAGATTTTCGAGGAAAAAATCTGGATCTCTCCGAGACTTGTTAGGGTTGAGACTGAAGTCAGGCTTCGGATCCAGGAATGCAGCGGGATTAGCTCGGGTTGACAAGCTCAGTTGAGTCCCGGATACTTTGAAGAGGCGTTCAGAGTTTCGTGCTGGGTAGAGAAGAGTTGCAGGATACATGGATGGAGAGGTATCAGGCCCATCAGCGTGAATTAGATATGCTTGAACGAACCAATCACAGGAGTCGATCGCTCGATTTATCCACTATCTAACTATCCACCTATGTATCCACTCATCTATCCAGCAGTCTATCTGTTTGTGCAGCTGTCCATCTTTCTATCTATCTGCGTACCCATCTATCTGTTCTGTAAATCTACGTCTCTATCTTGTCTCTCATCCCTATCCATCCATCTGTATGCATATGCTTTAAGCTAGACCACCTCACTTTTGGGCCTCTTCGTACGTTTCGCAAGGATAGAACTTCAGACCCCTAGGATTACAACACATGTTCAAGGAGGTTCGGGGTGGTTCAGGGTGTCTGGCTCAGGTTTTGCTGTTCTTGCAGGAAGCGGCTCCTGAACAAGTTCTTCTCGAAACATCTCAAGAAGCAATTGAAGTCTTCTCTACCTGTTTTGCATTCCGCCACATCGCTGGTTGACAGAACTGCTCACATCTTACGAGACGCTGCCAACGGGATGAGAACACCTGGAGTTGCTCAGGCGGTGGTTCCTTTTCGTTTGGGACCGCTTGTCCGGGGACCAACGTTCGTGGATCGGTTGACTACATGAGCTGAGGGCATGGTCCATCGTGCCGTGCTACTGGTAGGTAGGCTTGGCAGTAATTGTCTAGTCACTCGTCGTCTTGTATTCGCGCCCAAACTGCCTCAGCTTGGCCTGATCACAACTAAAGCATTGGGCGGCATAAGTCTCTTGTAATCCGGCCAATGCTGCATCAGCTTCTTAACCCAATACCCGGTCTGAAACACAATTCGAGCCTCTTGTCTGTCTCCACGCAAATCAGCGAACTGATGCATGAGCACATGTATTAAGCATCCTCAACAGGATTGCTGTTCCTGTTCCTGGGGTCTCGACTTAAGGCGAATGAGCACTACTCATGCTACGACCTACCTGTCATCACTGTCATGCAAACAGTAAGAGTTCATGAAACAGTTAACTCTGTTCAACGACCAGCCAGCCAATAAATCGGAATTACAAAAACGAAACCGAAACCCCATACCCGAGCTACAACGTACTGCCCGCAAAACTGGAAACTCGCAGGCATGCCTCGCGCAGCACAGCTCTCTCAGCTTCCTGTGCCAGGTCCGTTCTTATCTTCATGTCTGCTGTAAGTCTGTAAGAAGGACCCCTCAAAGAGGGGTCGCAATCTGCAGAAACGAACGCCTGACGCCGACGCTGACGCTTGACCCCGAAGACCTTATGCCTCAAGAAGCAGACTCGAAAGCCTGATCGGCAAACGCCAATAACACTAAATCCCGACCCCCCCCCCCCCCCCCCCCCCCCCCACCCCCCCAACTCCTCACCACAACAAACCTGGCACAAGACCCTACCCATTTGGACCTGGTCCGGGTTCGCCGGCCCTGGTTGGCTTCAGTTGCTGGAAGGGACTATGGTGTTCGGGTGACTGTGGGTCGAGGATCTAGCTTGGTGTTGGTGTCGGTGTTGTCTTTGTTTGTTCTTTGCTTCATTGGGCTCTAGATCATGTTTGTAGGGCTCGGAAAGTGGAGGTCTTGGAGTTTGACAGTGTCTTCGGGCTTCTTGCTTGAAGGTTTAGGATCAGCGTCTACAGTCTATAGCCTGGGGATTGTTTAAACGTTTCAATACAGGCTCAGGCTGGGTTTCGTCGGTTCGGGTTGTTGAGGCATGCGGTATTCATAGCTGCGGGCGGTTGCTGCCATGTAAGTCTCACCTGCCCCGGGGCTTAGACTCCCGACCGCCCCGAGCCTTGTGTGACTCTCTGCTAGAAGGCTCTGACGCCAAGTGAATATGCTCACAAGCTTTCTGGTATCAATTCTGCAAAACCCCTAGCCTAGCACCGTGAAGCCTGAAACTAGTTCTGCCTGACTGGGCTAAGCATCTTAAATCTGAATGCCCACTGCGTTTAGACCAAGGCTGCCAACCCTAAACTCAACCTTCAGGATTTCTGGCTTATCCGAGTTGGCTTGAAGGTCAGAGTTAGGAGAACTTCCAAAGCTGGCTTGCTGTATGCATATGTCTGCACACGGGCTTCTGTCCGTTGGCAGCATTGCGACCAGGTTTTCTGTTGGTCCTGTTGGACCAGTATTTGGTGCTAGGCAGAAGCTTTTTGTTGCAGAGCATGTAGCAGTTCTCGTTTAGATGTCAATATTCGTCATTACTGTCTGTGCGGTGTAGTTTGGCAGATACCCGGATCCATACACCAGGACTTTCAACCACAAACTCTTTACTCAGTCAAGCCAGAACCCTAAACCCTGGCCCAAGACCTCGAAACCAAATCTCGACGCCGTAACAGTTGGATCAGGGTTTTGAAGGTGTCCATAGTATACTAAAGGAAGAGTACTCCGAATAATTCCGACTCCTATACTACAGCGAGCCTTCCTCGATTGGCCCTCCACCCGAAACCCTAAGGCCCAAGCCCAGGTAGTGCCAGTGGTGCCGGCGGTTGCGTCGGACTGGCCTTGCATCAAAGGGGCTAAGGCTTTAGAGGAGTATCGAGCTTTGGGATGCTTTGAGTGTAGGGTTGTAGAGTTCTGACATATTAGAGGCATTTTGCGGAGGTGCAAGCAAGTCATGCCAGACATCTGGGTGTACACTAGACACCTGGGTTCAGTGCCTAGTATAAAGCCCAACAGCAGCGCAACAGCACGTCTTTGATAAAGGTACCAGCAATGACAAGAAAGGGCTCGATTGCTATGTAGACATGTAGACAAGGGGCTTGGACCAAACAGATCCTACTGCTGGATACCTTTTCGGCTCTTATACTCATTGACAAACACGTTGGGCAAAAGGCATAAAGGCTCTCGATCAGGTTCATCCGAAATCGCAGGAGGTCCCGGTGCGCCCCCCGAAATCGGAACACCTCCAATCAACAAATAACATTCTCGGGTTGTGGAACCTCCAGAGCATTTACTGGGTTGCAGCAGCTCTTGGCAGTTGTAGATTAGTTTCTACTAGATACTGAGGCTGAGAGCTAAAAACCACCTGACCCCAAAACCCGACATCCCGGAAGATCTAGATCCCCCCAGATCCCCACATCCCTGCAAACCTAAACCCTTTGCCTCCGAAATCCCGGAACCGCTACGCCGCTACATCTCTACGCCGGGCCTTCACAAGCTTGCCCGACGAAGCTGCCGCAGCCAGCGTGGAGGAGTCCACACCCATCGCGACAGTGGGCTGCACGCCTGGCAGAATCAGACGGGGTTGCTGGGGTTAATTTGCTAAGCTTAAGGGCTTAGGGTTGGGCTCAGAATATTCAGGGGGGATTCGGATTGGTGTGCAGGGAAGGAGGCACCCAAGATGTGGGGTATGCTTTGACGAGATCTTAGCACCAGAAGCCTTAGAACTTTCAAGACCAAAACCTGGAACCCTGAAGCCCAAACCCTAATTTGGCGTTTAGGGTTTAGGACTCCCAGGGTCCAGGGTTCAGTCAGTTGGGCATGAACATCATCCAAGAACGCTCAGAACTTAGGCTTAGGGTTTTGTGGGTTTGTATGAGGAGCTCGAGAGGTCAGGTCAGGCAGGTGTTTCAACGAAAGGCTTCAGGGTGTAGAGTTTTGAGTGCGGGCTTCCAGGATCAGCCGATCGAGACACATGAGGTGCAGGATGCAGGGTTTGCGGTGTTTGAGGGGATCACATTGACATGCACAAATTTTGAAGGACCCTGTGCCGCATAAGACTCAAGTTACGGAAAAAATGATCAGAATCCGTAGTCCAAGCACCGTGACATGTCTAACACAAACCCTATAACTCAGAAAACTGTAAACCCCCTATGCTGGTCCCAACAACAAACCCAAGAACTGATCTACCCCGGCTCTCCGGAAGGTTGCCGCGCAGCCGGCAATCAAAGCCAAACGACTGAGAGTCCCAAAACTTGAAGAGTCAGGCTGGGCCTTCAGAATTTAAACCAATGCCTTTTGTCCTTGAGGTTTGGGTCTGTATAAATCCGTCTCAAAAGCTTCATGGAGATTTATAACGAGTTTTGTTACAGGCTCGTACAACCAGTATACGGTCTTGTTTATGTAAGGTCTGAGCAGGCGACCAACAATGGCTGGAGTTGTGGATGTTGCTCCCGTTTGCACCTGAGCGACTGAATAGCACTAACTTTGAGCCCCTAAACGCGAGCGGCCTGATTGTGGGTCTTCGGCTTCCGGCTTTGGAAGGCAAGGATTAAAGAGTTTGCGGCCAGTCACGTTGATAAGGATGCACGGGTTGCTTGTGCTCGCTCTCACTGTGGTCATCTTCAGTGTGTACAAACCACCACAAACCTGACTGACGTTAGCATCACTCGATCTAAATGTGGTGAATTAATCTTGCAATGGCAATTGCCATGCTTGTTTGCGGGTTTTAGAAATGCTGAGTCAAGGCCACACGGTCTGCTACGAGCTACGGTTCATGGCTTAACGTCTCGGGTATCTAGGAGTGCAGACGCTTTCTTACGGCTGCCCGGTCCTGCTGCCGCAGGCATATGAGACTTGGAGTGCTGCAAAATTTCTCGTAACTTAATCAAACTGCTAAACTTGAAGCTAATCTCAAGTGTGCATGCTTGATGTCGTTATGACAAAACTTACATGCAAGCCTTACATGCATGTATGCACGTCTCTGCTTCTGCTTTTGCGAGCCCTCCAGAATGAAGCCCCAGGCCGATCCGGGTAGCTGCAGGTGTGTTTGGTGTGCAAGGCTCGGCACAGGCAAGTATGCTGAAGAGTGCTATTGTCACTACAGTATATAGTGTGTCGGCTACTACTACGTCCGAGCCTTTCACTGGGAAGATCTGGCCTGGGACGACCATCCTTACATTCTTACAGGCTCTGTTGGGCCAAAACGTCGTCATGAGCCAAGTCTAGGGCTGCAGATTTGAACTTTGGGTTTCCACACGAGCCTGACATGTGGGCCATTGTATCAATTGCACGGCGGTACTATACTCGGACCGTAGCTATAAAGCAGTAGGCAGTAATTTTCCCAGACAGTGCGCCACACGTCTTGAACTGGTTAGAGGTCTGTCGCAGAACTTTGGGCTCCAGGTTTCGGCAGCGTCCAGCCCTTGACTCCTAACCGCTGTGGCAGGCACCGGCACGTTCTGTGCTGAGACGGCGTCCGGGTTGTACCTAAGATCCAAGTTGATTGAGACAGGAAATTTACTGCAGCCGATACCCACGAGCATAAGGCCACACTTGTGCCTGATTCTTTGGGAGGGTGTGAGGTATGCCAATCCTTGCACCCACGTCTCCACATTCCCGTTAAGCTGACCGAGGATCTCAAGCTAGACTGCTGTACCACCACAACAACACTCTGGCATCCTTACTGACCTCGATGGGTTTGTGGTGACTCATTGCTGCTGGCATTGGTTTCGCCGTTTCGTCGATTGTCATCCTTCACTGTACTTGTCTTTTGCACCTGGAACCGGAGACTTTTTCCACCTCTATACCCGACCCTATGCAAGCGACCTCCAGCCATAGGTTCTACGTAGGATTCTAGAAAGGAAGCCTGCGATGCTAAGCCCGGCAACCTCAACAACACCACTTCAGAACCCAAACCCTGAACCCGCATTCGTGTGACCTGAACCGCTGGCCCTGTCCCTCGCTCTTAAAACAGTCCTTCAGTGAGGCCGAAATCCTTAAACAGAACATCTTGGAGCCCCGGTGTCTGGGTTTGTCTGTTTATCAGCGACCAGGCACTGTTCCTCACCTTTCTTGATGGTGACTTTCAGGAACTTGCCCTGCTTGGTGTCGAAGCCTCGTGTCTTCGCATGCTGGGATAAAATACAACTACAAGGGTCCGATTCCCCGATTCACTAGACTTATCTAGCACAGACTGTAATTACCTGCTTCTGCCCTGAACTTGCCATAGGAGAACTATACAGTAAGGCCCAGGTGCATGATGCATGGGGCTCTGACATGGGGATAGTTGACTCAACATAGATTATGCGAGCGATTTCCCTAGAGTCGTCATGGGACGAGCTCCAGACACGGCACAAGCTCCATAGCTAACGTGGCATCAATCATGTAGAAGAGAGTTTATTTAGACGATTTTTGCTTCAACTTTTAGAATCACGTGGGGCAGCACACCCAAGGACATCTGGAGTACCTCCCCAAACTCTGAACACTTAGAAAGTCTGAACATACCCGCCTGTGCCCCGAAACCTCGACAGCTAAAGCCTAGACCGGAACCTTGCTCCTGATACTGAAATTCCGACAGCCCCAAAACTGGAACCTCCACCCCAACATCCCAAGGCCTAAACCCTGAAGCCTCGAGCCACACAACCACTATGTAGCTGCTGTACCACTATGGGCCATTAGACCCTCAAGATCCCTATTAGGACCCTATTAAGGGTAGATTAAGGTACCCATAAGGTCTAATAGCCCATAGTTGTAAGCCTGAGGCACCGGCCGTTCATACCTTTAATGGCCATCGTGGCTGCTTGAGTTGACAAATACGAGCAGAAGCCGAAGCCTTTCGAGGCCTGGCATTGGGGCCATTCGGGCCTCTAAAGGGCCTTTAGGGACTTTAGGGGCTTTAGGGGTTTAGGGTTTAGGGCCTTTAGGGTGGAGGGTTTAGTAGTTAGTAGGGTTTAGGGTTTAGTAGGGTTTAGTAGGGTTTAGGGTTTAGGGTTTAGTAGGGTTTAGGGTTCATTATCCAGTGCAAGTAGGGCTTCGGGATTTGGGGTTTGAAGAAGGGCTGCAAAGGGCAGAGAAGTATGTAGTCTGAGCAGGGCTCCTGTGGCCATTGTTGCTTCGGCATTTTGCGTCGCTTGATTTTGGCGCTGCTTCTTCAACATTCAGGCGATGCCGGGTGCTGGTATCCTGGAAGGTCAGAGCTTAGCATGCTATTTGGGTTCGATACCCAATCCTTCGGCATTGGCTGGGCTTGCCCATGGGGTTGCGGAGCTAAGGTTGGAGATTTTCGGATGTCGGGGCGTTGAGTCCTGTGGACTAAGCCTGACTTGTCGGCACAGCCGAGACCAGAAGTGATCTTTGAGCACAGACAGGCCCATGTCCATGTCGACTTACTGTCTCTCTCCATACTTACGAACCATGCATACCTGCAAACATACAACACCAACATGCAGAGAGTGAAATTGGTTCTGGGTACTTCACCACATACTTGTGCTAAGGAATCTTGCGACCAAAAGAGACCCGACTTTGTACGATGCTGTCTGCGTGAAACCTTGCAGCCCATGTCCCAAGAAGCAAACTCGAAGTGGCAAATTTCAGGAATCGTAGTTCTATACCTCACAACCCCAAAGTTCGGCAGCCTGTGCACCAGCTGTAGCAAACAGATAAGCTTCTCAACGCTGGGCCCGAATCCGTCTGTCTAGTCTGCCTCGAGATCGGAGCCCTGAACACACGAACACTACTGATACGACCACTACAAAACGAACAGTAACAACCAACACTGGGATCGGCCTTCGTAACTGGATCCACGTGAATCTTGGCAGACACGATCTGGCCGAACCTGCTTCACAGCATCGACATTGATCTTACGGGATGTCATTCTTGAGCTTGTAGGATTTTGAGGCTCGGGACCTTCTCCATTCAGGAGAGTTAGTGCTTCAGGGCTTCTGGACTATAGGATCAGAACCCTTAACACGACCTCATTGCAAGAAGGTGGAGAAGAACTGAGATTTGCAAGGACGTGTTTCTCAGGACAGGAGTCGAGGGGTGGAGGCAGCTATTCACTGGAGTCACGACAGTTTGGCATTTGGGTTCAGAGGTTTAGTTGCGGGTTTAAGACCAAAGCTGCAATCCATGCACCACGGCTGCGTAGATGAAGGATGCGGTAATCTCAGACTGCAACCTCTTGCACATTCACTGAAGACGGACATAGCAATTGAATGGTTGGACGCAAGTTTAACTGTTTTGGTTCTACGGCTCTCCATGTGGGGAAATGCTCGACACCTCGGTAGGCTGCGCATCACATGAATGCTGCGAAGTAGCGGTGAGAAGTGGGCGTTGAAGTCGTCGTCGGTCCAATTAATCGGAACATGGAAGACAAAGATGTTCGCTCCTGCGAAACCCAACAGAATCATGAGAATCATCAGCATCACCGTCACCACCACCATCATCACTATCCTTATTTGGCCGTGTGGCTGCCTCGTGTCGTGCAACTCTCGACAATGAAAAGGCACACGACCGCTACCAAGCAAAAACATGAAGAAGGGACAACACTGGCGAAGGGTATTAGACACACGAGCATGATGAAACTAGTAGAAACCGGACGGCGCAACAACGACAGACGTGCAGAGACTCGCAATAGACACAACCAGCCGCAATGGCAGCAGCAATGAATGCTCACAGTTGCATTGATAAGTTAGAGTTCAATGCAGCTGTGGCTGACACGAACAACCCCTCCTAACCAAAGAGCAAGCAGCAAAAGTAAGCCAAATCTACTCTGCGCACGCCGTGGCTGACACGAACAACCCCTCCTGACCAACGAGCAAGCGATACTCTACGCACACAATAGCAGTGGCTGACACGAATACCCTCCTAACCGACGAGCAAACAGCAAATGCTCTTTAGGACTCGTTGTTGGGACTTAAGCAAAAGTCAATCAGGGGCGCATCGCAAAGCCGAAACTCTAAGTTCGCATACTGCAAGGACCAAGGAAATGCGACCTGAAACACAAACGCAAAGCCCAGAGCACTTTAAGTCCATAGGCCCTAGACCCTGGAGTCAATGAGTGGCTGTACTGGCAGATCGTACCCTGATGCCTGATACCCTCGACCCGAGAGTCACAACTTGGTCTTCTAGCTGTTCCAACCTGTTTGATGACTTTTGAAGGCTCGAGATAAGCCAGCCCCTCAAGCCAACAGAGAAATGGAGCGCAAAGGTCTGCAAGCGGAAACATTAAACCTGTGTCCCAGTAATTGCCCTACACAGCTGGCAGTCCTGGCGGACCATTGCCTCCTTGCATTGCCGGCAGTGCGGCCTTCACAGAAGCACTGCCCTATGGGTCCAGGTGGTTCAGGTTCCTTCGAAACTAATAGGACAATAGGCGCGTAAGCTTTGGAACCTGGGATTTCGGCGTACAGGCTGTGTAGACCAAGGTATAAGTTGCAGTAGGCTTGAAAAGCTTGCGGGTCCAAGACTTATCATACTATCCTGGGCACAAACCTCTGAAAGCTGCCAAACTCGCAATAAGTCTAGAGTTGAAGTGACCGATTCCATAGGTATGTAGACTTCAGCCAACCACAACAACTCCAAGGCATCACAGGATCCTGACCCCCTTCGAGGATGCAGGGTGCTAAGACCCAAGAAGGCCAAGAGCCTGAATCTGTACCACAAAAACATCCGGCACCCACGGCGCAGTCCTTGAATACCCTGGCCCCCGAACACTCAACCGAGACAAACTGGCAGGCTTTCCGTTCCCAAGCCCGGCCTGTGTGAGAGCCAGCTGCCCAGTGGTGCTGCTACCTGGCAGCACACGGCCCGGACACCTAGCCCAAAGCCCTAAGTTCGTTTCATGTATTCAGAGCATTTGGCATTTCGATTTTGCGGTGTGGCAAGTCAGGATCCAAGCTTTGGGCTTGGGCATGCACACCGAAGCCTCAAACTTTGAACTCAGAGCCTACATCAGTTACAGAGAGAGCCCTGTCAGTCCTACATTACAATCACCGTCAACAGCCTATCAACTCCGAATGATCCTTTCAAGGCAGCTAGAAACTGCTAGAAGCGACAACGGTTCAGGCAGCACATCCTGAGCCCATGACCAACACAAATCCCAGTCGTTGTGGTCCACCCAAGAAAACCGATAGGTACCCTGAAACCCACACTCTAAAGCCAAGAACGACAAGCCTACCATACCAGAAATCCCAGGTCTAGATTCTCGGCGTAAAGCTCAAGCCCGGAGAGCACCCCACGGCACCTCACAAAAGCCGAAGCCTCACCGTATACTTCTCGCCGCTGAATATGGCGAACCCGATACAACCCTGGATGCTTTCTGCCTGCAGCGGCCCCAGGCAGGGCCGGTGCTCCTGCAGCAGCGGCCTTAGTCCCAAGGAAGGGCTTTCGGCTTCGCCGAGATGCTGCCCTGCTAGCTTCAAACTCAACTCCAATTCCTGACAAGGCTCTTGGCTGAAAGTCGGGATCGCGATATTGTGGTTCAGCAGCATTCAGCAGCCAAGTCTGTGTTTCAAGACCCCACGCGGACATGAGGATAGTGTTCGAAGCAGAATGGTCCACGTTGAGGCTGGCTGCAGTTTTCGGTGTTGCAAAGTGTTGCTTTGGGGGGGTTACGGTTTTGGTCACGTAGGGATCTATCTCCTGCTGTGGAAAAATCGTACAGGGGAGCCGTGCACCTTCCATACCAATAGCCCTCTCAAGTGCTTAAATCGCCTGGATCACCATGCTCTGACCCCAAAAGCAGAAAGTTGGAGCCACCAGCCTTGATCCCAGAAGCCCCGCAGAAACGGCAAAACCCTGAAAACTCGAAACATCCTCACCACAATCCTCCCAAATCCCAAAATCCCAAACCCAAATCCCCGAGATCTTACACCAAAAACCTTAAATCAAACCCAAATCCTCGGAATCCTAAACCTGACCCCAAACCCCAAACCCCAGCCCCTGACCCCCAAATCCCACATCTCCAAGCCCTACAACCGGGAATCCAGCAGTCTGTCCTCCGAGCCTGGCTCATGGGACAGTGAGTGAAACCCTTTCAGAGGTATACAATCATACTGTGTAACATAATGTGAGATAGCATATTACAATGTCAAACTAAAACAGATAGACCAAAATATGCTACAATCTACTAGAATGGGGCTTAGGGAGCTCGGCTACGGAGTTTAAGGGGTTTCGCGGTTTCAGGATTGCAAGGTCTGGCATTAGGGCTTAGGGTGAAGGATTTGCGCAGGGTGTGTGGCTTCGGTTTCGGGATTTCAAAAGTGGCGTAGGGGTCTAGGTTGTAGAGGTTCAGGGAGTTGGGTGTGGAATCTTGTTTTGCAGATTCGGGTTTAAGCGACATGAAGCTAGGCCTAAGGCAGATTCTGAGGCTGGGCGGCTTAGGTGCAGGTGATTGGGGTGTAAAGTTTGACAAGTCTGGGCTCTGGCCCTTCGCATCTGCAGGGTTCCACAGCTTTGGGAGTACGGCTTTCAGGTCTTAGGCGGTTGCCAGCTTAGGATGTAAGCTTCCTCCGTCCGATCCCCTAAGGGCCGAGGGCCCCTGAAACCTCGACGCGACCTCAACCTCTTAACCCCTAGGAGTGAGGACTCGGGGGACGCTTGGGGATATAGACCCGCCCTCTTAAGAGAGCCAGAAGTAGGATCAGGGTCCCCTTCAAGGGGTCTCCCTAATGCTACAGGAACCCTGAATCTTTAAACTTACATCCAACCATAAACATACACCCTTTTGAAGAGCCCAAAAAGACACTGAACCCCAGAGCTGAACTGGGGGACCCACTCTGCAGGTTTCTCCCAGCGTGTCTCTTTGGTGACGCTGTTGTAGTAGTAAGGCTGGCGGTTTGCAGCTTGTTTGCGGTGGGCGTTGAAGGAGGGTTTTGGGCCGGCGCTCAAGGTTCAGGATCTGAGGCCTCGTCCTTAAGGTCTGCAGAATGAAGGATCGAGGGTTACAGGTTTTGTTTTACAGGAAATTCCTGATACTAGAAAACTCGGGAATGTTTGCTTCATTAGGATGTCCTTAAGGGGGGGGGTCCAAGGGGGGTAGGTAACCTAGTAATCCCCATTATTCCCCAATACTTCCTAAGCTTCCCTAAGGTTCCCCAAAGCTCCCTAGTACCCTCCCCCCTTGAACCACCCCCCCTTAAGGATCCTATAACTTCAGGGTTGTGGTTTCGATTTCGCGAGGACGCTTGAAACTGACGTGTTGAGCTCGGTGTGGTAGGGACGGTCTGGCTGGTGTTGTTCACGGCTTCTACTATACGTCTCGGGTTCAAGTGGGTTCGCCTACACTGTGTGCACCCAAGTTAGTGCCACTTTGAATGATGCTTGGAACCTGGATGAAGCCTGCTTGCGATGAGGACCCTAGGGTCGCATAACATCCATAGTGTGAAAACAAAAGGCACAATGCAGCAACCTCTGATGGAGGCTGCAGATTTCATCCTTGTGCTCGTTCGACAGGGAGGGCACCACAGACGGGTAAATCTGAAACGCTGGTTCTCTACCTAGCAGCTGAAATCGTAGGGTTTGCCCTGAGCTGCTTATAATTCGCCGGTCTTGGAACAGCCTGGCCGACACTTGTCACCGTTAGGCTATGTGAGAAGGGAGGCAAGCTGTATATCCTGATTCAAGAAATTGATCTGCATCCGCGCCCCATCGGCACCGTGCCTTTCACCATTCCACTGGCCAATCCTAATTCCTTATGCAAACTCTAAGTGCTTCACAGTAACTACTCCCAACCACTCCCAACCCTAAATCCTGCACCCTAAACTCTCCACTCCCAAATTTCCTAGGCCATGCACCCTGGATCCTAAGCAAGTCGGAATCATAAATAGTGCGATTCTCTTTAAAAAGGGCCTCCCTCCCGCAAACGACATGAGTTTAAACGACCCTCGCCACTACGTTTGACCTTAAGTTTACCCAACCGCCAAAGAAGCCCTTAAAGGAACAATCTGAGGAACTCCTTGAGGAGCTTTTGGCGGAATCCTTACAGAAACCGAGCCCCTGAACCCCAAATCCTGAAACTCACTGGCCCAAACCCAAGGAAATGAAAGTTGAAACCTTCAGAATCCACTACCTTATAAGAACCCCAAAAGTTGAAAAGTTTAGTTTACAGCCAATAAGGAAAGTAGTGGGCGCCTTACCCCTAAACCCTAAACCCTAGGAGGCGCCTTACCCTCGGGAGTGGTGAACTCCTGCCAGGGCGTAACAGCCTTCGTCGGCGCCTGGCCGCTCGCTGCGCTTCTCGGCTTTGGTTTATGGCAGGATCGTGAGAGTTCTGAGACAGGGTTTCGGATTATCGGGTTTAGGGCTATGGCTGCAGCACTCTTGGTGTTGAATTGTAATAGGCTTAGGGTTTCGGCTTGACAAGGCTTCGGCGTTCGGGTTTGGGGCTCTGTTGAGCAAGGATTTGGGGTTTCTGGTTAAGAGCATCGGTAGGTCTTGCTGGGCCGGCTTCGAACCCGAAACATGTGCTTGAGGTCGGTTACAACTGTACTGAAAACCTGCGGCTTGCGAGTAGGCTTCGGGTTCGTGGAGGTTGGTGCAACGGGAAAAATGCAAGATTCTCAAGAATCAGCAATGCTAAGCTTCTGCTCACCAGACCCAGGTCATTGACATTCGTCAGTTCACATGTCGAACAGCAGGGAACACCATGAGGCATCCCTCGTTGCCGCCCCCGCAAAACTTCAAACCGGTGATTTTGGCGGCTTCGCTGTGTTCCTTCCTGCTTCTGCTAAGCTCAACCACTTATTTAGCACACACCAAGTTGCCGCTCAGTGAAGTTCGAAGTGTGCCATTGATACGGAACCCTACTCCTCAAATGATGACCCCTTCATCCCGGGCTTGTTACGGCGTGTAATCTGCTGCAAAACCGTACTAAGGCCAGTAAATACTAAAGCCTGCAACCCCAATACCCCAAAACCCAGAGCATGCAACCCCTCAAACACCGACAGTTATATAGAACTCGCATGTGTATTCTTCTGGAGCAAACACAAAGTCCCCGCCTAGTTCTTTTGCAACCCCGAGACATGTCAATGACTTACCTCAAAGACGGTACCCTCGATCTTGGTGATCTTTTCGTTGGCGAACCTAGGCCAACTGCGGAGAGTTTGCGTAGGATTCGGCAACGTGCCTGCTGCCTGTATGGCTCAAAGTTCACTCTTCGGTGCGCTTGGGGGTGTCTAGGCTAAACCCGAAACACAAAGTTGTATAACGAAATTCCAAACTAAGAATGACACTTACTTGAAGGGTCTGTGCGCACTGAAAGTTGGGCCTCTGCTGATACAACTTGGAGTGAGGGTGGGTCATGCATGTGATATAGGGCCTCACATGGTGAACTACTATGACTATAATATGTGTAAGCCTATACTAACGCACCCTACGGAAGAGGTGTCACAAGCAAGTTTCGGGCAGTGGTGAGGGTGCCGGATTTAAGCCTCAGGCCTCTCGACGCTACTTCCAAGTACTTCCAAGAGACTTCCCGGGCTCTGATCCATTCAGAAGCTCTTGTCTAGCGGCTGATGGAGCTACGATACTTATATCTTACCAAAACTGTGCAAATGGCACAAAGGAAGAAATTCTGCGGGAATCACTTCGGCCACCCCTCCCCGCTTGAACTTTAGGCCCCTGGCTTGCACTGCAGCGGCCGCGCGCTGCCGGCGAAGATCTGCTGTCCGTTGAACATCGCGACCGCGACGGCAGCTTCCGTCTCATCCTGGAGCGTGTGTTTTTGTTTACTATATGTTGTTCAAGGTTTACGTCGGCGGATGTCGGTTCAAGGTGTGAGGTTCGTGGACGTCCGGAGTTCAGGTTTGGCAAGGTGTGAAAGTGACAGGCGTCGAAAGACCTGGGTGCCGAAAGAACAAGCTATTCAAGTGAAGTGTTTGGCTTCATATCTTTAGGCTGCTCATATACGAGTTTAGTGGCCTGGCCATAAGACAACTGACACCCTGAGGTCCAGGTCGAGGTGTAGTCGGTGTGGTGAAACTTGATCGTCTGGAAGAAGGGCAGACTTACAAACGCAAGACCGAACCTTCTACTACAGTTTGTGTTAGTGCCCCGGGGGTCAGGTTATAGGGTTGGTATTTCGGGTTTAGGGCTCATGTTGGTCCGCTGAATCAGATGCATCCAGAATCTCGGCCCGATCTTATCATTCGGGTCATTCGTAGTACCAGGTTGTCTGACATGCACCTGAACCCTCAACCATCTCCTCACCCTACATGCCTCCGTGACAACCAGGTGACTTGGGTTCCACGTCTTCACCAACGATCTGAGTCGGCCCGCTTGTAACAGATTGCCCCGTGACACAATGTAAAGTTATAAGGGGGGGGGCTGACCCACTCAACTCACTGCAACTGGAATAGCCCCGTCTCGCAAGGAGAGTCGTCTCGGGCAAAACGTTTGTTGCGGTTTGTTTCAGCTTAGGGGACTTCAATAATCCGAACGGAGTTGTGTCCTGTGTAATGGTACGGCTAGGGACTTCAAGGGGGTGTTCTTACTAAACACCTCTGTATTCTGTGCGTGGGGGAAGGTAGGGTCGAGGGATGCTGCAGCCTGCTGTCCTAAAGTCAGCATCAGCAAACCCAAAAGCCTTCAACCCCAGAAAGCCCAAGCTTGATCTGCAGTCCTTCCAAGGCCTAAACCTTGAAGCTCTGGATTTGTGCAGACTTTTGGTTCAGAGCTTAGTGCTGAGAGCCATCCCGCGTGCCTCGTAGGTCACGAAAGCCCAGCCTCTGTCAGTGCCCACCTGGTCCTTCAGGAAAACAGGGCGTTGACTGGTCGTTTCCGTGCCGACTGCAGACGCGGCCTTCACCAAGGCGCTCCCCAAATCATACACGCCGTACACTTTACACCAAACAGCAGTGACCCTGACCTGTACGTGCCAGACCTGATACAAAGCGCCGTATAGACGCTGACCACCACAGAAAGCGGAAACCTATTGTAGCATGAAAAGTGTGCTTGAAAACTCTAAGCGATCTAGCGAAGCCTCGGATTAAGGATTTAGGGCTCAGGGAATAGATGACGAATGCCCAATCTCAAAGACCAAGGAATTGAGATGTATTGCTGAGACCTTAGCTACTAGTCGCGAACCTGACTGAGAAGTGCAAACGAGCTGCCCTGAAACACATACAGAGAAGGATAGACAGAGAGATAGATAGATAGGCAGATAGACAGCCTTGACCTTAAATCTCAACCCAAATCCGAGACCCGGACTTCTCTGATTCTGCCTCTTGATTGCCACACCTGAACCACTGAACCCTCAGCCCCTGTCCATCATGTAGAAGAACTCTTTGATGGTGCCCTGCTTTTCGCACTCCTTGCTGGGGTTGCAGCCCGGGCTCTAAACAGGAAGGGTTTAGTGTGGGGCTGTAGGTCTGCGTCTTTGGGAGCTTTACACTTCTTTTGGCTTGGGGCTTTAAGGATCTGGGCCTTTACTACGTTTGGGACTTTGGGCATGTACTGTCAGTAGGATCTAGCTCTAAGGGCATGCCCAGAACCCCGACACAGACTCTGGAATGGTTGAGGTTGAGTGGCTCGGGGAGGAGCCCGGGGCTAAGCTGACAGGATTGATGTAGACACAAACCATGTGGGAGTTTCCGAAAATTAGGGGTACTGTATTTTGGGGTCCTTATAATAAGAATCCTACTATGTAGGGCCGTATATTAGGGTCCCCTATTTTCGGAAACTCCCATGTGGAAACCTAGACCTGGAGCCTACACCTGATTGGCGGATAGATACTAACGGCCGGCCGGGAACCCATCATTCCGGGAGATGCTGTGAATGAACTTACGACAGCCTTGAAGTGCTTGTGGACTCATGCTATGCCAAAGGCTGATTATCTGAGTTTCTTTCGTTGCCAGGAGTTTCGAAATTTAAGCAAAGGCAAAGAGCCATATCCGAGTCGAGGTTTTCTCCCGACGATGGTTCAATCGGAACTGACTACCACACCATGGGCCCCGGCCTGAAGCCCAAGACCCCATCCCCTAAAGCGTTCCTCACACTATCAATCGAGACATGCAGTCTGTGCCTCCTTCAGCGCTTCCTCATCCACATGGTTAGGGATACAACCTGGCTCTTCGCCGGCTAAGGTGGCTGCCCAAATGAAAAGGAGGGACCATGACATGACGGCTATGACACTGACACATTCACGGCGACCGGGAGACGAGGAGGATGATGACGATGACGAACATGACTGCATTGATACTGATATCGCTGATGACGTGGAGAACGATGATGGTGACGATGCCGAATGTAGCGATCGCCAGGTTCGTCGTACAAGCAACAATAACAACAATAGCAGTACTCGGTAACGACCATCATAACGGTGCTGGTGCTGGCGCTGGTGCAGGTGGCGGCGGTGGCAGGAGTGGCCCGGCTGCGGTAGTGGTGGTGGTGGTGGTGGTCTGCCTAATGTTGCGACGAGAGCCCTGAGGATTTCCGCCCTGCACTTATGGTTAGCCGTCTTTGTAGCAGCAGCAGCGGCGGCAGCAACATAGTCTAGCAAGGGTGATAGTTTAGCAAGGGTGAAACTTGCATTGAACTACTTCAATAGTTGGGGACTGCTACTCCCAGTCTACTGACTATAGTCATGAAGAGCCCCCAAGTAAGCGGTGTCGAGCGCAGCACCTGAAGCACTGAATGCTACAGTATCCCGAGAAGTCCGGATGCGATGGTTGACCTGCAAGTAAAATGGAGGTAAACGAAGTCATGCTCGCCTTGAGTCTGATGCGGGAGCCAACTTCAAGGCTTGGTCGCTCGGTGTTGCAGAAACATCGGAACACTTAGAGTCCTGGATTTGGGAGGTGGGATCTCGTATGTAGAACTAGGTCAGGCTCCATTTCAGCACTCCTGACTCCTGACTCTGCTATGTGTACCGTGCAAATGAAGTGAGAAAACTGTGAGTCCGCAGATTCTGTGGCAATGCTACTATAGCAATGCTAGAACCCCAATTAAGTGCTCAGGCCCAGCCCCGCCTAGGAAGACCTTGCTGTCAGACATGGCGCCGGCTTTCCGCTTCGCCTGAACGCCAATCACAATCAGCAACATCACATGCCGAATCCGCAACCACGCGCAGCCAAAGCCCTGCAACATTTAGCCACTGGAAAGCACTGCTGAGCCACTATAGGCCGAACAGCCTTGCATGCCTTTGACGCGAAAACCAGAACAGAAGCCAGTCTTCAAAGCCGTGGCGCTTGCTTCCTTTAAGGCTCAAGACCAAAATTCTACACCACCAACTCCAGACTCCATATCGACTCTGGATAGTGTCATGTATACCTGCATGTTAGTTTGTGCCATGCCTATTGCAGCCGCCAGTTTTCCGTGTTTCGGAAATTGACTTCGGGTCAAGACTCTGGTGCTGTTCTGAATCTGCTTGCAATCAAGAGGCGCGTCAAAGTCCGGGCTACGTCTCCCCCTGGGCTCACCGCCAAAACTGCGCCTGCATGAGCCTTTCTACACTGCGAGAAGCGGCGTCTTCCTTGTGCAACCAAGCTGTTCTAACGCATTAAAAGAAGCTGGGAATTTGCCTTCAGATATGACCAGGCAACCACCCCAATGAAATGAGAAACCATCCATTTTGTAGTACGCGTGTTAGATCCGTTTGTCCTCGAACAAGGCTCGCACATGGCATCCACACAAGCGGGATGTAAGCGTTGTGTCGCGTTTAGCCGAATCCAGAAGGAACCCAGAAGGGGCACGACAAGACAAGCAAAACGAATCAGGGTTGAAGGGCTCCGTAGATGTTGAATGATTGCCGAGTCCAGGGCTTCCCGGCTTTAGGTTCCAGCGTTCAGGTTTCGAGGTTTGCTAGGTTATAGAGCTGGGGTGTTGTGTGCAGAGTTCAGGCTTTCGGTGGTTTGCTACCTCAAGGGACATTTTTGCATAACCAAACGAACGCAAGCAACACCCACCAGGGAAATTGAAGAGTCATGGGAACAATCACAATACATCGTCACGGACTCCAACCACACCATCTTTAAAACCTAACTCCCAACACTCTCTTCAACCCTAAATCCCATTACTCTACATCCCAAAACTCAGAGCCCCCGAAGCCCCGACTGCCTTAACCTAGCTAGGCAGGGCTCGATCTCCCCCGGCTACCGGTTGGTTTTGGCAGCTGGGGGCTAGGCTAGCTTCCTTAATTTTACAAATCTGCCGAAACGAGAGGCCCTTTCCAGCAGTGAATATGCATGAGTGATGCGTGTTGTGTGTGTGTGTGTGCGCATATATGTATGTATGTATGTATGTATGTATGTATGTATGTATGTATGTATGTATGTGTATGTGTATACATAAATGATATATATATATATATATATATATATGTATACATATATATATGTATGTATACATACATGTATACATATATGTATACATATATGTATACATACATACATACACATACATACATACATACATACATACATACATACATACATCACCTATGTATGAAAAATGTATGTATGTATATTTATGTATTTATATATATATATATATATATACATATGTAGTGTACATACATATGTAATTACTCGTATTTACACATATGTACCAGAAAGCTAGAGAAAGCCTGCATCACATTTTGAGCTCTCCCGCTCCGGCCGGCAACTTCGGCAGCTCGGGGGAACTGCGGCAGAAACTATGATGATGCAAAGGAGGGGCGACACGATCCGTTCCCAAAACTCGCTTCTCAAGTGAGACAAAGCCTCTTCTGCACCCCAGATGCACTGACATTCAGGGCTGTGGAACATGTCTTTCCTTATGGCGGCCGAGATGGCTAAAGCGGCTGTAGAGGTATCGTGGTGCAAAGCCCCCATCTTTTGACCAACGACAAGTCTGCAACAGTGAAGCCAGAATCCTATACCATGAACCCGAAACCTGTCGGCTGCAGGGAAAGCTGTCACCCTTACCAGGCCTTAGTGAAGAGCAACTCAAAAGCCCAAAACGAAACTTAAAAACGTGTTTGCGGGCTCAAAACCGAAACCTGAACCCGGAAACACCCCACCAAGCCCCGTGCACGAATGGAAATCGTTCGGATGCAGCAGAGGCTGCCGAGTTTCAGGCACCGCCTTGAAAGCCCTAACCGAGGGCAACGTTCGCGGCGAGCCGGAACCATAAAATTTCAAAACAGCCTCTTGGGCGTAGGGCTTCAGCAGCTGCTTTCTGGCGTGCAACTATAGTGGTTGTTTTGAACGGTCAAGGCCGGAGTCTGAGAACAGCACACGGGGCCTGGCGGTGTAATTTACTATAACTTTATAGGGACCATACGGGGACGCAGAACAAATGATGCTTCTCCCGACCCTCCGAAGGTTCAAGTGTCCGAGCTGACCTATGCCACAATCTTGTAGCATTCCGTCAAAGCCTTTTGTGCTGCGGCTTCTGGTACAAGGGGTAGAGGGTTTCGCGCTCTTGGGGCAGAGGGATTCGGCATCCTAGACTTCCATCAGAGTGGCGCAGCAATGCCGAGCCCTAGAAGCTGTCCAAAGGCACGGCCCAGAAGTTCGGAGTTGCAAGCCCTTCAAGACTCAAGGTCTCGGTACAGGCAGGCCTGCAATGGAAAATCTGGGACAGGTTGAGGGCTTATGTGAAACACCCGGCACAACCACACGCGCCGTAAACTTCAAAGGGAGGAGTGGGATGGGACGGGTTGAAAGGCTTTCGGCTTTAGGCCCTAGGCTTTTTGGGGCAGTTGAAAGAAGGTATCAGAATAAATCCAAAAAGGCTTACGCTTTTACGAGGGGAAACGACGCCTCACCCACACGCACACTTGCAGAATCCAACATAGGCTCTAAGCCTCAGGGTTCAGGCTGCGCAGATCTTCGACTTAGCCCTATAACTGCGAGACCCTAACCGCGCCCCCTAACTTCTAAAATCCACATCTCCAAACCCTGAACTAAACCTTGGACCATACATCGCTTGCTCTGAGTTTGGGCTTTGGACCTAAGGTTTTGCAGATCCAAATCGCGAATTCTGCACAGAGTCCCAGTCCGAAGCCATGACACCAGGCTCCAAGTAACTTACTTCCTTGCTTGAAATATTTTACAAACAAAATATCTGCTGCCTGGCATTCCGGAAACCTTTAAGCTTAGAAGGCCTGACCTAAACCCTCAAAGTCTGTAGGCCTGAAACCCTGCAACAAAGCCCAGAAGCCCCAAGACTAAGCCTACCACCCGGAAGGAGACGGGACGAACCTGGGTGAGGATGCTGTCGCATTGTGGAAGCAAACCACCTAGGGCTGCGGCTGTCGATTTTGGGTTCTGGCGTATGGTTTAGGATTTGGGGGCTATGTTGTCTCTTTCATGTTTAGTTGTTGGAGGGGTCAAGCCAGTGGGTGGCTGGCTTTACAGGGAAGAGCGGGTGTGGATCCATGCAGTACCCTGCTCGAGATCACAGTCACGTAGGAATCTCAGTCGTTGTTCGTTTCCGATGGGTTTTGGGATATGAGCTTTTGGGTTTGAGGGTTTTATGGTACTTACTTAGGGAGTTTCCATAGTCCATAGGGTCCTGAATCTTGGTGTGTTCCCCCCCAACCCCGCCAAAGTCAGGCATTCATCGGCTCCCGAATAAACCGACCTTAAAGTCTGAACCCCAATGAGAAATAAGTCTCAAGGCAAAATCTGAATCCCAAACAGACTCTGGACACTGCACTCCAACAATAAATGATTTTCCAAACCCGGAGCATCGACAAACCGAAAACAAAATCTTGGAACGGCTCTTCACAGATGCAGTTGAACTACTCATCTTCATCTGTAGAACTCCGTTAGGCCCAGCGGGGCCATAATATTCCGGATAAGGTCTCGGGGTATAGTACAGCATAACTGTATCAAGTATATGGGGCGCCCACGTTGGATACTACATCTAATTATGCAGACCCCTACCGCCCAGGCACAACTAACATTTTTTCTTTGAGGCCGTCACGAGCTCTCCTTTGTGCAATTGCCGCACAGAGGGCTTCGCCTTAGCGTCTCTATAGAAAAAATCGACAAGGGTTCTATTCGCTCCATCAGGTTTTGAGACTCTCTTCGTAGAGCTGTATAGAGTTGAGTAGTATAGAGCTAGTACAGAGCTTTACGATTTTCAAGACAAGGTTATATTCAAGGCCGTGGGCTTCCCCTTATTGAAGTACAACTACCATCGTGTGTCATGAAATCCTGCAGCCGAAACCCCGGGCCCTGCCCTAAACCATTCTGGATAGAGTTATACGATGAAGCTCGAGTCCGAGGTCCTCTGCCACAGGATGGGGCCATCTAGGTTAGGGTTTAAGGCATAGGGCAAAGTGGTCTACGTCCCTCTCAACTTCCCACTGCAAAACACCTGCAGTAGCATGATTGAATCTCAACCAGTCGTCCAAGCTCTATGGCGGATAAGCTTGCCTAGTCCGACGCCTGAAAGTTCCGTCTCATGGACGAAGGCTTTGGGGTTTAGATAGATCTAAGGAAAGGTTCCCCAATCCCCAGGCGGAAATCTCGGGCACATGTGCTCGAAATAGTGAACTCCCGTCTCTACAGTCCAAAGCTGCAAAGAGTCACAGCCAAATATGTAAAGGGCATCGACGAGCCTTGTCATGCCTGCAAAACCGAACAGGCACGCTGCCCAGAAGAGGCTAGAGCCTAGAACTGAACCATCACCTCTTGAAGAAGTCTCGACCGATCCAAAACCCCCAAACCAAGACAGAAACCGGAATCACCCGGAGCCCAGGTGCACCCTCTGGAGCACTGCAAATCACAGCCTCCACTTCACCTCACCCCAAAGGGCAATGGGACGGTGCAAGGTTTTTGATTCGTGGTTTGTGTGGACTTCGAAGCGCGTTGAAGGGTCAATGGCACGACAGGACAGCTGTTGGTTGGGACCAGCACCCAACCAACACAGTCTCGAACTGAAAGCGTTTCCGGAGCCTTGCATTCACGAGGCTGAGGCCAGCTCGGGTCAGCCTTTTTGATGAATGGAACCTCGAGCCCTACATCCTGCCATGACATTAGGAGCTCAAAACCATGCGCCCTAAGCAGGGTGATAAGCGGAATTCCATGGTATAGTTCTTCCATGCACGGTTTTCGGCCCTTAACCCTCGAAACATACAGCACTAATGCCCAAAACGTTGCCTCCTTGGGCAAAGTCGTGGTGGCTTCGATGATAGCCGGGCTTGTGCCTGAGCCACAAGGTTTCTCTAAGGTCCTGCCTCCGACACCCCGAAGCGATCAACACCGGCTACCGGCAACCGGGACATCCAAAATGCTCCAGGCACCCCGGGTCAAAAGTTTAGGATTTGGGGGTCTAGGAGTTTAGGGTTGGTTCAGGATGCAGTCTTTATTTTAACCTGCCATGATGATTGAATTTGAGCCGGGCAACTGCAGCAGCTGCCCCGCGCCCTTCACCAGCACCCAGCTGGTGGCGCTAGTGCGATATGCCTCGCGGCGTGCCCGAAACCCTGCGTCAGCAACTTGTTGCCTTGGTGGTGTGCATGTCTCACCTTTGCCCACTCCCGCATCTGCTCTAGATCCCAAAATCTCATGAAGCCTAAACCCCGGAGATGATCCAGGTTCTAGAGGAAGTCCGAAACCTCAGGCTCTGTACCCTCATCCCGAAACGCCAGGCCGCGAGGCGCCGACTTTCATACAAACCCCGATCACAAGTAAACCCACACCCTAAACAGCCTGAGTTCCTAATCCTAATACCCTTGTATACAGTAATCCTGACAAGACGCCGGTAGACCCACATCCCAAATCTAATTCCCTTTACAGCAAACAGAAACCCTAAGGCCCTAAAGCACCTCGCGAACCCTGGACCGCTGCCTGGCTCCAGGTGGCCCAGCCCGCGCCCCGCACAAGGGAGCGACAAGGGTCGGGGATGGGCGCCAGCGCCTGTCAGTTTGGAGGCTTCCGGCGAACGACTGTGGGTGGAAGGAAATAGTTCAAACGGCCAGGAGTTTTTTGGCTTTGGGAATAAGTATAAGCCTGGGTGTTGCGGGTATGGTCCCGAGCACCGAAGATTACACTCAAAGGGACTGACTAACAGTGTTGCCGTCAACCAATAGTGATTCGACTTGTTGACATTATCAAAACTGAATGGGCTTGAAACCTTGCAAAGCACTATGCCACACTACCCCGATCAACAACTTGTGCCTGGAACGTTGTTTGCAATCCTGGATTTTGACGTACTTGCGAAGCAGGTGGTATCCCCTAAACATTGGAGCCATAACCTCAAGGTCATACGGTAGAGTGAAACGCTCCACAGAGCCCATAGGAGCTCTAGCACGCCTCCAGAGCCAAGTTCGCACGTTCGGCAAAGGCCGCTCCCAGTGTCGCGCCCGCGACCTTAGAACGACGAGGGTTCTACCGGCAAAAGCAAGCTAAAGCGGCAGTAGTGCCGATCATGTGTAGTCCGCTCCCCCATTCAAGATACAAAGACCCACGGTGAGAAAATCTATAATTCCCGGAGAGCACTTGGGTCGGAAAGCACCCGAAGAGGAGTTTGATAAGGCTATAAGAACACAAGGTTAGGACCTAAAACTGCATCGAATCTCTCTCTCTCTCTCTCTCCCTCCCTGGTTTATGCGTGGGCGTTATCTCATCATCCGAGACTTTACGATTGCAGGAGCGAGCGTACATCGAAGGTGTGAGTTGAGTTCCCTTCCGTCTCACAGTTTCAAAGTCAGGAACTATCCCAGCTTTCGAAACCTTACGCTTGTAAGAGTGAGTGTGGACTAGAACGTATGAGTTCAGTTGAATGCAGGAACTGCAGCCTGCCCAAGGGACGGTACGGAATAACACACCGAGCAGTGGGAAGATGCTAAAACTGACCCCCAGATATTGAAACTTATTTCAGGGACTCAAAGACGGAAAGGCTGCGTCCAGAACTGCTGAAACAAATCACTCCAGGTCTAGGGCAGCTTTCGGTTCTGCAGTTTTGGATCGTGGGTTTGGTCCGTAACTAATTACTCGCAGAGGCTCACTGCTGCAACTACCCCACGGCATACGGATTCGCCCTTCGAGTAGCTAGCTTGAAAACTCCAAGGTCTTGGAAAAGGATTCAAGGTTCTGAGCCCACTTAGTATGCACAAGCTCAATGGAGCAGGGCACCCGTGTTTCGGCTGCCAGTCTTGCCATCTCCGAATCCAAACCTGCTGTGCGTTGGAAGGCAAGCGGGCTTAAAGCTTTGAGGTAAGCTTCCTGATTTAATGCCGTGGCTGGGCCAGCAATGCACCGACATCGCGCTTCAATCGAATTCAACGAAGACGGGTGCGAGAGCACTCATGTGTCCACTAACATGTGAACAACACCGCATGAAAGCAGAAAATCAGGATTACGACCCCAATCTGGTGAGTTGTTCGGGTACAGGGATTCGAGGTTTTGAAATTTATGCAAAACGGCTTCTGCGAGTTCGACTCCTGGAGTGCAGGGGGCTGTTCAACAGCATGCTCACTCTAAAGAGCTCCCACCGGAAGTTTCATGCTGCTGCCCTGCAGCAGCCCTTTAGCAGCTTTATGCCAACTGAGCCTGGGTTCAATGCTCGAAACAGTTAAGATCCGTGTAAAAGTGTATACTATTGAGCCCGTATATGTCCGCGCAATAAGGGTAAGGAAGACTCAAACAAAGAGAAGTTAGCGAGCTTACACGTAAAACACAAATTGCAGCTCGACGGGGTCGCACCAGACCGAAGAGGTATCCAATTCAGAAAGGTCTTGATCTTGCAGCAAGAACATCAAAGTTCTGCCATACATGACTTCAACTACAGTCTTATCAGGTTTCTAAGTACTTGACGGCTGCTGGGGCGACGGCTTGGGGCTCAGCAAATTCAGGAGTCGAGTGGTCTAGCGGCGGAAGGTTGATTAGATGACGTGTGGTTCTGTTATAATTTGTACAAGGACATAGCTCTGGGATTCTGGCCTGGCTTAAGGCTCAGAGCAAAATCGCGTACACTTTCAAAGCGTCCTATAACCTCTCGTTGCACATCCCAGTCACGTGCCCAGGCTGCTGCCATTAGCTGCGCGTCCTGCAACTAATCTGTCTACATGGATATCCGTTTCTCAAAGGCTTGAAGAGCGAGGCCCTCTGTGACAAACAGGGCTTCAGGGTTCTGTCTGCTCAGATACGAAGTAAGCTACTAGCGCCGAACTCCCCTTCAAATGACGGTACGGCCCAGATATCATCCGGCAACCAAGTTTGAGTTTCCTGAGCATCCTCTGGGGATCGGGCGCGTGACCAGAGCGTAGCTTCTACATAGACATAAACCATATCAGAGCAGGCACCAGACGGGCTTGAACGATTGCCAAAGACCTGCCAACACAGCCTCCACGATCTGAGATAAACCCCCAAACCCTGAGTCCCCGAGGGCTTATGGGCTTAAGGCTCTGAGCGAACCTCAGATCCCGAAAATCGGGAGATCTCGAGGTGGCAAAACAAACTAGCAACCCTCCCCCACTCAACCAGACTCGTGATAATCAGAGAAGTGCTACAGTAAACACAAACTTTCTTTTGGAGAATAGGGTACATAGGATGCTGACGAACGAAACCGCTGTGCCAATGTCAAAATCTTGATTCCGGAAAAACCTGAACTTGAAGCCTACCTGTTGAAAAGGATGTCCTGTTGACCAGACCGGGCCATGCCATGCATGTCATGGCGCTGGCGGAGGTCCTTCAGCCACCCATGAAGGAAGTCAGAGTCTGGGAACTGAGCGTTTGCAGCTGCTCTGGGGGTTTTAGGGTGTCGGATCAATCCTAAGCCCTATTGGTGCTTTGCTCGCGGGTTTGTGGATTTGTTGATTGCGGCTTCCTGGAACCTGCAGAACCTCGGCATTGAGAAAATGTTGTGGCTTTACGCCTGGATCGAAAATATGCTTCCCGTATATGTACCAACCTCTGGGAAAATCCTTGACCATGAGCCTCGAAACATTGAACCCCAGGTCCCAGAACCCCCATCTTGCACCTTGCCTGCAACCTCCCTCAAGTGTCCTGGACCAGGTAGAAGGAGGCCAAAGCCTGTCCACAATTGTGAAGAGAAGGGTATGAAGATGAAGACGCTAGTAGATGACTCCTCTGGGCTTCGCCACGAAATTGTGCAACATATGTGTTGCGATGTCGTTTAGCACGGCACAAAACAACATTAGCACGCAACATCATGCAAAGTTACATAGCACGTCATAGCAATGCATGACATCGTCTAACAAACCAAACAGAATGGGGGTGAAACCGAAGCTTCCTGGAGCCCAAATGGGGGTGAAACCGAAGCTTCCTGGATCCCAAATGGGTGTGAAACCGAAGCTTGCTGAGAGCACACTGTAGAGGTGAAGCCGAAGCTTTCTGGAGCCCAAACGGGGGTGAAACCGAAGCCTGGAGCCCAAATGGAGGTGAATTCGAAGCTTGCTTAGCATCGCGTCGCGCAGCATGTCACAACCAAGCAAGACATTACATAACATAGCATTATGCAGCAACACATCGCACTACACAGTATTAACCCAACTCAGCGTAGCTTACCCATTCCATTCCATTCCTTCCGCTCCATTCCACTATCTTCGTGCATATGCAAGCACCTGTTTGGATTGAGAGTGTTGGGTTTCACGGAGTCGGACATGGACGCTACGGGTTCTGGGTTTTTGAGCTATAGGGTATGCCAGGGTCGAGGACTATATATGAGGATTATACAGCATGTAGAGGGTCAGGGTGTTTCTTGAAGACGGCTTTCAACGGATTGGGGCTTGAGGTTGAGGGCATCTTCAAACCGGCTTCGGGGATGTGAGTACCTCGGCGTCGGTTGCCTGTGTCTCTCTACTGTCCGGATGTGAACAGCTCAACGCTGCTCTGATGAACATAACTCCCGATGGCCCAAATCCGACAACAAATCTGGTCCGAAGACACAAACGCTTGCGCCCGTAGGGTAAATCTATAACCATATTGTATATGTATGTATGTACACATGCATGCATGCATGAATGTACGTATGTATGCAACTGCATATAGATAGACGCTCGTGCTGGTTACTGCCCATGAGGCCTGCCTTGGGCAAAAAGGGTGGCATGCGGTGATGCAGCCGGCTGAGGAGATCTGCTGCCAGAGCCTAAAGTCTTTGACATATCGCTGAGAGAGATTCGCCGGGCCTCTAGCGACTTCGAGAGTTGAGGTCTCTACTTGGGTGAAAACGACCCCGGGGGGCCCATGGCCTCAATACTCCAGCATCGAGCCCCGGGACTCCACACGAAAAGAAGCTGGATCGTGAACCTGAACCATGTACGTAGCAGAGCTCCATGCAAAGAACCTGCGCAGACACAATCCTCAACCCTGCATCCCACCGTTGAACTCGACCCTTCAAGACTCCAAGCCATCATCGCTCGAACCCAAGACCCACAGTCAAGTTCGAGCAAGTCCAACAAGCGCCACACCTCCCAAGAATTGGCGCGCAAGACTTCAATGCCGCGCGATTATTCGCAAAGATCCTGCATCTGAGAAAACAATTATTTGGAACGGTTCTCCGCCTGACCCCTGACATCCAAAACCCCGAACCTTTAGAGGCAATAATTATAAATGTCTAAACCTCTGATCTTAATCTGCCGAGGCACTTGGTGGAGCTCGGGCCTTGCGATAGGAATCAAGCTTCACAATGCTTGAGTAAGCACGTCCAACCCGGAAACTCTAAAGCTCTAGATACACCCATCCTACATGATGCTAAGCTAGCACTGAAACCTGACACAGCTTGCATAGGTCGGAGTCCTTGGGTCCAGGGTGCAGTATAGTTAGGGAGTTGGGCCTTTGAAACATGTCGGCTCCTGCTTCGTCAAGGACTGTTGCCTCTTGGAGTTGTGTGCATTTGGGCTTCCCACGCCAGTGTACCAGCTACAAGTTAACCGTTAACAGGCTCGGGATCAATGCATCAAACCTACGAACCCCAAACCGCAAGTGAACGTGGGTCAAGCGTTCAGGGTCTGAGCTGTGGGTGTAGCAGTCTACGAGTCGTCCGTGCCGACGATGCACTGTGCCAGCAGCGCCGACACCGATGCTGGAACATCAGCTGGCCGGAAAGTCTGGAATAGCTGAACCACCTGAGCTATAGCAACTCAGGACCAGGGGCTTGGGGCTTCGAAAAGGGTTCTTGGTGTTGTGCTTGATTGTGATATGTTGAGGTTTGCGACTTTACAGCTTATGCTGTTTTCCCTTCGCAGCTAAGGTTTTCAGCAATCACAGTCTGGGTGAAGTTGTCAAAGTATGCCGATACGGCCGTTGACTGGGCTCTGAGCTCTGTCGGATTTGCACTACCGTGGTGCGCAGTCCCTGTTAGCACCAAACCGTAACCTGTACAGAACCCATACATTATGTACACTAAACTCCACACGTCAGCAGTATTTTTGCAACGTATGCTCTTCTGATACGTGGACTATGCCGAGCTTCAGAAGTTGGAGTGAATCTGCCTAACTTATAAGCCCAGAGCCCTCAGCATCCCTGGACTTCAATGCTCACTCAAAGACAAGCTCCACTCTAATACTGAACCTCTCACCAGAAACCCCAAGCCGCGCAAAACCTCAAACCCCCAAGTCCCGCAAGAGGGAAACACTCGAGGTCTTTGGGGCATCCTGATCCCTTGCCCTCGGAAGGCAGGAATTGTCTCCAATCGCCATCAATCGGCATGCACTGTTGCTTGCAGTGGTCCGTCTTTTACAGGGTCTGTAGACGTTCTGTCTTAATGCTGATATCGAAACCGAGCTGAAAAGTAAGTGGGGAATGGGGGCATATCATGTTTTTGAAGCACTACCCCTATTGTGGTCTGTTTGGAGTTCGGGGGAATGGGTTCAATGCCAGAAGCCCTCAGTATGCTGCTCTGGGGCTTGCTGGATCTGTGCATCACGATTGGGATCACTGCCGGCCTCGCGCGGATCCGAAGATTTCCAGTTTTCGGCCGGGGCTCCAGGTTGAGCGTGTAGGGTTCAAGATTCAGGGTTTGGGAATTGTCTGTTGTACAGCAAAAGCAGCTCTGGCAGCCGACCGTCAATGTTGGCATGCTGCAACATGTGTGCGAAGCCGCATCGTGGTGCCAGAGCTTTGCAGTCGGTTTTCAGTGCTACAGGTCAAGCGTCTAGAAGGCTTTATGTTGGTGGACCTACAGGACAAAAGGTGCACCATGTCTGACCAATAGCACTTCGTCGGATCTCCTGCCTCATCTGGGACCTCCTCCTCGTCCAGGGTCGCCGTTTCTACGCTCTGTGATACCTCGAACGCAAAACTCTGTAAACTGTTCTCAACGGAAGTCTTGTAGCCAACGGTCCTCAACGTCAACAAAGACGTAAGCAGAGGTTGATCGGCATACACTTATATATATATATATATGCATATATTTATATGTGATTAATAGTTGTATATACACACACGACACACACACATACATATGTGTCTAGACATTCAAGCTGTATTCATGCTGCGAGAACGGAAGGAATCGGGAACTGACAACCCCAAGCCCTTCGGGGTCCGTTCATAAACTGCAGGATCCATTGCGTAACTACGAGTGAAGGGCCGAAAACCCGAGCCGCAATACTACGAAAGCCTGAAGGCCTCGTTCCTGCAGTCGTCCGTCGGCAAGCAGGGCTTTAACTCTGGGTTCTTGTCTTTCGGACGAAATATGTGTACAAGAGAATGTCAGGTACAAGGCGTACACCCAAAGCTCCACACAACTGCCAACGCTTACAATATTGAAGGTGGCACAGCCCAAATTGCCCCAGAATGGCGACTGCTGATTCTGCAGGGGCCGGTCGGCTAGCGAGGCCTCACCTCAAAGAGTGTCCTGCATCATTCAAAACATGATCTTGGCACCAAGCCCAGAAGCCACTCATGATTCCAAATCAGCCTCACAAACCAAAAATACATATCGACTCTGATAACTGTATCCTTCTGCAGCAGCGGCTAACTCCGGTCACTCCAGTCTTGCCTGACCTGGGCATAGAAACAAGTCTAAACAAACAGACACCCAAAAGCCACAAACCTTAACCCTAATCCCTTATTTCGAACCATAAGCCCTGAACTCTTGTAAACCGTGAGCCTTTTGCCCTAAACTCAAGATCCTGGACCCCACACCGCTTGCAGCCGATGCCACCGCCGCGATTTCTGCTGCGGCGGCCTCAGTGGCGTGCCGAGCGAGGCCGCCGTCGACGAGCATGTCCTGGCGCTTCCGGTTCAGCGCTTCAGGGCTTCAGGATCGTGATTTGGGGGGGCTCAAGAAGGGGTTTCGTTTCTGATTTTTTACACAGGATGGAGCCATCGACATGCGTCCAAGCGGCAGCAAGCAGCCCCACTTCTTGGGTGACCTCACACAGGACGAATTGAGCATCTTGTCCGGGACATACTTATAGAGTTTCTCAGGGCTCGACTAAGATCTAGGCTCAAGCCGAGCCTTATAATCCCCATTGTAGTTTTCTAAGGGTCCTACCCATGACTTTGCTTAGCAGCGGTTCCCGGTTTGGCTAGGTGGCTTGGAATTTGGCCGAACATTGGGGCGTTGACCGGGGATCATGAATGAATGCAACAAGTAAACAGCCCGACTGTGGACACGTCAAAATTACCAGGCTTTGCTGGTTACACATCCTACAGTCAAAAGGGTGGTATCCTCCCTCCCCAGCTCGGCTCAGACCCCAAGAAGCCCTAGACAAAGCTAGTTCCACCCTCCCGGATTCACTTCCGCTTGACCTGTTCCAGACAAAAGCTTCGCGTGCTTTAGGGCCTCTGCTAATTTTGGCATTCCTCCATCGCTTTCTGCAAACCTCAGGAAAAAAGTAAGACTGGCATGTCAACAAGACTCAAAAAGATACGAGAAGCTTCAAGGCAAGCTCGGAATCTTGAAACAGCTTCAAACCCTCGAGCCACCGGAGTCTTAAACAGTCCAAGCCCAGACCTGTGGCCTCTTTGCTCGAGCTCCCTGAAGCTTAACCTTCTTCTAATTGCTGTAGGCTAAACCGCTAAGGCCGAATCGGTTGAAAGTTACATGCCCAGACGAAGCAGCCTACGCCCTGCAGTCTGAGAGTTTGGGGGTGCGATTCGACACCGGAATCCGGCGTATCTGACTTTTCAATCCACAGAGGTCGTATGGACCCAATTGTCATGTTCTGTGTTGGCTTCAAGACTTAAAGGGTAGTAAGTGGTGCCCGGCGACGCGATTCATCGCCGTTCTAGCAGAGCGGGCAGCCTTCTTGCCTAGCTCGAACAAGCCAGGCTTATCAGAGTTCCACATGGGTTTTGCCCCTGAGATTCTCGAACCCGTGGCGAGTATTCAAGCAGCAATATTAACATTGCTTTTTTTGCGGTTCAAGCAACGGAGCACAAACTGACAGAAATCCGCGAAACTTAAGTATGCTTCTCATTCTGAGGACCCAAAACCGGGAGCATGCGTCAGTTCTAACGGGTCCGCAAGGGTTTGTGTTCTCCTTTGACTTGCCGAAGACGCGGTGGCAGGGCAGCGCCATAACCATCTTAGGCCCCGAAGCCCCAAAGGCCACCAAAGCACAAACCCCAAACCCTCGACAACTTGTGAATGATGAGCTCCAGATCCTGATTCATGATTCAAAACGAAACTCCACAATTTCCAAACCCGGCTGCCCACAAGCCGTAAATCCTGAAACCAATTGAACCCATCACCCGACAAATCCGAGAAACAACCCATGCTTCCAACCTTAAGCCACGCTGAAAGCCTGTTACCCTAAACTTACCCGTTCGACCACCACCAACAGCCTCAACCCAAGTAAACAGCCTGCAGGAGCCCTAGCACACCTCTCATGGCCCGCAAAAGCCTCAACAACCCTAAAAACCCTAAACCCTAAATCCTAAACCCCTATAAACCTTAAACTCCTAAACTCCAGCCCCCAACTCCGATGCTTACCCGGCGGCCTGCCGCCATTGCCTTTCGAGCAGCGAGGGACAGCTCCCAAAAGTCGGAGCTGCATTGAGACCTCAGCTTTAGGGCTTTCGGGCTTCGGGAATCTTCGGGATGTAGATGGTTTTTGGGGCTTCAAGGTTCAGGAGATTGGCTCTCCACAGCGGGTTTACGGTTGAGGATCTCCCGGCTTAGGAGTTGGAAGTTACTGTGTGGGAGCGAAGGTGAGAGAAGAGCAAACAGCATGGCGGACCGGGCGAGTGGCAAAATCATGGATATGGCGGCCTGTGATTTGCACTCTGGGGTTTGGCTTAGGGAACCCATGTATCTGCCAATGCCTCATGCAAGCTGAACCCTCGATAACCCTCGGACCTGGACATAAACCTCAGCCTTGACCGTCAATCCGTATTAAGCTTTAGACTCGTTACCTTGCGCATCTACAGATCTGTCTAGACCTGCCCATACCCCTGCCCTACACGCCCCATACATGAACAACCCAGAAACTACAAGAAGAAACAAAACGGCTCGATTGAAGGCTCAGGGTTTAGGGGGCTTGCTGAAGGACGCGGCAAAGCTGTACCGAGAACTCACATTGACATAGCGGTAGTCGATAAATTCACTGCAGGCAAGGACGCCCATATTGGCAAATAGAATCATCTTATAGGCTGGCTAGAATCTTCCACCGCATTGCGCCAAAATGACGGACTGTCCATTGTTTCGACCGCTGTGTTCAACACTCCCACCAGAGAGCTTACCCCCAATGCCAGGAACAGCGTACCTTTCTGAATGCCAGATCCGAAGAATTGAATCCTAAACTCTTCTAAACTTAGACGTCAACTCCTAAACCGACAGCGTAAAGGGCTATGAAGCCGAGCAACAAGTACTGGTCTGTCAGTTCAGTTGCTCCTGGGGCTCTTGCTGAAAAGTCTTTGGTCTGGCGTCATACTTACCGTTTATCATTGTCATTGCTTAAACTTAAACCCGATACCCGGGATGCGAGGAGCATCTCCAGGTACGGGGTTCTTGAGGGTGGATGGGTATGAACACCAGGCTTTACAGAGCTTTAGGATTCCAAGGTCCAGGGAAAGAGCTGCACGAACAAAAAGCTATCGGGTTTTCAATGCTCCGAAGTTTGGGAGGACTTCTTCGGATTTCAACCTTCGGAGGTTCCGGTGTCTTGGCGATAAGAAGAGGGCGCAAAGGATTCAGGGTTCCGGATAAGGGAGATTAAATACACGCTACAGGACCCAGTGACCTGCACTGATGTAGCAAACCTCTCAACCCTGAACCAACTCTAAACGCTACTATATATTATATAAGCAAAAACCACGTCGGGGGTTCTAATCCTTCAATGATAGCCTTAGCTGTCCAGCAACAGCTATTGGGGAACTGGAACGGAGTTCGAGGGCTGTGGGGATGTTGAAGTCCGTCTTGAGGTTTGGGGTAAGCTTCGAAATCAGATTCAAGGAAATCTGACACCGACAGTCCGACAGTTGTTCTCGCATCCTTCGATTGGACTTCGTAGGGTTGTTGACTGCTCGCGGGGCAGTGCAGGTGCGCCCCAACATATCTCAGGCAGAACACACGAAGCTTAAAGCAAGTAAAACCAAGGACCGCGGGAGCTCAACTCTCGTCTGACTGAGGAGCTCCACCTACACCCCCGACCTTAGACCCAGGCCCTAAAGACGGACGCTGAACTCAAACGCAGTCGAAAACGTAGAAAGCCTTGCACTGCCCCCTCCATTTTGAGCCAGTGGCGGCTCACGAGACCGACTTGCGAGTGTGCCGACTCCAGGTACCTTCATGCGAAGCAGGGTTGCTTACGTATACTTTTTGCAGATTAACGTATGTGTATATATGGACTACAGGGTGATACTCTCACGGGTTTTGTGGTGTTGAAATGGGGCATGCCAAGGGAGGTCTACAAAGCCCGGTGTATCAAACACGAAAACCCACCCAAGGTAAGCTAGGTGTCATTAGGCGTCATCCCATCATTTCACGGAGACCTTGGCCTAAAATCCTGAATCCACTGGACGCTGCTCCCGGAGCAACACTACACCGCTCCGGCCCAATAAGGCCGTAAACCCCAACAGCAGAACGATTTCTGCACAACCGTGAACTGGATTTCAGTGTATTGTCCGGGTCCCCGGTCAATTGTTGGCCTCAACAGTAATATTACAGACATGAAGCCCTTTCAGGAGATTGGGAGTCTGGGGTTCCACGGGACGAACGCTTGACCCGCTTGCAATTTCGGCCTTCTTCGAGTCGCATCCCCCCACTTGCCAATATGGATACTAGGCAGACGGGACTCTCATTTAGGTAGTATGATTTCGAGACGGAGATTTTTGGGCACTGCACTGCTCCGTCAGGGATCTACTGTGAGAATGGAACTGCACTCCTCGTTGATGCTGTAGATGTTCACTGTGTATTTCGGATCCTTGTCCGAGTTGTCAACGTGGCAACCTCCCCTTGATCGAACCTGTTACACGGATCTCCGAGATTGAAAAAGGAGAGAGGGCACAACGACCGAAAGAACCGCGCGGCATTTCACCGGAACGAACCAGATAAGCCTAAACCGCTGCTAAAAAGTCCTGCCGTCTTTGATGTCCGAAGGGCTCTTCGGCTGCTCGGCGGATGTTCAGCCTTACTTGGCTGCAGCTTCTCGCATGTTTCCAGGTGGTTGTCCACCCCGAGCTGTGCAACCCGAGCTTTCTAGTTTGGACCCGTTTAGGGCCGGGGAGGGGGGAAACAGCTCCAGGATTCTAGGCTTAAAATTTGGGTCTACGATTTAGAACCGAGGTTTACAATACTTCACGTGCTAGTACTTGCGGTTTGCCACTTCGTGTCAAGCAGCATACCTGTTCGTTGATCCACGGTGTATAGTGTCGGATGCTGGATTGACCGAATCATCGAATGCTGCTGTAGTCCAAACCATCATGCACTTGGAAGGGCCTGCCTGTCACTTCAACATCGTCAACTGTGCAGCAAGGGGCATGATCTTATCGAACTCCACCAACTGCGCTTCCACGTGGAGGTCCGTCGCCAGCCTGGCACTCTCGACCGGCACTCCCCCATGAAAGTTCTTGTCTGACGAAATGTAGCGCAGACTCAATGTGGACAGACAGCCAGAAGGCCAGTCAAGCAGGCAAGCAGGTAGGCAGGCGTGGAGGCAGCCAGACAGGCAAACAAACAAACAGGAAACACACACACACACACACACACACTCACATACATGAACACACAGAGACACACACACACATGATCCTTCTCTTGTCTGTTATGTCTCAGTTATCTAACCTTGCATGTTTGCATTCATGATTCAGAGAAGGATTTCGGTGAACTATCGCAGTTGGACCCCTGCTGTTCTCAAATATCTCTCCCCGTTGTCTGGGCGCCGTGTTTATGCCATGCATGTGTGTGTATATATACATAAACAAA
The DNA here is from genome assembly GCA_905221615.1 of Symbiodinium sp. CCMP2592. Taxonomy (NCBI): domain Eukaryota; class Dinophyceae; order Suessiales; family Symbiodiniaceae; genus Symbiodinium; species Symbiodinium sp. CCMP2592. The sequence continues at coordinate 361,861 of CAJNDT010000702.1, forward strand.
TAAACCTGTATGTATAGATATATATATATATATATATGTGCATAAACATATTATTATACACAGGTATGTATACACATATACATACATATCTGTGTGTGTATGCACGTTTCCATGCCTACGTCTTTGCGCCTCTATGTGCTTGGATGCACACGTACTGCAGACGCGCCGACACCCTAAAATGCCAAGCCCCCAAACCCTGCGGACCCAGATCTCGAAATCGGAAACACTAAACCATGATCCCTTGAAGCCCAAGGCCCTAATTAAACAAGCATATACACACGGAGATATATGTATGTATATACATAACAACATGTACAGAAGGTAAATGCACATATCTATGTCTATATCTATATATTAATACACATGCATACTTACAACCTACATAACTATATAAATACCAAAAATACCTACCTACAAGCATACATACGTACATACATACGTACGTACCCACACGCATGCATGCATATATGCATAGTTACTGGCATATATATATACACATACACAGACACATACACATTGTCAGACATGGACACACTTGTGTACCAATGAAGACCTGTATTTACAGATGCATGCATATGCATATGCATATATATATATATATATATAGATATATAGATATAGATGTATGTATGTATAGATGTATGTATGTATGTATATATGTATGTATGTGTGTCTGTACTTATGTAGCACGTATGCGCACTTGTAGGTATGTACGTATGTACGCATGCACGCATGCATGCGTGGATGGATGGACGGATGGATGGATGTATGGATGGATGAACGGAGGGATGGATCGATGCGCACTATGTATGTATGCATGTATGTACGTATGTATGTACATGTGACTATATACATATGCACACAAACATAGACACACACACACACACACACTCCCACACCCTGAACGAACACGAGAACCTCGCCGAAGACAATGACCGGTTGTAGTCTGATCGCTGCATCGTTTGCATCCGCCGGCCTTGGGGGGGGGCGATGGCTTTACTGCTTCGGGACTGCTGGGATGAGGATAAAAGAAGGCCGGAACTCTAGACAGTCGAACGCCAAAACCCGGAACAACCTCGAGTAATTGCTCTGAGGCTCCCATGCGCTCAGCAGCCAAGTGGTGACTTTGAATCGAGGTGTGAGCTGCCTTCAGGAGCTTTTTGATCTCCTGAATGAATCATCCCAGTCTAAGGGGGGGTTCGAAGCTAGGTCACTAGGTGATGGTTTCACCAGCCCAGGGCATCGGGCTTACTGCCCAATCTTGTATGAGGCTTGACGCCTCCGGCAGCAGAAGGAAACGGTAGTCTAGTCTAGGATTTAATGTATCGGCGTGGGGTCTAGAGTGTATTAAATTACTAGAGGGTTTAGGTGTTGTGGTCTGGTTCGAATTGCAAACATGCAGCTTCGATGTCAGTGCTCCCCAAACAACATTCAACTGACACGAGTAACGGTGACCACGACTTCACCGTGCTTGCGGCACCGGCCGGTCAGAACTGACTGGCCCAATCATCGCTTTAACCAGCACAACACGTTCCTTCTGCAGCATCAAGGGCCAAAACAATGATCCCTCCAGACCACCACGCAAGCCTGAAATCCCTCACGCTAAAAAATCAATCTTGAACCCTGCAATCCTAACTTCTAAACCCTGCTGCTGCCATCCGAAGCCCTCAGGTCCAAGACCTTCGGCTGAGCCCCTGAACTCAAGGGGATTGGATTGAAGGCCTTCGGGCTTTTGGGGGGGGTTAGGATGAAAGCCTTGGAGGTTTTACGGAAAAGGGGCCTTCGGGTAAGGGCTCTTTGCGTGTCGCACAACAAACCTCCAACCCGAAAGCCTAAGTGCGGGAGGCTCCAAATCCCGTTGACCCGATGCCTGGTCCACCACTGCTGGGGCGCTCTCGTCGGAAGCCCCCTGCATCTGGAAGAGCCTTCAGTAGGCTTCGGCCACTGGATTTTCGGCGGAAAGCGGTTGTAGGAGTTGGGACCAGGGACTCTAAACCTTTGAGTTCAGAATAGAGGACTTGAGGTGCCCGAGGTCTGTCATTGGGCTGGATGTTGAGGTGTTGACGGTGTTGGCACTTACGGAATCAGGGTTTAGGACTGAAGGTCTTCACGGCTGGGAGGGTCTGGGTAGGATTGTGGCTTCGGGGCCTCAGGGTACTGGTTTTGGCTGGTTGTGTACTGTTGCTTCGGTCATGACCTGAGCTGGAAGCTTTCAACAATAAGAAAACGAACAATTGGAGAGGGGTTAGCGGTCAGCTCCAGAGTTCCTGCTCGAAGATGAAGGACTGACGGTCGTGTCATGAAGGAACCCAACTTCTTCTAGAAGCGCAATAGCAACTTCGCGGCCCCTGTACAAGTTCCTGCTCGTAGCTTCCCCAGCAGTACCCTTTGCCGTTAGACTTCAGGGCGTCCTATGAAAGCTGAATTAGAGTGAAAAGTGTAGCACACTATTATGGGTGACCGAATGATGTAGTATCGACCCTATATAAAGATCTAAGTCCTTTATCGCAGAGACCCTACTAAGGCGTAAACGTCATAAGAGGTGCCTGGCCTCAACTCTTATGGAGTCTAATTCCTGGCTTTCTTGCAAAAACCCGAACATCCATACCAGCCACAAGTGGTGAGCCTTAGGCCTGCAGCCGGAAAAGCACAAAAGTTGAAGTCTCAAACCTCAACAGTCAAATAATGCTTCGAGCTCAGGCAACTGGTGCAGCGTGGAGTTCGCATCTTTCTGCAAGGAAGCGAAGACCTGTCGCCAGCATCCCCCGAAACCCTTAGACCCCTGCACCAGGAATGAAGGGCTTCCCATGGCTTTGGATGAGGGGTCTTGCAACTCTTGAAGGTCCAAGACGGTTAATCGCGCTACATGTCGGACTTTCCGCTCAAGACCTGTGGGTGGACGCCACTGTCATATTATCAGGGTGTTCAGCTGTGTTTTCCCAGCACCTACAGCATTGCGCCTGAACGAACCCTATAATCACAAGCCGAGAAAGCGCTAAACCCTAACCTTAAAGCAAGAACTCTCGACCCTAAACACTGAACATCGATGAGATCGGAACTCAACACATACTATGAGTCAACATCTGCTCTACACTCCATGCTTCCGTGTGCCTTTAGAATCTTCGACTTCTACACAGATTTGGACAGTTCAGAAAGGGAAGTTACAATTGTTTACAGAATAAGTCTTGGGGTATCATCAGGGAACGTTACTACAAAGTCTTGGTCTTTTGCTTAGGAGTGATGGGGCATCGGCGCAAGCTAGCACAGCAGTTGTCGAATCCCAGGATGTTTATTGCTGTCGGACAGATAGCAACTACCGTCGAATCGACCTGTGGATATGTGACGTGTTGGCAGTGTTGCCAGGGAGACGGATCTCCCTCTCGCTCTCGGGTGTAGGGGAGCAAGTGGTACCCCACAGGACACGGCAGGTGTACATGTCCTGGCATCACTTTTTGCCCATGCACCGCATGGGCTCGAATGGAACGGTCTGGAGTAAGCTAGAACTTCTCGAGCTGTGCTCGAGCTGCTCGTTGTTACCTTCATGTTTACTCAACGATTTGTCCTCGAGATAACCCCACATGCCCTTCTCGTGCACTTTCGTCACCGCGCGAAGAGCATCCTCCTATAGAGCCAAGAAGTTGAGGAATTGCTTCACATCCTCTGTGCAGTCGTACTTATCGCAGTGTATCCCCATGCCATCAGGACATGCTGGACCGACAAGACAAAGCTTTTTCTGGAAACCGTATTCGGAGAGGAAGGCCTCAATCTCGTTGCTCGCCAGTTCCGGCTGTTGTTCGTGTCTGTCGTACAAAGACTCGTATGCTGATGAAGAAGGAACATGCATGGCGTTGCAGTGCTTCAAAACACTGCGCTTGCCTGTCCACCTTCTTGAGTCTGGCGCAAGGCATTGGGGAGCACCGGGACCAGGGCACACAAGACGATGCGCACGGCTGGCGACATGACGACGGATTTCAGAGATGAGTAGGGGAGATGGCTTTGGAATACTTTAGAGTCAGCTGAAGACGTCCAGTTGCTGGTTTCTCTTTCACCCCTGGAGGATTTCTTGCTCTGGCACTAGCCGAGGATCGACAGCACAGCACAGCGCAGTCATCAGTAGAGATACTTAAAGATCAAGTTGTCAAATAGAGCAGTCAGAGGGGAGTGAGAAACGAAAAGTTGCAAGGGCAAGTCAGGGCAAGAGCTAAGGCTGTGAAGGGATAAGTAACGTCGTCCATCGCACCTTTTCTCGAAATCTAGAGGGGGCAGCAAATTTCAGAATAAGTTTTGCACCGGATTAATTGGCTCCCCCTGCGGAAATGGCATATGTTGAAATCGAACTGCGAAAAACTGGTTGTACTGAACGGAAGGTTAAACGCCCAGGAGGGCCCGGCGGCTGCCACTTGTCAACTTTACCAGATTAGCAGGGGCGGCGAGGTCATCTGCCGAGGCAAGATCGGTACATGATGGTACATATGTTAACGGACATGAAGTGAATTGCAAATCTTACAAATCATCAATAATAACAAGCGGAAGTCAAAGGTACCGCGCAACATGCTCCCGTTTGGGTCATGGTGGGGTCTGTCTGTCTGTCCGTCTGTCTGTCTCCCCCACACATACATACACATACACAGATACATATATCAGCATCTATCTAACGTATCTGTATGTACGTATCTCTCCTCTCTCTCTCTCTATCTATCTATCTATCTATCTATCTATCTATCTCTCTCTCTATCTATCTATCTATCTATCTATATGTATATGTATGTATTGTATGTATGTATCGTATGTATACAGGGCCGGCCCGGAGGCCATGCCGGCACAAGCCTGGTCTTAATATCCACTAGTTGCTCAGACAGGGAAGACTTTGTAGGATGCAAACAACCCTGACCGAACAGTTGGAGTCCGGTATGCTGACGACTCGAAGCAAGGTAAGTACCGTAAATACGAACATGTATCTTGGGGGTTCAAGGCTTTGAGATTAGGGCTTTTACGGTCTGGCAGGATCACTTCCGATTTTCCAGGACCCTAGGTCATGGCTACAAACAAGAAACTCAACCCCAACCGCCTGCCTCACGCTTCTGCACCAAAGTCTGGTTGCCCGCAAGGCCCTTCGAACCGGCACGAAAATTCGAACAAGCTTCAGGGGTAGGGCTTCGGGGTTCCGCGGTTCTGGGTTGAGATTGGGTATTAGGAATCGCGGGAGTTGCGGCTTACGTTCGAAGGAAGGCCGCCGGGCAGAATTCCAGCAAACAACGAAGTGTGCAAAGTTCCGGGCGGTGGACCGGCTGTAGGGAGTGCTGATACATGTGCATGCCTAACCCCACTATAGCCCCGCTAACCAGCTCTGAAGCTCGCAATTCTATAAATCCTCCAGATCTGCAGCCAAGTAAAAACAAGCCGTACTCAAAGAAGTAACTTGCATGTGACAGCTACATGTGTGTCTAACTAAGTCGACATCTCCGTCTGTGTGTATATATATGTATATATACATATATGAATGTACATAAACATACTCCACATGCACAAGAAACTCACGTAGCTGCACACACATTGGTTGCTACTCGTGATGATAAGGGCATTGACGACAAGATTTACTTTATAACAGAAACCCTTGACTCCAACACGCGGGTATCAAAGCTCCACCTGCTTGCGTGTAGTTTCCATGCGCCCATGAAGCGCGCGCATTGCCTCCGTGATTCGAGCTTTTCGTGGGGTGTGGGTGGTATAGCGAGTAGGGCTTCAGGGGAGGGTTAGATTTTTGGGATGCGCGCATGTATAGGGCTTGGGGCGGCTGACGGCGTTTGGGTTTTGTAGTTCTAGATTCCAGACCAAACCAAAAAATAATCATTGTGTTCTCAAATCTCTCGCCTCATGAAGTGACCCCGGAACCTAAACAACCCCAAACACCACGGGCGCAAACTTTAGCGCTCATGCTCATCGGGTTTTATGGTATGTCCGGAACCTGGCTCGGGGTTTAGGAGCACAGACCTGAAATCCTAACCCCTTGTAGTGACCGGGTGACCTCCACTCGCACCGAAATCTTCGTGCGATTGTGACTGTTCTTGCTGCTGCCACTACGAAGTAGCTGGTACTCGTACTATTATACTCTTGAACTGTATCTAGTCGTCCGACGTCTGCTGACATAACAGCAGTTTTGCCTTGATAGCTTGAATGTAAAAGCTGGTCCCTGTTGAACGACATGGGCCAGCACTTGCTCTCCGTGGGCTGCGCATGGGTTTGGGAAAAAACTCCTACAAATGAAAGCACCCAGCAAAAGAGTCGTGGTATAGAACAGCCAACCCAAGCCCAAGATACCCGAGATGATGATGAGATCTTGAACCCCGGCACCGACCCTACCAAACCCTGAATCCAGAACCCTGCTAGATCCACCTGCTCAATCTTCTGCAGGTTTCCGCGGCCTATTCGGTGCATAGAGTCCTGTCTGTGCGATGGTGTGTACTTCAGGCTGTTAGGTTTTAGGGCCCGGGGTTCAGGGTACTGCAGGCACTTGAAGAAGGGAAGGTGTTTCGGGTATAGAACACGATAACTAGCTGCACTTTACGGGGATGATCTTACTGACAGTTCCGCTCCCTCTGTTATATTGGCGGGCTCAAGGTCTCGTGATTGATGTCATTACCAGGAAGTATCATTATTATTTCTTGACATACAGACCCATGGTATGAAAAGGTCCCATCGCCAATATTGCTAAAGTCACTATTTGACTTACCTTGTTTCGCTGCTGCTAGTTTGCTTCAGCGTAGGAAGTTGCTGGCTTCTTTCTTTCAGGTGTGGGAAGGTCATACTGCGTTCTGTTGAATGTGGGGTTAAAAATTCGCTGCAGGTTGTTTGGAGTCCGGCTCTGTGTGTGTGTGTGTGGGTGCGTGGGTGTAGTGGTGTTTGTGTTGGTGTGTGTGTGTGTGTGTGCCTGGTTAGCAAGTGAAGCCCAGTTGTTGCGTTACATCTCCAGGTTTTTTTGTAACTTACAACCGACTTCCAGTTGAGGCTGATTCCTACTGATGCCTTTGGGTGTCGCATAAAACTCAAAAACCTTGAAAGCAATAAACAAGAACTCACCCCCTGCATATCATCCACGTAACAGCACCCAAAAGCTGACCGAATAAAAAGCCACACAACTTCAACCGAACAACAATCAAACACGTACTCTAACAGACACAAGCGCACACACGCAGAGACACACAGACACACCTTCTGGGTTTCCGCGTTTGGATTTCGAGCTTAGAGTGTCCAGTTGCGCGGATCCGACCGCAGCCCTGAAGCGCCTCGTGACTTCCACATACTTCCACATAAACCAAGCTCAAGCCAGGAGCGTCGGGTGTAAGTCTCAATATTTAATACTGTTACAGTCTTGCTGCCATCATAATCACCATGAATATTTCCATGATTGCCATTATCATGATCGTTCTCCAAGGCCCTGAACCCCAGGAGGCGAACGACAGTCCACCGGTCCTGGTGCCACTTCTCGAAATCGTCAAGAGCCGAACGTGCAGATCGATGCAGATCCACGTCCTGGAGGTTCAGGGCTTGTGCAGGGATTTCCGTAGAACTGCTCAACTCAAGCACGGAAGCCCGAAGCTCAATCACTCTAGGGCCTACACCCCCTGAGGCTGAGCCCCGAGTACCGGAGCGGGAAGCCCCTGAAGCTCAAGGCCCTCCCAGGGTCCAGAAGATTACTTTCCGTGAGCGCGTCGGCAAACTCGTCGAAGGCATCGCTGAATCGACGCTGTGTGGACTCCCTTTGGCTAGACAGTTTTGGGGCTACAGGGTTTTATGGAGGGCTGATGGCTCAGGAATTAGTCCTAAACCTGCTGGAGTACAAAGATTCAACCTCAAAAGGTCCAGGGAATGACCCTAAATCCAAAAGACGCGACGTGGGGTGTCTTGGTCTCATTATCCCAAGCGGCAACACCCAAAGACTTATAAACTCAGCAACCTAATTCGAGTGTTTATTTGTTCAAGGTTGTTGGGGGCAAGAGTTCACGGCACCGAAGTGTGGATATCAGCTCCGACAGCCTAGGGGGAAAGCTATGTGTCTGACGAGTGGGAGGTGGCCCCGCACACCGACGCCCTGGCTTTAGGTTTGCAGGGTTTACAAAGGCTGCAACCTGCTACCCTAAACCGTATGTGGATCAGGAGTTGAGGGCTTTGGGCTCAGAGTCTTGGAGTTGACTGTGTAGGAATACGGGGTTGACGGGGTTAGGATCCCGGGGTTCAGGGTCGAAGTTTGGGACTCAAGGCTTCACTGGTTTAGTGGTGTGTGATATGAGGATCGGGGGGTTAATGAGCTACTGCTGCTTAAATTAAATTCTACATGCTGAGGCTGCAGGTTCCGCGAGTGTAAGCTTCTGGAAGGTATAAGCACCAGAGTTTGGGCAAGGGTGCTCCAGCTTGTCGATGGCATCCGACGTGGCGGCCAAGTTCGTGTTTACACCATCAATCTTTTCTGCAAGAACCTGGCGCAGACTGTGCGGGCTTGAAACGTCTCGGCGAGCTTTAGGGGCTTCAAGATGGGGCTTAGGGTCTATATTCTATAATATGAACTGTGAAGAAGAGTTTATGGGGCTCAGGGAATCTAAAACGCAAAGAGTTGGGGCCGTCATCATCATCATCATCATCATCATCTTTTGTTTCCTCTTCATCTTCATATTCATGTTCGTATTCCTCTTCATCATGACCGTCATCCTCCTCCTCCTCCTCCTCGTCCTCGTCCTCCTCCTCAAAAACAAGTCTTCCTGTTCATCATGCCGATGCAACAGCAGAACGACATTTCAAGTGTCGCTGCATTTGTGAAAAAACTGGCGCAGTGAGAGCAATGACAAGAGCAACCGGTCGCAACCCCGTACACAAGAAGCATCGTGAACATGTTGGCACCGAAAGCAAACAGCAATACGAAGTAGTAGCAGCAACATGTTGTTCCTCCAGACTGAAGGTGCATGGCCCGGGAAGAGCCTTGCAGATCTTTAAACACAAGTCCCAGCCTTGTGCTCTTCGTGAGTCAAGTCAAAGATCCTTAGCGCTTTCAGAAGTCTTCGGATCATTGAGGTTCTGTGGTTCAGGACTGCTGCGTGAAGCATTGGGGATTGCTCGAACAATGCCTCGTCGACATCGCACGAGGTGCTCTGTATCCCTCTTGGCAACAGGAGAGAATCCAATCCGATCTCCAAAACTTGTGCCCCTCGAGGGCTTCTTGCAGACAGCATTGACATGAGGCTTGAAGTCCGCCTTGAGCTGCGTTGGCGTGGCTTTAGGAGTCCACTAACTTGGCAATCTGAGCAAAAGCACAATCTCTCATTAGACTCAGTAATTAGACGCCTCCATGTGAGTGCTGGAAAGAGCACTGAGTAGGTGTAAAGGCAATGTATGCCGCAACACCCCATCAATAGAACGTCTTGGCTGATGTGATAACAATGCCCGAGCCCAGCCCCGAACAAAGTCCTGCACAGCCACATATGATATTTGCATACTAGTCATACATTTTTTGTGAGTTTTTTCTCGATGGAATCAATACGTGCCTTGGGCCCTTGAACCCGCAACTCCCACACTACACTCCGCGACGTTCGATCGTAGACCCTGCAGCCAAGGAAACCTCACACCCTCAACCCCCGACCTCAACAAAACACGCGGAAGCCTGTGTGAATGAATGTGCACAAAGGTCTCCAGCAAACGGATGCCCTGAGCCTAGACTTGAATGATGATCCTGCATCCTGACCTCAGAAGACCAATGCTTGGGATCCTGAACGCCCAAGACTTGTCTACCCCTGACCTGCAGAGCACTCGCTGGTTGCCGCAATTCGTATAATACAGCGTGAACTTGCGCTGTTTTTTGCGGGGCGGAATGGGACCCATTCCGACCTTTGGTCTTCAAGGGCGAATTCGGGGTCTGAAACCTTAAGCACTAAAGTTCTTGAACTCATCTCCAGGATCCACAGACCAAAGCCGAAACCCTCATGCATAGCATCCCAAGAGCCCGCACGTCCTTAACCCTGACGCCTCCAATCCTCCGAACCAAACTGCCGCGCAAGAGTCTGCTTGGCAGCCGTCCCAAGGTTCTTGTTCATCGCGCTGTGCTGCTTATTCATTGCACCGATGATCTGCTTTCCTTTTGATCGCTGGGGCTCCGTGGGTCTTGCTGCAGAGTGGATAGGCAGTGTTTCGCAGGGACAGAGACGTTGAAGTTGGGAATCTGTGACATCGAGTTTGAAAAGCTCCCAACGGGCCTGCAATGTACTGGATGGTTCGCTAGTGTTATCACCTCCTCCTTTTTGTTCCCCACATGCTGCCAGCGCCTTTCCAGGTGCTGAAGCCCTGAAGCTCCCAGCACCCAAATCCCATTCCCAGATCCCAGAGCTGGGCCCCTTTTAGAAAGAACATGAACTGCTTCAGGTTGAAGGTTCGCAAACAGCGTAGACCCAAATGCCTGAAACCTTAATCTGAACCCTCATGCCCGAATCTGAATGCCTGGCATGGTGAACCAGTCCTGCACATCGAGGATAGCTTTCGTAGACCAATTTAAACCCACATCCTAAACTCTGCGAGCCAAAACGAAGCTGCCTTGAGCTTGTTGCGATTGAAGTTTCGGCTGTTACACTATTTGCAACCTATGAATTTGACACGCTGCAATCCATAAATGGTGCCCCAAGCGGCCATTGGAGTTCACTGCACCGATCTCTGCCTTCGCATAGGTATCCAGCGCCTGTCTGTTTTTGGGTCCACCTGCCTTTCCGGCTTTAAGCAATCAACATGTAAGATGTAAGTTGCACTGTCCTACCTAGCGAAGTGACACGTATAGTTGGAACATTGTGAGATGGATGCGCATGCATTAACCATCCCACGGCCTCAGGCTGAAGCAGAAGTAGTACTAACCATTGGTAAAACTCCCATGTTTGCTGCAAGTCAGCCCCGGCTTTTGCTCGGCGTTTACAATCACGGGCACAAGGACATGCGCAACTTCTGCATCCGACCCACCGTGGAAAGCTGCTCAATACCTGAATTGCACCCTTTCCAACCATCTGGTTACTTCTGTGCTGCAGGGGCGATATCTAGTAGTATTGTGCAAAGTGTTGTCCAGTGTAGTTGTAGCATAACCCTGTCAACAAAAGTCCAGGCATTCTTCAGGCTCCTACAGTACCTTGTGGCAAAAAACCCTTGTAACCAAAACAACAACCATGGAGTGCTGGAATTCACTGCCGGCACGAAAGCCACGAAGTCTTCACAACATGCCTGGGGCCCCTTTTCAACGAAATGTCAGGACCTGTAGAATAATCTAAAGGCATATTTGTGGTATGAAATACACTATACTAAACACTAGGGACAGCAAAGGTCGTAACGGGGTCAACTCCTAGTTGCTCGTTTTCAGACCTCCAAAGGAATTTCACCATCCAAGGAATTTATAATCCTGCAGACAGCAAGCCCGTCCAAGAGTCGAAATTGCAGCGGGTGTTATGATCATGCTCGACGTTCTGTCCTCCGAAAGTTTGACAGTGACATTGAGCTTATCCAAAGATCCGGTTTAAGCCCAAGCCCAGCGCCCCAGAAACTCCGCTACAGACTCCAGGCACCGCAAATCCCCGAACGATCCTGAACCCTCAGCCCTAAACCGTGCTAAGCCACCGTAAATCCTTGAACGATCTCAACACGGAAACCTTCAGAAATCAAAGGGCGCCAAATGCCCTTAGGATCCTTGTTTTAAGGACGGCAGCAAGGGATCCTCTGCAGGATAACACTACGCACTATTTAGCTCGGACACCGGATCTTGAGCCCTTTCAGCCTGAGTTGGCCTCAGTAAAGTAAGAGCTCAGGGCCTAGGGTTGAGGGATGTGGGTCTTACCTGTCTGTTGGACTCATCTAAACTCTTTTGGGGCTTTTTCGAAAGCCCCACCAGGACTCGCCTGTTTCAGCTGGCTCGACTCGTGAGAGGACTTATCCTCTATGTGGGTGAGGCGGGTGAAGATCTCAGACACGTAGTGGTCGAAGAACGCCTTCCTGAGTGGGGCTTAATTTTCTGTAAAGGTTACCCATTGGGGCTGCTATTTTGATTGCTTAAGGTCCGAGTTGTCGGTCCAGGGTTTTTTGGGGGTTTGGGGCCGAGGGCATTGGGTAGCAAAACGGACGGGGGTATGCAACTGTGAACAATATTGCTACTATCACGGTACATCTCCCAGAGCAGAAAATCAGATAAACACACTTGCACACCATGTCCCTGCCCTTATCTGCAAGATCCTTCGATAAACAGACGGGGAATCTCCAACATAAAGTGCGAATTCCTTATGGCACACCGGCGGCATTGATCCTGCGAGTTTTTGCTTGTGAATTCTGTTGGCTTGATGTCTTATTGTGTGCTCATGTTGTTGCGCTGGCCCTGTACTTCCTTGTTCGGTTCTTGTTGCTTCTTGATTTGCCCTCCTAACTGATACGGACTGAATATCACAAACCCAGACGAGGGGCCGGCCCTGTTAGTTGTCTTCCCGGGGTGGGTTTCGGAGGTATCAAGGATCACAAAACTAAAACCCAAAGCGAAGACCCGAAGTCCAAACACATAACGAGTACAAAGACCTAAGCGGCACCCCAAACCCGAAACCCAGAACCCGAAATTCCCGAAAGCCCGAACCTAAAGGATCCAGCATGTAGGGCTCAGGACATGGGATTTGATACACGAGACCTTGGGCAAAGTCGACACATTGTATATACTGTACATACAAATGTACTGTATTGTATGCATAACATGCTTTGTATGTAAATATACATATGTGTTTATGTTTATATATACATACATATATATATATACATCTATATATATATGTATATTCGTATAATATCCAAACACGTAATGCGTACGTATATGCAAATGAAGATGTTCCGGTTTAAATATATGTATGTGCATGTGCACATGTGTACATGCAGTTGTGAATGAATTCGCATATGAACATGTACATGTAGGTGTGTATGCATTTGTATATGTATATGTAAGCGTACATGTATATGTGTTTGTATATGTATATGTGACTGTACATGGACATGTGCATGCGTATGTATGCATGCATGCGTATGTATGCATGCATGCATGCAAGTGTAGGTGCACATGCAAACGTAGACGCGTATAAACGTATGCACGCGTGCATGTATGCATGCATGCACGAATGCATTGGGGAAGCAGGCGCACAAACCTCGTACAAATGCCTTGAACCACCAGACCTCAGCCTGAAGCCAGTACCCGAATCCATGGCCGGATCAGGGTATTCTACGACCGGAAATCTGCTTAAGTTGCTTCCAGCGTCATCTCCGAGAGAATGTTGCGATTCAGCGTCCCGATGGATGAGAGAATCTGTGCATCGCCTCTCTTGACGGCGTCCTGAAGCATGGTGTCCCAAACCGATCGAACCCTCTTACAAACTCATCAAACTTGAATGTCAACCCCACGAGGCAATCCCTGAGCCAGGGATACCGGGACACCAACCCTTAGACCAGGCACCCATTGGCAGTTCAAAATCTCGAGGCCCAAGGCGCTAAAGTGCTAAGCTTCCTTCTGGGACTTCAATCATATTTGAGGGCTTGCAGTCTCAGAGTGTTTTTCACGGTCGTCTCAATTCTGGGTACTAGTGTGGAGGGGTTCTGGTGTCTTCGGTCGCTGCTGGCAGGAACTGTTGAGACTGCTTGAAGAAAGCTTGCACCCGACAGCTTAGCCTCCACACAAGCCGCGACCCAACGAAACCCCAAACCCGAAAGCGCAAACCCTAAAGCCCAAGTGCCGCAAACCCCGGGGCTCCTCCCCTGAGACCTAAATCCTGAAGGCTCTGAACTGCCGTAAAACATCCAAGCTCCGAGCCTCCACACAGCTAAGATCGCAATAGACTTTGGCCATGGTATTCTGAAGTGGGTTGCAGTCTGCGTAGTCACCTTTTGCGTTCAATTGGAGGGGGGACTGATTTCTTCGTCCGTTGTCATCAGTGCTATGGACACAACTGTTACAAATGCTGTTCGTCTTAAACTATTGCATACACTTCTATTTTCGTCCAATTGCAGCTTCCTCTACGTTTCATTCAAGCGTACACTAAAGAACAAACTATGCATGTATATGTATATATATATATAGTATGTACATATGCATATACATATCCAGTCTATTTATGCAGATCGTGACTATACACGGAAGTTATGATAAGGAACATGCAAAAACCGACAATGGAGTCCAGGCGTAAGGTGGAGAGCCGAGAAAAACACCGCTTGAGATCCCGCAGAGGGTACATCAGCAAATGACCCGATAACTACAATCGAAATAATCTGTGAACTTCACGCTTACAAGCTTAAAGGTGCAGGGTTTAGGGTTGGAACCCGTTTAGGCTCCGGGTTTAGGTCCGGATAAAGGTCTTTGAGGTTTTCGACGGATTTTCGGGTTCAGGACCATAGCCCGCATACCTAACCTCCCCTCCCCCTCCCCCCGCTCGTCCCCACATCCCACCCCCCCGCGCCACCGAGATCCGCGAGGCGTTCAAAGGAGAATATCAGCGTACAGTACACTTAACTCAGGGGCTGAGTACCCGAACCCAAAAGATCAAACCTTTTCGAGTAGGGCAGGATTATAAACCCCAAAAGTTAAAGGCTCCCTACTCAGCTACTAAGTTCAAGAAAGATGTGCAGGTTCAATTTCATCTCCTGTCAACTTACTAGGAGTCGTAATGAAGTGTCTACAGTTTAGGAAACAATGAGGCTTGCCTGATCCCTGCGCTCAAGCACGGGACAGTACATCCAATACCACGAACCAAAATCTATAGCCGTGTCAGAATCGGAACTTCTGGCTACAACCCGTTGGATCCCAACTCCAACTACTTCTTCTGCCGGACTATGTACGCGGTTAGTCCTTTGAAATGCTTTCAACAGGCAGCAACTAGGTCCGAAATCCTCGAACCACAAAACTGTTGCCCAAGGCACTGATAATCATTCGCTTTTCGCGATAGTCCTGCCGCTTGGCAATGGCATATAGGGCACCACCCCGCACTCCGGCGGCAATAGCCTCGAGCTGTGGGGTTTGTCGCCCAGAACTCAAGGAGAAGAACTCTGGCTTGTATTGTACCCTCATCAAGCAAACTGCTCAAGCTGAGCACTTTCCACGGTGCAAGCGCATCCAAGCCTGTACTTCATGAGGTACTTGGACCCCAGCAACCTCAAATCCGAAAGACGGCAGAACACGCCACTAAAACCTTGCCGTATCTTGCCCAAGCTACCTCGCAAACGGCTTGCATCTCCTGGGAGTGGCATTTCAGCGATGGCAGCCACTTCATGCCCCAAAATAATCAAAAGTAGTAAAACTAAGTTGGCATGACTGGGCACGGTCGGGTCGTCGGAGGTCGGGAGTGGTTCAGGGCCCAGGGATGTGAATGAGACCAACTAGACTAGACGTTCGCCATCCTGCCATCTGTTTGGTGACTGGGATGCCCTTAAAGCTGAACCCCGAATCCAGATTGTTCCCGTGCCGAAACCCTAAACATCCATGCTCAACAGAGTAGTCTTTAGAGATTCCGAGCGCAAAGCCCTACACTCTATGACCCCGAGACCCTACCCCTCTGCACCCTAAACTTGACTTGAATCCTGGAACTCATCCCCCAAACCTTAAACCGGGGTGCTGCGGTGCTGAAGCCTTCCACCCTCCCTGAGCTCAGATCACTTGATCATGTGCCGAGTCCCCACACCCTGCATCGACCCTGAGCCTGGAGCAAAGTCTATACATATATATATATATATATATATATATATATGGAGACCCCAAGCGAGTCACGCAAGACAATCGGACAGGTACCGAACAGGAACCATGCAGAATCTTAACACGTAAACGGCGGATCCTGGGCAGAGTGTGTTTGGAATAAGGCTTCATGCGTCTTGATTTACAGTACGAGTTAGTGCAGCTTTTGGGTTTCGCACACTGTACTCGGCTATGGTGCATAAGGGAGTCCATGATTGGAGCTGTGTCACGGCACCTCCCCTAAACCGTAAACGCTGAAGGCCTCAAAGCCTCCAAGCATCTGACACCCAAAGCCTAAGACCTGAGCTTCTCTCATGCAGAGAGTCGTATTTCACCCCAGCATAGGCGGCAATGGCTCCTGGCACCACGTTTCGGGAGTGGAATTCAGCAGTACAGGTTTAGATCTGCAAAGCTGAGAGCTCAGGTTTAGGTAGTGAGGTTTAGGATTCTTGAGAAGATTTCAAGGCCGTGACATGAAGAATGCGAAAGGCAAAGCTCGTGCATGACAAAACCCAGAAGCTCTTTACCCTCACTGCCGACTGCCGCACCCTGAACACTGGAGCAGGCTGACCCGACACACCCTATGCTGCAAATGCCAGCACAACTCCTGCCAAAGTCAGAGCACCAGGAATGGCGGAACAAATTCCTCGCGGAGGAGTGCCAGCTCGTGGTGTTCTATGCTCCGCTTCAGGAGTAGGAGTAGGAGTACTGGTATTAGCTTAGACGTACTCGTACTAGACATACATATAGTACTAGTATGAAAGTAGTAGTTGCGATTTCTGGCTTGATCGGATTGAAGTTGACTTCTCAGCTTTCTAGACATCCTTGTTGCCCCCCCAAGACCGACCCGGAGCCCCGCCCCCTCCCGGGCAATGTTGGTCCTTCGGAGGCGGGCTCACCCCAGTTCCTCGGCTGCAACTAGTCCAGCTTGGCGAGCTCAGTCGGGACAAGTCTTCCGGAGTGTGCTGGGTGGAGCTTCGTAGATTCTATCGCTGGGCATGTCCATTTGGAACAGCTACGTTTAAAACTTCATTGTGCAAGCAGCTCAGTTGTCATAAGCACTCGTCATGCTGAGCACAACGCACGGACAGCCTACATCAGACCTTAAACAGGCGACGCTGGATCTACGGGTTCAGCTTTCAGTGTCAAGCGTACAACTAGGGCTGCAGCGAATTTCCAGACCAACAAAATGCAACTTGTTTCGGGTAACACTAAATGTACCGAGGACCCAAAAAGCAACGGGACGAGGACGCTTATTCAATGGATCCAGAATAGCGCAGAGTCGCTGCCCGCAACAGCAACGCCCGAACCAGCAGGCTTGCACTCATTGCCAGGCTTAAGGGCAATCGTGACAAAGATCGTTACACCAGACCAAAAGAGTGGCAGAAACTTACCTTGTGCAGTCACAGCTGCTTGGGTGAAGCTACAACATGGTAGTAAGCAGAAGCAGGTACTGAGTGCGTGTAAATACCAATACCACGAAAGCTGCTGCTGTCGCTGTCCCGCTGAAAACCGCTACTACTCCCACTCCCACTCCAACGCCTTCTCTCGCCGTGGCCACTAGCACTGGCAATAGCGCTACAAACCACTACCACGACCGCG
Source organism: Symbiodinium sp. CCMP2592 (assembly GCA_905221615.1). Lineage (NCBI taxonomy): Eukaryota > Dinophyceae > Suessiales > Symbiodiniaceae > Symbiodinium > Symbiodinium sp. CCMP2592. Next base: position 379,217 of record CAJNDT010000702.1, read on the forward strand.
GCCGTGAGGTGGGGATAGCCACAGGCTGTGGCCACTTCCCAATGTGGCATCAGCTCAAGATGCGGCAAGTCGCTCGAGCATTTCCGTCCTCATCTGCGCCACCCTTTCCCACATCGCCATTTTGTAGTTGCCTGAAGGGCCGTCTGTTCGGTTCAGGTGACGATGATGTCGACAGTGGTGGCCGTTCTTGAACATGAGCAGGACAGCGAGTTTAATAGTTGCAGTGACAATAGCAATGTCTGATGCTGAATGAGGGTAAGAATGAATAACCGTTCAGAAGAGCATGGAGAAGGTACAGAGGTTGAGGATCTGAAACATAAAAAAATAAAAATCTAAGCAGGAGTTGAGTAGCACTTACGCACCATCAGCAACGAACGTGGCAAGGGCATCAACACCTTGAACAACAACAGCGGTAAGCCGGAAGAAGCGGGAGAAACTGCAGCAGCACCAACAGCAACAAACAACATGTGCAGCAGAAGCTGCAGCCAAGGCAGCGACAAAGGCGACCGCACCGAGCCGACGACAACGAACATGGTAAGAACACGACCACGGCGGCCGAGTAAGCGAACACACACACACACACACACAGCGAAAGCAAGACACAACATCAGCGACAACAGCAGCAGTGGCAGCAGCAGCTGCAGCTGCAAGCAACGGAAAGCATGGGTGAACGATTTATAGGTGCAAGGTCTGGCAGGCATTCCAATGCTGAGAAGTGGGTTCGGGGGTTTCCGGCTGTCCGACTCACTCGTTGAAGGCTTCACGCACGTCAGTTCGAGACTGTGATCAGGGAGGTTGAAGGTTTTGGGCTGGTTTTGGGCTGGCGTTTGGAGGCGAGGATCTCGGGGAGGTTCAGATAGATTGGAATTGGCGAAATCGCCGAGAAAGAGACAGGGAGTTCGGTTTGCAGGGCTCGGATCTTGGAGCTTTAGCGGCTTTTGTTTCGCCTCAAGCCCGAACCTGACATCCTAATAGATCAATCAAGGATTTACGATGATTTACGTTTCGGCGAGTTGCGATTGATGTCGCGGGAGCTACAGTCCCAAACAGCATCCGCGGTCAGCCCCGGAAAAGTGGGATTCCTGGGCGCTGGCTGCAGCGCTTGTCGGTTTGGGAACTTGGCGAGGGGGGTCATGTGCCATGGACACGGTTTGGGAGAGCGGGATTGAAGGCCTCGGGTCTCAGTTAAACGCCCATACCCCTTGAGTCGCATGGGTTAAGGGGCTAGCAAGGGTCTGGCTGATATATGACTTGCAGAACCGAGCTGCAACAAAGTTCTGTAAACATGAAGCCTGTAAACCTGGTGGGCCTTCTGCTCCCCTCAACCAGGAACACCGCGCCACGTTAGCTTCTGGTTTCACCACCAGGGCACGCATCGAAGATGTAGAGATCTTGCCAATCTGTGTCCCTGCAGTTTCGGGCATTCAGGGCTTGTGTAGGACTCAGAAGGGTCTCCATGTCCGCAGGCTTTAGGATTTTTAGGTCAATTACTAAAGGTGTAGGGACTTCGGGGCTGTTGCTGAGCGGGTTCCACGAGGTGTGTATGCGACTTCCAGTCCACGGTGGACGAGCTTCGGCTCGAAGTGTGGGGGTTCCGAGCTTTGGGATTCGGGGGTTGTTGGGTTCGGGTTTCGGGTACCACAGGGTTGCCGTCCAGGTTGCGCAACATGGTTTGGAGTTTGGTTCGGGGATGTTTAGATCGCAGGGATGCTGCTCCGGACGCTAACAGTCCCAGTTAATGATGCGATGTCCTCGGCACATCTGACCTGATGTTGATGCATACTTTTGGCTGTTTTGGTATGTATCAAGAAAGCCTTGACAAAACGCTGCAGAAGAACAGCTCCAGTCCTAGTACAACAACGATCTGAAGCGAGTATCCACAAATGAATAACAAGATCACAATGCAGAGCGGCCGGAGCAAGCAGAGTTGGCTTATTTTTATGAGGTATAACGTCATTAAATATGGGGACGATCATGAAAACACTGTCCGACATGTTCTTGATGCCTTCTAGTGCACAACCCCGAAAATGACACCTCTACATTGTGACGGTGCTTTTCGGGATTGCCCAAGACATGAACTCGCCCCTGATGGCACGGAAACGACCATTCCTGACATCATAAGGCAAGGACTCACTGTCAATAGAAGCAACAGTAATTCAATGTGTGCCATGCCGGCCGCTTGGGAAAGCTTAAACTAGCACAAGCAGCACATGTGACAAACGCACGGAACAATGCCTTCTGCAACTTCGGTTTCCTATCTAAGCATTCCATATAAAATCCTTAATGATTGGAACGGCAGTGGGGTATGTGAGAAACTTGTAGTCAACAATATGGCGACATTACTGGCATGCCATTGCTGAGCATTGCCTGGCCGAGAGTTTCGGAATATTCAATATGCCTCGGTTTATTCCTGCAGGAGGTTCGCATGCAGTGGCTTTAGGCACAAGTAGGTCCTGTACTGCACGACGGCTTAGGCCTGCGTTACAGCTCTAAGTTGCAGCTCTTGACAGATCTTGTGTCGATCCCATCGGACACCTCTAACGCTGCTTTCGGCACTGTACAATCCCGACAGGAAGTCGTATGACAAGAACCGGTGCCCGGCAGAAGACCGAATCAAAGCAGACTCAACGGCTCGCCTCCGAACCCAGAGCTTCCCTCGGCCCAACATCCAAAGCCCCCAAAGCTCACCGTGCGACGAAGTGTCTTCTTCCCGGGCGTTCCCTCCTCACCCCAGGTCTCAGCAGCGGAGGCCCCACTGCCTGCAGTGTTTGAAAAACACGAAGCCTCAAGAAGTGCCAAGACTTTCAAATTCCTTGCAACTCGAGTTTTTCGACGGTTGTGGCGATGCTTTTGAGTCTGCCTTTAGGACGGCGGTCCATGCAGTTCCTGGCCCTACTGCGACAGGGTGCGTATACATGTGTACATGTATGCTTATGTACATATAAACATGTATGTATATATGTATGTGTATATATATATATATACATGTACAGACATACACACACACACAACTGAAGATGCGGTTCCAACTAAACTATCCCGCTTCAAATTTCCAAGGTGGTGTTACCCCCCCCCCCCCCTTATAGCATACTGTGGGGTTTGGGCCAGATTGGGTTTTATGAAATGGGGCGGTAACCTTTGACAGCGCCCGGAAGTTCTTGTATAATGGCGGGGGGGTATCCCCATTTTACATGGGTTTTGACGTCACCCAGCCCATTTCATAAAGTGGTCCCTTGTGTACCACGGGTCCGCGTTGTGGACGTCACCCATCCCACTATACTCCAATATATGGAGGAATCGTCCCGTGTGATCAGAACTGGCTTGCAACCCACACTTTGCCCATAGATTCTGCATCCCAGTGCTAACTTAGCCCATAAAGTGGCCCTGGTAACAAGGATTTCCCAGGGGCCGGTGTACTAGTGGGGCCATTTTTTCTTTGTAAATCTATCAGATGGGTAGCTTCGTTGGTTTTCGGGCATCAGACCCCGCCTGGTTCATGCAGTCCCTGTTCAAAAAAGAGACAGGTCCGGCTCACGCAGTCTCCATCGGTGGTAGACAGTATGTAATCGTGCGTGGCACAGGTAGTGGTTGCGGTGGCTTTATCGTCGTCGTGGTAGTGGGGTAATGGCAGTGGTAAAGGCAGCTTCCCAAACCACCTGAACCGTAAAAACCCATGTCATGTGAGGTCTGCGCGGGTTTGGAGCCCCAGCAACGCTTTGGCTGATAGTGCTGGCGGTGGGCCAGTTTATATGGCTCGCTGGGGGGGGAGGGGGGGTAAACGTCTGCCCAACCACCAAATCCTCAAAACATGGGGGGCTCTTATAAACAAGCCGTTTCGGAAGGGGGTTGTCCTACGTATCCCATTATATAAGGCCTATCTGGAGAGGGATCTAGACTAGAGTCCTCTTGCACTACGAGGCGACCGTTTCGGCTTGTCTCCGTGCCAGGCTTGTGCTGGAGGTTCCGGTTGCACACCCGAAGCCATAAGCCCATACTAAGGTATAAGCCTTTCTCCTAAACCAGAAGCGCTGAAGCTTAAATCCTTCGCTTTCAAAACCCTGAGCACCATTGCATAGCAGATAACACCACACCCCCAAAACAAACTAAAACCCGCGAGAGCCCCACTCTGCGTCCCAAAAGCCGTAAACACCATAAGCCCGAAACACTGCCACGTCCAATTTAGGGGCCGACTTAGCTGAGAATATGGTTCCAGGTGGCAGGCCTTAGTCGAATATGTTAGTATGGTTACTATACTGCGAGGATGGTCCGGGAAACTAAGGCTATTAGCAGGCTTTGTCAAACCTCTTCCTGATTCAGCACTGAATCCCCAAAGCGATCGGAGGTGCTGTCTACACCCAGAGCATGGTAGCAAGCGCCGACGACATCCTCCCAGTGCGGTGGTTTGGGGATTCCAGGCCCAGGGCGACCTAGTTGAAGCTTGGGGTTTTGTGGCTTGGCTTCTAGGTTCCTTTCGAGGGCGGCAGGGGATGCAGTTGGGACTGTCATGTTTTTGTTCAAGGATTTTGGTGAATATTGTCAATGTTAAGGCTGTTCAGGGTCCAGGGCTAACACACCCCTGAGGTCCTTCTGCCGCTCTTCCACACTGAGGTAGTGGTCACCTTCCTCGGTGCCACCAGAAGATTCGGTGGAAACCAGACGTTAGGACCGCGGGCAACGTGACTTTGCGCTTATTGCTCAAACGAGTCGGTTGAACCTAAGGGACACTATTCGGTCTATACGCCGTTTGACCAGTAACGCACTGATAGAACCCAAACCTTCAACCCAAAGCATAATCACATGTCCGCTCGAGCGCCTTGGCTTCAAGGACCCCGACATCACGCACAAGGCCTAAATCCATACAGACAGCGCCCCCCCCCACGTAGAGCACTCCCAAGAGACGTTAAAACAATCAAGAGACCCTGGGTGTCAAGCCACAAACCTACTCTCGGCAGCTTGCCGGCCTCACTATCGCTGAGGGCTTTGGTGTGGGACGTCCCCAGATCTGTGTTGTGGCTGTTGTTGTTGATGATGTTGTTGCTGCTGCTATACTGTCGTTGTCATGTGTTCGCTGTTGTCGCTGTCGTTGCCCATCTTGAATTCGACTCGCCGGGGCTCCACTGGCTCCGCACCTGACGTGGTGTCGCTGGGCATGTATGCATGTATGTATATGTACATGTATATGTATATGTATCTGTATATGTATATGTATATGTATGTGTATATGTATATGTATATATGTATATGTATATGTATGTATATATATATATATATATATATGCTCATATTCAGAGACCTCAAAATTGTGGGCCTGAGTTCGGATTGGAGTTGAGGGCTCTGCATCTAAGATTCACGTTTTCATTCACCTTTCACGCCCTGGCGGTGAGGTTTTGTTCATCCTGAGAGTCCAGCTGCCGATGTCGTCCTGGCAGTACTTACACCGAAGCTCTGGTAAGCCAAAGCATACACTACAAAGGTACATGAAGCCTTGAGGTTGCTGAAATCTGAAAACCGGCTGTCAGGATTGGTCGGGGAAGTGTCCGTGAGCTTTGAACCCGCAACCCAGCAACTGCTAAGTCCTGGATAGAGCTTGTAGTCAAAATGTCGTTAGGGTTTTCCCTTGCTGTGCTGACGGCTTCCAAGTTTAGGCCAGTCAGCCCCAGGTCTCGACCCAAAGCCAAAACGAAAGCCCCGCCTGTGATCATCTCACGGCTTTCACGGGCCAAGCAGTGCGGCGCATAGCTCACCCCCTCAGCCAGGGGCCGGGAGAGAAGGACATGGTCAGAGCATCAGTTTGTTGGGCGTGTTGGTGTTGGGTTGGTGTTACTAAAGGTTTAGTCTGACGAGGCTCGCTGAGAAGCATGTCTCGCCGCAGCATGTCTTGCTAGCGTGGTACTGGTCACAATAGAACTGTTCATATACTCACAGGAAGCTATTGCCCACCCTACAGGAATAACACACAAACCGCTAGATATGGAGATGCTAAACCATGCGAGCCTACGGCTCCGGAAAGCAACCGCCCCATCAGAAAATGGCCTCCGGTGCCCAGTTCAGCACCGTGTCAGTGACGCTTCGGCGCTCAAGTTCCTGCAGGGCAAAGCCTTCAAGCCTGATTGTATTCAGGCTTACGATGTAGTGAAGAAGCCCGACAAACACACCAGACCCCAAACGCTGAACCATTAAAACCCCCAATCCATGCCGTGGAAACCCATGTCAAAAGCTGCACTCTAAAACCCCAACCACCGAAAGTTAGGAACAAACTCGAGAAACGAAGAAAGACTTTAGCCCTGGAAGCCCCAAGAGCCTAATACGAGTTCAAGGTTTGGGGTCTATATGGTTCAGGGTTCAGGTGTTATATAGATTCGACTAAGGGTCTAGGAGTTAGGGTCTTGGCTTTAAAGTTTCGCGGTGCTCCTGCCGCTCACCTTCGAAGGGCTTGAACTCTGCCTTCTCGAACCTGAGCCAGCTTCGGCTTGTTCACGACGTTCTGAAGGGGTACGCAAGTACCGACACCAAGAGACCTAAACCCGCTAAACCGTAAAGCCCGCTGAACCATATACTCTCACTAAGACCTCAGATGCTCCACTGAGCTAAAGAAGCCACCGCGAGGCACGACACCTACCTGACGTTGCAGACATTCCTGTAGACCCTGAAACAAGGGCTCCAATTCCCATTTTATGTCACCTCGTGTTTTGCAACTTGGTGTTGCTGAGACGCCTGATTCCAAAACACTAATCTCGCAGTTTCACACACACACACACACGCACACCTCACACCCCAAGCATCATGAAACTCCAATCTGGACTATTCTTGAGGCGTGTTGCGAAGGCCTATGCCAGAGACCCTCAAACCTGAATCCTAAACCTAACAGCCTGAAACCCATGACCCTGAAGCCCCGAGCCCCAACCAGACAAGGCAAGAAGCTTCGTCATTTCAAACTTCGCCTTCGGGATCTTCGGCAAGCTCTTGAACCTTTCACATGCCGTTCAAGGGCCGAGGTTACGTATGTATGTGTGTATGCTTGTGTGTATGTATGTATGTATCTATGTATGTATATATATATATATATGTATGTGTATATATATATATATATGACTATATATATATATATATATACATATATATATATATACACACACGCATATTTATGTATGTATGTATGTATGTATGTATGCATGTATGTATGTATGTATGTGCGTGGGTATGTATGTATGTATGTATGTATGTATACATATACATGCGTGCGTGCGCATCTGAATATGTAAACGTACACACACACACACACACACACACACACACACGCACGCAAGTGAGTACAAACATACATGTACATAGACGGATAACTGGAGAGTTGGTTAAGCACATGGACAGAAAATCTGGTAAATAGATGGACAGATAGACAGACACATATAGATGAACAGAAGCTTAGACAGTTAGATAGATAGGCAAATAGCAGATAGATAAAGAGACAGATAGCAGATAGATAGACAGATAGATAAACAGTGGGATAGACAGATAGATAGACCGATCGATAGAAAAATCAGGGCTTTCAATCTGGCTTAGGGGAGTTTGGATTTTAGGTGTTGGGGTTTAGGGTTCGGGGGGATTGGGCTCAGGGACTGCTCAACACCAAAGCGAGACAACAAGGTCTATTCCAGGATCATGCAAGGACCCTCCTTATGTTCTGGAAGCTGCTGCTGTTTATACACGTATTCGGCTTGCAGCTTTGCTTCTATAAGTGAGGCTAGTGACCAGCCGAATCTTAGGGAACATCTGCATTGGCTTCAGGCTCGGATTTTGGTTCGGACCCAGGCTTCAGGGAACCGGGTGCTGAACAAATTCGAAAAAGCCATCAAGCCCGAGTCTGGGGTGCGACCTGGGACCTGGTTCCAAAGTCCACGGGACACCGGCGAAGCAGAAACAAGAAAAAGCCCCGAGCGCTCTATTTTGAAGTATCGGAACCCCCCTCCCCCAAGAACAACAACAAACACTGCAATACCAGAAAAAGAGATGACAACGAAGCGACGAAGCTCAGAGCAGTCGAGAAGCTTCTTGTTTCCTAGGCCACCACCGGTGCCGACACGGGAAACGCTGCTGGAGGTCCCGAGCAAACTCTGTGCCATGATGTCCTGGCTGCAACGAAACCGGCGTTGAAGTAGCTTTTCAGCTTGGTCGCTCTGGGAGCCTGGGAGTGTAGCCCCCTTCTCAAGTCGGATGGCTGCAGGGAGCATACGTTACACAGGCTTCGACCTTTGGGTGCGGCAACAGAGATGTGCCCGGGGCTCTTGCTGTTTGGTGTTGTTGTCTTCTCTCTCGGTCTCTCTCGCTGTCTCTATCTCTGCTGATTTCTGCATTGCTCTAGGCAAGCAAGCCGATAAAATATGCTGATGTTCATCTGTAGATCTTATGCATGCCACCCCCTCGAAATAAGTCTCTTACCTGCGAGCGGATGGTCCTGGTCCGCGCAAATCAAACATCTAAGTAAGGCCTACAGCCTTGCCAGTCTTGAATGACTGGACCTGTCCACCACGAGTGTTTGGCTGAGTCCTATACAATTACCCTCGTAGTCACCTCACTAATTGACTTAGCCTGACTACTTGAGGTCATTGCAAATCCATCACACAACTAACGTTCCTGAAAAGCCAGCAAAGCAGGAGACAAGAATGCTAGAATGTCACAGCCACGTAGAACAAGACCCTGAGGCCTCAGAGGAATAATCCTGCTGCAGTACATATTCCAGTCATGCTCGATTGTGCATCCCAGTAAAGCGGCTTTTGCTTAAGAACTATACATCCTAGCTCCTAACTGTGGGTTCGCTGAGAGGTGGACTTGAAACTCTAAAGCCCCTCTACATAGGTCAACCTTTTGAAAGGCTTGCCGATTCCCACTCTTCGGACATGTTTGGTCCCTGCTGCTTGCACGGCTCAAGTTATATACCTTGGGCAGGCTCAGGTTCGGGCGAAAGATTGGGCACTAGCTTCACATTCAAAATACCGAGAAACCGTCGAAACAAATCGGCCTGAACGAAATTCTGCCCTACACCCCCACGATAACTCCGAAAAAAATGAAGTGTGGGTTGAGGATCAACTGTTGTATTTTTGGCTGACATACATACATCTGTATATCTGTATAGCTATGTCTCTGTAATATAATATAATATAACACAATATAATATAATATAATATAATATAATATAATATAATATATATATATATATATATATATATATATATATATATACATATATATATATATGTATATATATATATATATACACATATCTATCTACATATATATATATATATATATATGTATATATATATATATATATATATATATATATAGATAGATAGATATGTATGTATGTATATATATATATATATGTTATATCATATTATATATAGTATATTGTATTATAGTACCTTATATTAATTATAGTACATTATATCATATTTTATTATATCTTTACACACATACATAGAGGAGAGAGGAAAGCAAGAGAGTGAGAGAAAGAGTCGGTTTAGCGCATGAAGATAATAGTGTTCCAACTTCCGGGCTGCATTTTTTTGGCGAGAGGTTGTGGGGCTTGGTGAAATCCTGCAACTGATCTCTCAAACTCGCAAAACCCCAAGAGCCTCAAAAACCCGAACCCGGTGACTTCATGCCCTAACAACCCTCAGCTTCACGTCAAGGCTCTCTAGACACTTCCATAGAGCCGCTCCCTTCGAAGTCGGTTTCCTTGCACCGCGTCAGCATTTGGATTCAGGGATCCTGTTCGGCCTGTTCGTGCGTTTCGGGTTTGAAAGAGCTTCTGTGCGGGACTCTGGCTTCTTGAGGCTGTCTCCACGCATCCGGTATCACTTTGGGTCCGCAGATGTTCAACTGTCTTGGTACTCGTGCTCATACAAGTTGGAAACATTTCAGTTTGGTTCACATATCGTGCTGGGATCAAACCGCTGGGTTTCCAAGCTTTTACGTTCAGGCGTTCACCACGAGGGTTAGGTAGTTGCTTAGGCGCTGAAGTGTAGCGTCTGATTCGGATTAAATTTGCCTTTCTCAACTATCGCAAGCTACGCCACTGAGCCTGTCTGGGGCCTGGCCGCATGCACTACGACACCACGCTGGCAAAGTAGGTTGATGGTGACCAACAGCCGGAGGATGACAACATGACGAGAGCAGGGCCCTCTGGGAAGGCCGAGCTGACAACCTCAAGCCGTGAACTGTACTCCGATACGGGAGCCCGAGTGCCTTTTGTGATTATTTGTGTTTCCTATTATTTGCTCTTGTATGTATCCACAGCCAATCGCCCGAACACCATAATTATTGCAAGGCCCTAGCATGCATTTATCTACTCATCCATTCACTCGTTCCATTCCATTCCATGTCATTCCGTTTTATTGCATCACGTCGCATTTCAGTCATTCATGCATTCATTCCACAGCCGCCGCCTGAAAATTCTGGACAAGTCTCCATGGGTGTTAACGGTGTGTAGTCCACTCCAACCAGCGACTGAGCGCCTAGGATCTGAGATGCTCAGCAAAATAGCAACTGATGGACTAATTGCTGAGGACTACTTCCTGCTGCAGAGCAAGACTAAACCCTGAACAAAAAAACAACACGATACTTCAAAGATCCGGCGCTGAGATCAGCAGGATGCAAGACATCTGCAACCGATGAACCTGGACTTTGGCTTCAGGGATCCGTCAGGGCTTAAGCATGCAATGCCCATAAAGACAGAAATTGAGACTTTGGAACTATCCAAGCTTAGAGGGAACCTGGCCATAGAACCCATAGAAGTGCTTCCGAAGCTGAAGGTCGCAAAGGTTGGAGTTGCCAGAAGAAGTCGTCAACTGGGAATCTGTACAGGGCTAGGGGCCTTGGGGTCTATAGACCCTAAAGCTAGACTGCAGGCTTAGGGATTTTGGCCTAAACCGTCAGGCCTGGACATGCCTCGGCAGAAAGCACGGCTTGGCTTACCGTAGGCTCAAGGTCCCTTTTTGAGTAATGCGTTGTCATACGGACTTTTAGGGAAGGACACCATTATTCTGGAACAGCTACCTAATGGGTTCCCTGCAAGGCGCCCGTATGAGAACAATCTATCAAGTTCAGCATGCTAATGGACGTCACAAGTAGAACGCACAAAAACGGTTCAGGACATACAGGTGTAGATATGTATACACACACACATACATGCATATACATATCCGGGCAGTCAACACCTACAAAAGCGAACCAACTCAGTTTCTCCCACTTCAAGTCAACTTTAAAGTGAGAGGTAGACCATCGACCAAAACTAGACAGGATCTTGCCCCTTCGGGCTGCAAAAGGTGCAGCCGGACCTCCGGACTTACTACACATGGCATGGCCAGACAACAACCGCACCGCCCCTCTTGCCAGACGTGTCGCACTGCTGCTGGCCATCCTTTGGCTGCAAACACCTTCACTTGACCGGTTCAGTGAGGCAAAGAGCCCAAGAGGAGCGCTGCAGCGTTTTTAAGTTCGTGGTTTACTGGTGGTTAAGGGTGCTGACGGTGACTCAGCCCTGGTGATCACAACAAGGAAACTGTGTCCACGAAAAGCTTATGATGTTAATTGTCGCTACTGCTGCTAATGCTTCTGCTGCTGCTGATGATATGGCTGGCAGCATGATGGCCGTGACGATAGCGAAATCAAGAGGAGGAGGAGGAGGCGGCGGCGGAGCAAGACGATGATGACCAGAATCATATTTATGATGATTATGATGATGACGACGCTAAATGTAAATAGTGATCGATGATTTCTCAACAACTACGGCAATGGCGAAGAGGACGTAATCTTTGCCAGAAAGCAGGCAAGGAAGCATGCAAGATCGCCACCACCACCAACACCACAACAACTACAGCAACAGCAGCAACACCATAAACAACAACAGCAACAACAACAACAACAACAACAACAACAACAACAACAACAACAACAACAACAACAACAACAACAGCATCAATAGCAACGCATGTGCACAACATAACCATATATCTACTTCTGCTGAAACTGCTGCTGCTGCTGCTGCGGCTACTGCTGCGACGACGACTACCACAACAAGCGACGACTACTACGACCTGACTACTGCAACTCCTCTGCTCGACTACTCCGACTCCTCGTCCTCCTACTCCTCCTACTCCTCCAACTCCTCCTACTCGTCCAACTCCTCCTACTCCATCTTCTACTCCTACTGCTTCTGGTTCTGCTGCTGTTGCGCCCACTACTGCTACTCACTACTACTCACTACTACTTCCACTACTACTACTCCTCCTCCTCCTGCTGCTGCTACTCCTACTCCTACTCCTACTCCTACTCCTACTCCTACTCGTACTCGTACTCGTACTCCTACTCCTACTCCTACTCCTACTCCTACTCCTACTCCTACTGCTACTGCTACTGCTACTGCTACTGCTACTGCTACTGCTACTGCTACTGCTACTGCTACTGCTACTGCTACTGCTATGCTACTGCTACTGCTACTGCTACTGCTACTGCTACTGCTACTGCTACTGCTACTGCTACTGCTACTGCTACTGCTACTGCTACTGCTACTGCTACTGCTGCTGCTGCTGCTGCTGCTGCTGCTACTGCTACTGCTACTTCTACTGCTACTGCTACTGCTACTGCTACTGCTACTGCTGCTGCTACTGCTGCTACTGCTGCTGCTACTGCTACTGCTACTACCATTGCTCCTACTCCGACTCCTACTCCTACTCTCTGCTAGTGCGACTGCCACTGCTACCATTGCTACTATGATGATCGCAATTCTTGCGACAACGCACCCTTCTCCCCATACCGTGTCTTCTGCAGGCCAGCCGCCAGGTTCCTTCTAGGCGGTCGAATCCTAGTGTCATTGACGAGCCGTCCACCTGCAAGGCGAGGTCTGGCAGGTGCAGGACCAGGTCTTGCGTTTCGGGATCGCTACGCCCCGACAAGAAGCTGGAACACACTTTCGAAATCAATCGCAGGCAGGTTGAGGGCTTCAGGCTTTAAGGGTTTACGGTTTAAGGTTGAGGGCTTAGCATTCATAGGGCCTTGAACCTTAGCTTTCGGTTTACGCATTAAAACTGGGGGCCGAGGTGGCTTGATGTTTGACTTCGTTCACGCTTCCTCCTGCAGAGTCAAAGGCATGTCAAAGGTCTTCCGAACGGGCTAGATTCATACTGCCATCTGAATCGTACGGTATCATTTCTGAGGGGCAATATGGTGCATAACTTCGACTCAGCTTCAGTCACCGTCCGTCGGAGACTTCTTCGGGAACTCATTGGGGCTTAGGGTTCAGGCCTGGGGGTTTACGGCTTAAAGTTCAGAGCTTGCGGCCTGGGGTTTCCAACTCGGGGCTTGCGTTTCAGGCTCCAGCTTCCGAGCAGTCAGAACCCGGCGGTGCGCAAGGTCGAACTGTACGCTCTTGAAGGGCCAAGTACCCTAATGTAGGGATCTCAGCAGCCGCAAACACAAGAGGGCTTTGGGGACATTTTCTACTACGAGTGCTTTCCAAAGCCGGAAGGGACAGGTGCTCCAAGTTCTTGAAGGCTGATCTGAAACACCCGAAAGACCAAAGTGCAACTTCGTGGACGTTTATACACCCTACAAACAACCTCAAGGCCGTTTCGATTTTGCACGCGCTCTATATGTCTGGATCGGCATACACGCATAATTTCATAAATCGTGCATACACACCATCCACGGTTGCCGCTTGGTTTCACTTGAGGATACCGAGTGGGTACCAAATCCTGCCTTGGTCCAGCATTGACGGGTTGTTGCGGCCTCGACCTCATACAAAGTACGTACATCTGGATCTGGCTTTTAGGGCTTGGGGTGTACGGTGTACCTGTTCAGGGGTTGAGGTTTAGGCTGGACCAAAACATGCTGTTCATTGGCGGTGGGCAGCAACATTCCAGAAAATAGAAAGAAAGGAAGTGGAGAACGAGCAGGAATTTCAAAGTTGCGATGGAGCTTGCAGTGGGCCGGAGCATGTAATCGTGCTCGTAGAAGTAGCAATGGCAGTAGCAGTAGTAGCAGCAGCAGCATTGGAAGTTGTCGTGATCTCAGTAGTCGTAGTAGTAGTAGTAGTAGTAGTAGTAGTCGTCGTGGTCGTAGTAGTAGTAGTAATAATAATAATAATCGTACCAGTAGCAGTAGCAGTAGCAGTAGTAGTAGTAGTAGTAGTAGTAGTAGTAGTAGTAGTAGTAGTAGTAGTAGTAGTAGCAGTATTAGTAGTAGCAGGAGTAATAGTAGTAGTAGTAGTAGTAGTAGTAGTAGTAGTAGTAGTAGTAGTAGTAGTAGTGGTAGTAGTAGCAGCAGCAGCAGGAGCAGGCTGGCAGCCGTTGTTAGTATCGCTTGCGGAGCTAGGCCTTATCGGAGCTGATTCTGTTGAGTAGGGGCAACAAAAGTCTTAGGAACAAGACTGGATGTATCTGGAACTTTAAACCCTGGAGCCCAAAATCCAGAAACGTCCGAGAGACTTACGGTAGATCTCGAAATCGAAATCACCTATCCTAAACCCCTACAGGTGGCCCTGAACCCGCCTTACCCCAAGATGCCCCAGAAAACCCGAAGCCCCAAACGAACAACAACTGTCAGATCCACACTGCCATCCTCATACCCTGGCCTTTCCCCTCTGCTGAAGTATCTTCAAGCTATATACAGCCTGCAACACCCCGAAACAGACCACCCAGCAACCTCTACCTATCCTGCCAGAAGCCGCCACAACCGTAAAGTACTGTAATAACATGTAAGACAAACCGAAAGCCTTGTATAGCATTTCCCTTAGCCAGAACCTGAATACATCCTAAACCCCCCACACTGCCAGGTCCCCACGTTGCACGTCGGGTCTTTCCGGAACCAGCAGTCTTGGCTTCGGATTTCGGCTCGTGTTCACACTTGAGGCTCCGCGGTGGCTGAGTTTAAGGTCCTGACTGGGCCCTTTCGGCAACAGCGGGCGAGGTATACCAGACTTGAGAGTGAGACGGTGCCCTTTAGAGACAAGGCTTCTCAAGCAAGTTTCTGAGTCTCAGGATTCAAAGGTAGGTTGTCTTCCAGAAACCACGACGTCCCTCTTGTAGAATATAGTCTTCATGGATGATTTCGTCTTGGCCGTTGAGGGGATAACAACCTGTGATTGGGAGGTTCAGCTGACCCCTTGATCCTGAACTCCTTTTGTGTGGCAGCTTCGGGCACGGAGGAACATCGAAGGGAAGTTTGCAGGGTTTAGACTTGCGGGTTTTCGGGCCCAGAGGCGGCCGTTGCTCCCGTCGAACATGAAGCCGCCGCACTCCTCCACACACATGCACACGCAAGCACGCACTGATTCACACTCAGAGCAACACAATAGCTAGGATAGATAGATAGTTCGATAGATAGGCAGGTAGGCAGATTGAGAGGCCGCTAGATTTGTAGGTCGATAGATAGAGTAGGTAGATAGATATGTGCAAGAACATGTATATGTATACAAAGAGGTATACTGTAAATACAAACATATATATATATATATATATATATATATAAGCATAGGTGTGCGTGTGTGTGTGTGTGTGTTTCTGTTCACATACGCGATAAAAATTGCAAACGTGAAGACAGCACCATGGTATACACAAGTCTAGACACATGATGGTCGAGTCATGCACATATGCATATGCACAAAACCAGTCGTGCACCAGAGCATGTACACCAGCCATGCGGCATACAACCTACATAATATGTACTTGCCTACTGGCCGAACTACCTGTCTATCAACCAACCGATCTGTTTGCATGAGCACATGGAAAGGATGTAAGACATGTGACAGCCATTCCTGTGCGCCTGTGTATCTGCAAACACATGCACCAGCACATACAACTGCAATGCTGTGCTAGGCTCGGTGCTCTCCAGACTATGTAGCCAGTTGCACTTTTCCTCCGCACTGTCTTATGCTATGAATCAAGTCATACACCCCAACTTCTGGTAGCAACACAAGGAAGTGCACATAGGAGAAAATTTACATGTTCAGCCACTTGAAGGCGTCGGGCCATCCAACACATCTAAGAACCTAGAAATCCCAAAACCCTAAAGCCACTGCCTGCAAACGATCGGTGAGAGGTCCCAAGGCTCTGCGGACGCGGCTCCCAGAAAATCATGGATTGAGCTTTTAGAGGATCTGGAGTCTAAGGATTCAGACTTTAGGGCTTAGTTTGTGGGCAAAGTCAAAGTGGTCCAGGGTTTGGGGCGTTAGAGTTTACGCGGTATTTCTGGCAATATCCCTACGACTTCAAGTGTGTGCGTAGAATATTCACTTTGGGACGCAAGTTGATAGTCTATGGCTGTATACGGTACTTCTGATTCACCGAACACCCGCATACAGAGAAAGGCCTGCGTTGTCAACCTCATGAACAGCTGTTTCAGACTATACCCTAACCCTTCTAAGGCCCCAAAACCCAACAAATCACCAGAAAACAACTCGAACCCCACAGCCCGAAATCCTTTCCGGTCCAAGACTCCTAACCACTCGCAGTGAAACAACACTACGGGTCCTTGCTTGCCGAGCAGATAGATCCACAATGGGTTCCGATCTTAGTGGCAAGCTGATATGACTGATGTAAGGGTTTGTATTTGAGGCTCTTAGCTTTAGGGTGTTGAGCTATAGGGGGCTACAACGTGTAATTAGGGCTCAGATTTTTGATGTGCCGGCTGCGGTTTTTTAGATTCAGGCTCACACGGCTCTATTGCGTCTGAGACGACGGTTGCGCTTCGGATACCGGTTGTAGCGACAAGCCTGAAGCGCACTTCTGAGGTTTGGCATTCTCTGTAACTGAGTAGCAGAGTTCCTGAAACTTCACAATGACAGATGACATGACAGGTAATTAGTTTGGAATTGTTTGACCCTCGAAGACGAGCGAGCAGTGTCCTGCAACTGGAGTTCTCTCACGGTGCCTTGGGACAAGAACCTGCAAACCAGTGCCAAACCAATCTTTGCGAGCCCGGCTCTTCCAGTCTACTCAACACCAAAGCCCAAAAACCCAAATTGTCAATCAAAAGCGACTAATGGCACTATCGCTGCTAGGCACAACCTCGTGTTTCTGCCAATTACCTCCAGGGTTGACAGATTGAAGGCTTGGTTAGAGGCTCAGAGGCTTTGGGTTTAAGGGAGCTGGGTGCGAGGGTTACCTAGCCGACGAACCCAACCGATCCGGCCATACATCCCCGACAAAGTACATGTTGTCGCACATTCCTGGCCGAAGCCTGACCGATTTTTCTGCATGTGCACAAGAGGGGGTGGGGGGCCGGGAAACACATTTATTACAAGAAAAAAGGCTGTTCAATTTACTGAAGAGAGAAAAAAAGGTTTAATCCTCATTTCCAGAGCTTGCAACCTACAGAACACGGTCGCTCTATACCCTGACTTGCACCTGCTGGCATGGTGCGTGAGCTGGAGTGGTAACCGCATATCGCTCTCCGTTGTTGATGAACGCATGGTTCGAGGTGCCACAATAGCCACCTCGACGACGAATAGACGACGAACTGTGCTGTTTCTCCCAGGCCCTCGATCCATGTACCTACTGAAATGGGGACCGGATGGATGCATGGCAGTAAATACCTGGCTCAACAACCGTCGCAAGAATAATCTCCTTATAAGGAAGTATACTGTACATAATCCCAATGGTCCTTCCGTTTGAAACTCCCACATGGTAATTGAAAGCACGCAAAGCCCACAAGTAAGCCCCGGTACATGGACCCTCCTCGCTGAATCCTGCATTCTGCCCCTGTCTTTAGGGGGAACCAACTAGGCGAGCTCGGAAACCGGGAAGACCTCAACAGTTACGGGATCCTCGTTTGGGCTCCGGTTTGAGTCACAAGAGCAGTCTTTGGATGCAAGTGCTGCGAGGCAAACATGCACAACCCCTGCTTTCCCTTGCACTGCATGTATGTTACCCTACGAACACCGCCCTTGTGCCCGTATTGCACCTACGCCTGGGGTCTTACGATCACTAGCTGTGCGAGTTAACCACATCGAACCTTTTGATCAGGGCCTGGCGCTGGATCAGGGCCTAGCACCAGACCAGGAAGTCTACTTGGCGTAAGGGTTTAAGGTTAACGGTGTTGGAGTCCGCTGCCGGATAGGGTTCAACAGCGGATTAGGCCCACACGCCTTCGCCCCTGTACACGAAGCTCCTGGACGGCTTCACAGCTTTAACGCGTTTCACGAACCAGCCTCAATTGTAAACGGCATGAGCCATAAAGTCTTTGCAAGCAAGTGGCATGTCTTTCCAACCTCGATGGAGTACTGTGGAAATGAGCCCGATCTCCTGCAAGACAGCACTCGTCCAACAATGTATGCAGTGAATTTTAACCGCAGCTACAAAATGGAGGGAACCCTCGTTCGTTTGAAACAGCTTCCACTTTCGGTCTTCAGGTGTTGAGGCATAGGTCGGGTTGTCGGGCCTGACCTTTTGAGGTTCAGGGCGGCAAGGCACTGTAATACTCCAGCTTTTGCATCCGAAGCTACAGCCGCTTAACGCTAGTTGCGGCCTTGTGCATTACAAGGCGGTGTCTGACCCAGACCTTAAGGTCGGTCGCTGGGACACGGAACCCTTGCGTGAACTGAAAGTCTGCAGAACCAAAAGCCAGTACTTTCGATGAACAACGAACAGCCCTTCGAGTCAGCTGCTGACTAAGCACATACACTACGCGCAGCCCATTTGCTCCTGTATATGTGTGTATAACTCTCGCTCTCTCTCTCTCTCTCTCTCTCTCTCTCGCTCTCTCTCTCTGCGTCTCTCTCTCCAGTTTCAATGTAAATTCTGAAACAAGCATCTTAAATATCCATACACGTGCATGTTGACATATATATATATATGCTCGCCCCCCCCCCCCCAAGATCCACGCCATCGTGGTTCTTGAGGCATGGGGCGCACGAAACACTGCTATGCTCAAAAAATTCCAAAATTTCCAACCCTGAAATTCACGAAACACTGTACTGCTCAAAAAAATCAAAAAATTCCAAAATTCTGGCATCTATGGCCAGGTCAGCGGCGGATTCCTTAAAAGTTTGGATTTTTTTGAGCATAGCAGTGTTTCGTGCGTTTCAAGGCTTGGAAAAGTTGATTTTTTTTGAGCATTACAGTGTTTTGTGAGCTTTAAACCACGAAACACTGCTATGCTCAAAAAAATTGAGCTTTGAGGCTGTGAAAAATTGTTTTTTTTTTGAGCATTACAGTGTTTTGTGAGTTTTAAACCACGAAACACTGTAATGCTCAAAAAGAATCAACTTTTCCAAGCCTTGAAACGCACGAAACACTGCTATGCTCAAAAAATTCAAAACTTTTAAGGAATTTGCCCCCGTCTAAGACCATAGATGCCAGAATTTGGGAATTGTTGGATTTTTTTGAGCATTACAGTGTTTCGTGAGTTTTAGGGCTGGAAATTTTGGAATTTTTTGAGCATAGCAGTGTTTCGTGGTTTAAAGGTCACAAAACACTGTAATACTCAAAAAAAATCAACTTTTCAAAGACTCAAGGCTCACTTTTTTGAGCATAGCAGTGTTTCGTGGTCTAAAACTCACAAAACACTGTAATGCTCAAAAAAAATCAATTTTTCACAGCCTCCAAGCTCACTCTTCTTGAGCATAGCAGTGTTTCGTGGTCTAAAACTCACAAAACACTGTCATGCTCAAAAAAAGTCCACTTTTCACAGCCTCAAAGCTCAATTTTTTTGCGCATAGCAGTGTTTCGTGGTTTAAAACTCACAAAACACTGTAATGCTCAAAAAAAATCAACTTTTCCAAGCCTTGAAACGCACGAAACACTGCTATGCTCAAAAAATTCCAAACTTTTAAGGAATCCGCCGCTGACCTGGCCATAGATGCCAGAATTTTGAAATTTTTGGATTTTTTTGAGCAGTACAGTGTTTCGTGAATTTCAGGGTTGGAAATTTTGGAACTTTTGAGCATTACAGTGTTTTCTGATGTCCAAGACAGGATATACTGATATACTGTATCACAAGATAATTGAGTGTGCTTTCAACCGTTGTCAGGGACTGGAAGTACTATTTTATATGTCTTCTGGAACAGCAAAGGTTTTCATTACTCCGGTTTGATAAGTATGAACAAGGCCAGCCTAGTCGTTACATAGTTTATTTCATGTATGTTTTCGGAGGTTGGTAGACCCATGGCGGCAGCGGCACTGGCTCTAGTTCCTGAGCTTTCTCGAAGATGGCTTTGGCCCTTCTTCGGCGAGCTGCACCGCCTACAAATCCAACACTGTATTAATCGCAAGCCTATCTAGAACTTATTTCATGTCATATTGAACATTGTAGGAAATTGTTTGCATTCTGCTATCATCAGAAACAATGGAGACTTCCTATTCGGTTTCCTGCGATACATGAGTTTTCATTCAGTTACCTCTTATTGATGCTGTCCTATACCCCGGAGAAGAGTCGTAAATTGTCCTGCTTCATGTTTGGAAGGTTGCAAGAGCTCTCTTACTTCTTGCTGCAGACGAGCCTTCTTGTGCGCCCGCATATGCACATGAACTTTTCAACTCCAGGGGAGCTTTCCCATTTCTTATGAGGCGAAGAACAACTACTGGAGTATTGCTTCAGAAATAAACGCGTGCATTCGACTTCTTTCATGTATTTTGGACAGGACAGGAAAAGAGCTCTTTGTATTTCGTAACTCATAAAACCAATGCTAGAGCGATTAGGCCGCATCAGAATCGGACGCTTCACGAGCAGCGGGAAAGAGATGGCCCACGCACGCAGACGTCTTCGTAAGAGAGACAACAGTATTTTTATTGTTAGAGGAATGTTGATAAATAACACACCATAAAATGCAAAAAACACGAGGTTTTTTAGTATTACATGAACAAAACTAGCACGCCCTCCAGCATTTCAGCTTTTCCAACACATAAACTACTATAAATCCGCGGCCGAGATTCGGCGCCAGATTTTTACACATATCAAACCCGCGCCTTGCAGCAGCACGGTCTGCATGCACATGAGGTAAAGCACGATTGTATCGGTATTTCCGGTGTTTTCGGTATATATGAGTTGTCGACCAATGTAGAGAAACAACCTGTGGAATTGTGTGGAAGAGGCGGGTGTGGATCTTGGGGGGGAACCATATATATATATATATATATATATACATATATATATATATATATATATCTACATATATATATATATATATATATATATGGTTCCCCAGTATTCCCCTGTAGTAGTCCCAATTCAAACATACTTTTTGTCTACGTCATCATCTGTAATACCCTGCATAAACAAACTATCTATAGCTAGACGATAATATACCCCGAAACCCTAGCCGAGGTGCTTCTGAAAGTTCGGTCGGCCCTCCACGCGCCCCGCCGGGCAGTAGGTCCCCTGCCAGGGCTCCGCCTGGAAAGGTCTGTTGGATAGAGGAGCTGAGGCTTTAGGGTTGGGCTGGGCTTTAAGAAAGGAGCACGACAGTTTAGCATCAACTGCGGAAGCCGTGAACATCAACACAAACATCCCGGTCACAAAATCGGTGTATGAGTCCAATGCATGCAACACCCCGGAACCCTCAACCCTGTGGCTCTGTGCCTCGACCGGCTGTGGGCTTTATAGCGTTTTGCGGCTTGCACTTGTGCAGTCTGATGGCTTTGAGGCTCTCCCCTGCCAGACCTACATTAATTAAACATACCCCAAAACCCTTCTCTGCTTACGTAGAGGCCCCTATACTGCAGGACCCTGATAGACCCTTTAAGTTTGGGTCTTAAGGAACCCACCATACGGCGCTTTCAGACTTCTTCGCTAAACCCTAAACTTGAAACACATCCGAGTCCCCCCAAGCCCCAAAACGAAAATCCCTCAAACCCTTATAAGCCCTTAACCCGAAACCAATAAACCCCCAAAGCAAAGCCTTAGCTTTCGGTTTCCTGGCCTCCGTCGCGACCAGAGGGCCCGTGCGCACGCTCACGGGCGGTGCAAGAGGAAGCCGGCAGCACCTAGGGTGAAAAGGTGTTTTTTTGCAGACGTTAGTATATGCCTGGTTCAGTCCGAGTAGGGTTTTTCGAAGGCGCTTGTAAAGGCTATGTTTCTGGGGTTGCACCGGGTATATATTCGGGTGTATACTGCAGCAGCCTGAATAATGAGTAGCAACGTCTACTCGCAGTCTCTTCATGAAGCTTCTACATATATGATCATACACGAAGACATCGCTTTGGATCTTGGATGTTGTTCTCGTGTGTTGCTTCGGACTTTCGGGTTGAGGGATTGTGCAGGTTTTTGAACTCGCTCCACGACGCTGGGATTCTTTTGCGATTTCGTATGGGCTCCATCCGACTTCGATCTATTGAGAAATCTCAAGGGTCGACGAAGCCCAATGCCTCAGGCTCCGGGATGAACTCTGTCACCAAGGGTGGCGAAAGGTTTATGTACATGTATGTGAAAATGCTTACCTATATGTTCGTATGGATATATACAGAGGCTGCATTAGTAAAAGTCTGTGGTTAGAGCTACCCCACCTTGACAGGTCTTTCTTGCTTTAGCTTGAAAAGACTAAAGTCAACTGCACCTCGTGGTCTCAAGCCTTTGGCCGCCACAGTTGGCCCAGGACCCCTGAACTCCAGACTTACGGACACAAAACCCCAGAGTCGGCCGCCGTCTTAGCGAGGAGCCTAAACTACCCTTGGGCTGCTGGACACAGGATACAACACCAAGGACTGAAGGTCTAGGAAAACGCACACAGTAAACCCTGCTTGCCCTGTACCACAAACCCTACCGAGTAGGCTTCAGGATCCTCTACCTCTTTTTGTGTCCAAACCGTACACCCGAAGATCGGATCGTTTGTGCCTGTCAAAGCACCGTATTCTGCGTCACTGGTGATTTTTGGCACGGTACAGGATCATTAGGTGTCCATCTGCAGATCTGCGAGAGCTTCGGACTCCCCCTCCGTTTCCCAACAAAGAACGAAAAAGCGGGAGCCCACAGTCTGAAACCGAACACAGCCCCAGAACAGAGGAGAACCAGCCCGGAGCGAGGCACAACCCGACCAAAACATGGGGCTAAATAATTAGAATGCAGGCTAGGGGGTGAAATAGAATATAGTGCAGACTTTAAGGGAATACTTACACTTACATGTGTATCATGTACTAATGGATCATGGCCCTGTATTATATCTAAGAGCCCGGACCTAAAGTCTCTCATACCTGAGCCAGGCACACAAAGGTATAACGAACCTCTCCTTGTAGTGTCCTGGGATAGAACCAAGGACACATCTTCAAGCGAACGAGGCAATGGAAGGAGAGAATGCTTTCGTTTTTGTCATGGACCTGGCTTTATGGAATAGCCCCAGCGATTTGAGCGTGTGCCCCTCATGTTCTCTTAAACTCTAACTTTATCCCTCCCAACCGCAAACCTGGGAGAGCAGACCTTCTTGCCTCCAAGGTTCCATGAAGGCTCAAAGCCAAAAAACCCTCAAATGCCTCAACCTCACCCGGACCCAAAACCTCCAAACGCAACATCGACTGGGGTTGAAAATTCTTGTTACCAAACGACTCAAGGAGCGCAAGGCAGTTGATGGCTCGGTAGCCATCAGAAGGCTTCGAAGCGTGCTTAGAGCGCCTTCGATCCTGTTACAGGGGTACTTCAGTTTTCTGCACCCGTAGTATGTTTCCTGATCCCTGACGCACAGGTTCTTGCGGTCCTTTCCCGAAGCCAATCCGCTCATGAAGCACTACACAACACCTAGAATTCCACAACCGAAAACTAGGTGCTAAACCCAAACCTGAAAATCCCGAAGGCCTACGCCATGACCCTGAACCCCAAAACTACAACTCCTAATCTAAAAGCTAAACCATCACTCTAAACCCTCAACTCAATATCCCTATCAAAAACACTGAAAGCCCCTGGCCCAGACCCCAGAGCCTACAAACCCCTGCAAGCCCAAAGCCCTGAAACCAGAAGGAGGGACCCTTGATAAGGACCCCTAGGTATATACCCTTAATATAGCTTTTTTTTAACCATTATTTTTAAACCCTTAAGATAGCAATAACATACCCAGTATATAGCCCAATTATAGGGTAGCAAGGGCCAAGAGGCTCTCCCTCAGCGACTTCCGGGACCTGGGCCTCCAGAAGGAAGCGTTTCAAGCCGTGGTCCTGAGGGCACCTGGGGGGGCGCCGTATGCCCAAGCGTTTTAACAGAGCCTTTCGAGGTTAGGGAAAGGGACTGCTGAGGCTTGAGGGCTGAAGATGTAGGGTGTAAAACTTACTGTAGGGTTAGGATTGAGGCTTGAGGAGTCGGGCCCGAAGTTTCGGGTGTAAGACTTGGGGTTGAGATGAAAGGTTCGGAGTTTACACTGCAAATCCCGTCGCTCGAAATGGAATACATGTCCGTTTAGCCGAGGTCGGCACGGCATAGGACAAAACAACTGAGTACACACACGCATATGGACATCCTACGTCCGATAGCAATGTTGCATCCGCTGGCACCGATATGTAGGCCGACTGGAAGTGCCTGCACGTCCCGGTCTTGAATGTGCTTCTGAGGCCTGCAAACCAGAAACGCCTGAGCTCCGAATGCGCAAGGGAAAACAAGGCTTGATGAGCTTATCCTGCATCCCTCAGGACCGCTTCGCCGACCCTTTACTTACAAGCCAAACCCCTTACAGTTCCCCGACGCCATGCCTAAGTCTTCATAACCCTGAACCCTACGAACCCAAATCCATCCAACCCCACGCCAAAAACTGCGACTGCTTACCTAGCCAATTCTGCAGGGCGCTGCAGCTGATGGTGTTGAAGCGCAGTAAGGTCGCCTGGGCATACGGCAAGCCCACTACAGTTTAGTGTCCAACGGCTGAGGGTTCACAGTGCTTGCAATGAAGGTTTACGACTACGGGACTATGGGTTTATGTGGTGTTTAGGCCCTACACGGTTTAGTATGTAGGGCTAAAGCTGTGCAATGCCAAGACCCAATTGACATGCGGGCTGACTTACTAACTTACTACAAACATGCGTGAACGGGACCGTTTGGCCTGGATTCAGCACTTCCTCAGCTTCCTCTCCTGCTTCATACGACGAAATAAGTCGACGGTTCAATCCAACCCTACAAACTCTCAGCTCCAAATCCCAAAACTACTGAGTCTTGAGTCCCAAAGCCGAAACCATCCATGCCGAGGCACTTAATGCACCAACCTCGCCCCACTCGGTGTTAATCTCCTGACACTCGCCGAGACCTGCATTGCGTTCACTGAGACTGCAATCGAGTCGAGTCGGTTCGTCACGGCGTAGGCTATTGAGTTAAAGGGCTTCAGTGTGACTGCACTGGTGGGATCACGCAGGTGGACCAGACTGGAGGAAAATATTTGTGTTCGAGTCAGTTCGATCTACAAGTAAGGTACGCCTCCAAAATGCAGTTACAGACAAGAGATGCAAAGGCAGCCGCCATAACATGCACAGTCAACTTCAGGGCCAAAA
This sequence comes from Symbiodinium sp. CCMP2592, assembly GCA_905221615.1. Lineage (NCBI taxonomy): Eukaryota > Dinophyceae > Suessiales > Symbiodiniaceae > Symbiodinium > Symbiodinium sp. CCMP2592. Next base: position 404,665 of record CAJNDT010000702.1, read on the forward strand.
CATCATTCTGAGGAACACTAGTCGCAATCGTCGGAAAGCCAGACGACTAGACAACTTGAGACAACAATGACTCCATTCCGTCAGAGCTCTGCCTTTGCTGCCCATATCTTGTCTTCCCAGCTTCCACCGAATCTATGCACTCACAGTCCAAGTAACGATATAGTTCATGATTTGGCCCCGAGGCTGAACACAGAAAGTACCGTTCTTTTGCAAGGCCAGCCTTGTGCCGGACAGCATGTGTAGGTGTACTTGTACCCACTTCCTCAGACTCTCAGCACAGTGGAGAGGAGGATTTGCATTGCAGACCTGATTGCGAGGTTGGTGCCTAAACTCTAAACCTCTAAGTTTAGGAATCAGGGTCTCGCTAAAGCAAACATGCAAGTGTAGAGGCAGTTTTACATGGAGGTGTGACTCGCCATGCTGCTCACCAAACATGGCAGTCCAAAAGCGAACAGTGAGCGAACCCAGCTGCTAGAAGTGGTAGTTGGAAAAATAATCGGCCTCAAAAACAATCTGGGAAGTTGCATCCTATATGTCAATAAGACTTACTTTTATGAGCCCGTCGGGATATCCCCATACCAGGTCGACCTGTTGAAAACCCCAAGCACCTATACACTCCTTGGTTCTTCGAATACAAAATGCTACTGGAGTCTGGATATATGAGACCAAGCCACAACACTCTAGGCAGTGAGACCTCTCAATGTCCATGTTCTGTTGCTCATTTCTCCCACCCTCACCGTGTGGCGAAGTTTTTGCCTTGAAGACGGGGCATCCACTATATCGCTACAGTACACGTCCTCGCCTTCCTGTGAAAAAATGGAAACCTTTGATGGGCGAAGCGTGGCAGGAAGGGGCTATATACTGGTAGGGCGACCGACGGTTAGGGCTAGTAGATGTTTTGCTTGTGGCCCAAAGGACCTACCCTTTCAGAAATTACTATATGTAGCAACCATAGTAAGGAACCCTAAGGAGGTAGGTCTTGGTATTTTTGTGCAGGGAGAGTGTGGACCAATTGAGGTTCAACATCTTTAGGTAGCGCATGTGTGACTTCGCCTGACAATGCGACGTAAACAACACAGGTAGAAGACCTATACCCCAGGAATTTCTTCCCTCTGAAGAAATGAGGTTTGACAATGCTGACGCAGTCTCCATCATCGCCAGTGCAGTCAGTATAGGCGAACTGTGTCAGAAGTGTGCCTGGCAGGAGAGGAGGTTGCAAGGACACAATTGATACGCAGAGACTGTACAGTTGGACAAGCATGTGGCTGCGGCTACAGGCTACAGGTATCTCAGCATTGCTGACGGGAGTTCGCAACATGCTGCAGTCACAGGCAGTACGCTGCAGAGCCTTCATCATGGCATTTTCTCAGCTTGCTGGAAGATGGCAACCTTCAAGCCTAACTCAAAAGCAAAAACGCCCCGATCTAGCATGCTGTACGAGACCAACACCAAAGAGCCACAGGTACTCAAAGCTACAGCGAAAACCCAAACACTTGGAAGTCAGCAACATCAGAGGCCGGCTCCCATGGTTCCTCATAGACTGTACATGACTGTACATGATATGTCATGTCAAGAAAGCAAACAGTAACCATGAAAATACCCTCTAGCAGCAAGCAGACAAAACGAAACATAAAGAAACTCAAACAACGTAAGCACATACAGAATGACATGTACCTGACGGGAAGCAAGCCCAAAGCATGGACCCACGGGCCCTAAAACTCAAACCCCATAATCTCAACTTCCTGTTACAGCGGGCCTGGATCGCAGTGGGCTCCGACGTCGTGACGATCCAGCTCCCAAATGTGAGGGTCTGATTTGCCTCGTCGATAACAGTGTCCACGGGGAAACAAAACCCACACCCGTTAGCGACCCACGAGGCTCGCCAGCTTTCCTTATGGAGTCCTGGTCCTGGCCCCTATCAAAAACTCTCAAACCCCCAAACCCCACCCCTAGACTTCTGTGAACGCCAGATCTCTGGGCCCTCAACACTCGCGCGTGCAAACATGAAGCTTCCTCATCTGAGAGGTCTCAGGCTCTTGGTCATACAAAGGCCTTAACAAGTAGAATATTTAAGCTTTTTGGGTATATTATACTAGAATCTACTAGAACCCTTAAGGAATAGTATTGGTAAGTATGCAGGCTTCCAGACCGCTAAACCACTGAAGCCCCACCCCTAAAGCTTTGGCGCCAGGTTGCTGTGGGCTACGCAGCGAGTGGACTTCTGTGAACAAGAGGCGGTCTGCGTCACCGGTATGATGGTGGTGCAGCTGTAGAAGTAGCCTTGGAATTCCAGCTTTGCGGGTCTAGCGGGGATTGGAATGGCAATGCAGCCTTGTGGCTGACCTTCGAATGTGGATAAGGTTACTGAGACGATATAGGGCTTCAGGTTTCCATTCGTTGCAGGGAATCGGGACGGCAGATATCACAGGAGCCCAATGCGGAATCCTCCTCCTAAAGCTCAAGATCATAGAAGGATTCCAAACTAAGGTCCCTGCAGGGTCCTCATCGTGGGTGGCAGTAGGGAGACCCTCATCCTAAAGATGACCTCTGGGCTCTTGGCATTCCAACCCCAAACGTTGACACTATATGGACTAGTAGAGTAGTTTTTGCGTTATCGATGACGCTTGCACTCTTTGCTTTACAAGCGTTTCTTTCACGCAACCTACGAAGACCTTGGCCAACGTTCTCAGTTTAGCATTGAGGGTCGTAGGAGTAGTTTTTATAATGTATACCTTCTGTATGTATGTATATATGTAGTGCTTAACAGAATCCTGCACACCATCCCTTTGAAACCCTGAACACCGAGGCCCACAACCCTAAAACTTTCCAAACATCTAAACGCAAAGCGGTATGTATGTAAGCAATGTGTATGTATGCATGATGTTGTATATATATATGTAGACACATACATACATAATCATCATACATACGTACATACATACACACATACATACGTAACATGCTAACCCCACAGCGAAGGCAGGAAACGGTAGTAGTCATGATGATTGCAAGTGCTGTCTTGGCGGAAGAGGAAGGAGCTCAGCACCTGCTTTTTTTGGACTTTCGAGTGATCAAGGTTATAGAGGCTTACGATTAGGGTGCCTTGGATTTGCCCGCTCAAGGAACTTTGGGTTTAAC
>CAJNDT010000702.1:412802-485302 GCA_905221615.1 Symbiodinium sp. CCMP2592
CAAATCATGGGCCGGTTTCTTCTCAACTACAGCCAGGCAAAGTGCAACCACAAGTCAGCACCCGAGATGAGTGCGAATCTGAGGACCTTGAACATGTGGATAACCATCCCACCGAAATCACAAAGATAAATAAAACAAACAGCGGAACGTCTACATGCTAAGCCCGAACCTTGACTATAAGCAGATCCTCAACTCCTCCCCAATCCTTTGAAACACGCCAGACGTCGCGTGAAAACCTTGAAACCGTGGAGGACTCAAAGCCTAGACAAACAAGAACCGAGAGCAGTGGATTTCAACTGCCAAGCCTTAAACATTCAAAAGCCCACCGGATAAATAGACCAAACACCTTAAGCCCTAAACCACTGCAACTCAGCGGCTGGATGTTTCCAGGTGCCTGGTTGGAAGCCTTGAAGTTCCAGACCTCCAGTTTAGAAGTTTTAAAACACCCTAAACGAGAAGCCTTAGAGGCTATAAACTGAAGGATTCGGGTTTTGGCTCATGGGAGATCGATTGCTCCTGGCTCACTTCCAACTATCGTTTTCTGGCCCCTGCAGCAGCTCTGATCTTCACTTCCTAGATGCTTTCCTTTCTTGCGCATGTAGCTGGTTTTGGCACCGAAGTATAGCATAAAGCACCTGCAGCACGAAGCCCGCCCCACCTGACTGAAAGGCTCGCCGCAGGATGACCAGAACACGGAATCCTGACACAAAAGGTTTGGGCTCGGAGGCGACTTAGGATGGCGGGGTTCAGGGCTCTGGGGCTTGAGAGATCATAAGAGCATGTTAGACAGCAGGGTGTCTGAGCGAATGAACCCTGAAAGCAATCACCTCACGTATGCTAACTAGGCTTGAAAATCCTGACCAGAGTATTTCAAGACAACATTGACAACCAAAGTAACCACATTACGAAACAGACATTAGCAGGACCGTATACCGGCAAGTGTGTGCAACAAACGGCCTGAACCACCTTACTGGCAAAGACAACCGTTCTCATCAAGAAATTATTGAGAATCTACGTACTAAGCATGCTGACGGCGGTCGTCGAAGTCACCGACGTGGTGGAGGTAGTGGTAGCAGACGGGGTAGAAGAAGTAACAGTCAAAGCAGTTCTAGCATTCGCAGCAGCAACAGCAGTCGTAGAAGCTGTGGTAGTCGTAGCAGTGCAGTAGTTGTCGTCGTCGCGGACGTCGAAGTCGTTGCAGTCGTAGTAGGAGCCGTAGGAGTTGTAGGAGGAGGAGGAGGAGGAGGAGGAAGAGGAAATTTGTAGTAGTAGTCGTAGCAGTAGTAGCGGTAGTGGTAGCGTTAGCGGTAGCAGTAGCGGAAGTAGTAGCAGCAGGAGTAGTAGTAGTCGTCGTCGTGGTAGTTGTAGTCGTCGTCGTATATAGCGGTCGAGTCGTAGTCGTAGTCGTAGTAGCAGCTGTAGTAGTAGCAGTAGTAGTAGTAGTAGTAGTAGTAGCAGTAGCAGTAGCGGTAGTAGCAGTGGTGGTAGTAGTACTAGTAGTAATGGCACAAACGACTCTGGACATGTCAGAGCCGGCTAAATTTCCCAAGTATAGCACATTTTTTACCGCAAGCGCTCTCACTGGACCGTGTTCTTGGCGAGTAGCGTCCAAAACCAGATTGCCCCACAAAACTAAGAGTGTCATTAAGGACCCTTGTGCAGCCACAGTAGTTATTTTGGGCAGAAGTTTTAAATTCAGAGCTGTGCGAAGACCAAACCGCGGGTCCTCTCGCTGGGCACCTGAGCAGGACGACACAGGGATCATGTCTCGCTCATCGGGGATGGCTTGTGTGACTACATGAGTTTGTAAGGTTCAAGAGTTCCTAGTGCTTAGGATTCAAAAGGGTGGTGATACGGTAGGGTTTAGGGGAGTGTGGGTCAAATGTCTTCATCATAAGCTTGCCCGAAATACTGATCAACTTGTTTTGGCAGCTTCGATGCGTGAAGCTCAGGAAGCGCCCCCAATGCTCAAGACAGCATGAGTTACATGTATAGCGTAACTTCAACATACAACTGAGGGTTCTGATGATGGGTTCGGATGACGAGGGTGACGAGATCGTCTCCGCGACCCTGGCATAAAGCTTAAACTGGCATAAAGCTCCCCACCCTACTTGGCCTTCCTTCACTTGGAGAAAAGGGACTTATGTGAAAACCTGCGCCCTAAGATCCTGATCAGCAAACTTTCGAATGAGCGGTTTGAAGTGGATCTGCGACACTGTGCCACTGCAAATCTACGTGACAAACGTTGAAACAGCAATATACTAAAAGATGAAAGTGCTTGAACCAATCCTTTGGGAACTTGCTGGTGGCAGGCAGCTTGCGGTGCGCCTCACGACGATGACTTCTGTGGGTCCAACGTCACGCTGAACCGATCTTGATCTTGAAAGCAGGTGGGCCATAGGGCAGAGACATTAGTGCTTGAATGGGTAGAGGGTAACCAAGCAACCGGGGCACTTATGGTCTTCACGCCGGTGCAGCCACCGGTAGACTCACCAGCAAACCTTGGAGGACCCACACAGTCGAAGCTCTCTGGACGAAAAGGCTTAGACTTTGCCGTGAAGCCTAAACCACTGCAGATCCCACACCCTGAACCTCTTAGGCGACAGGTCTGTATCGGGCCTACACGGTATAGCAATTAGACGTTCAACGGCTAAGGGCCTAATTACTCAGACCGTCAAGAAGCACCAGCTTTCCTTTCCCGTCGCTGCCACCATGGACGAACACCGTCCGCGTCACGCCTGAGATGTCAACACGAAGCATCCGAAACGCAAACATCACTGCAACCTGCTCCTGAACTTTGCATCTTAAGGGATTATCCAAAAATCCCTTTTGCTGGTTCCACCTGTCGAAGCCCTCCTCTCTTCCATGCGTGTACAACATCCAATGCCCCCTGCCAAATCCTGCGCCCACGACCTTAACAAGCGTGCAAGTGCCTAACGTACAGCAGCACTTGCAAGTAACAGGATGATGGAACAGTGGCATGCATTTTCTCCTCCGCAAGCGGACTAGCTGCCGGCTGTTGGAGACAGAAGTGTAATTGCAAGTTTCCAGCGGCTCGGGGTATCCTAGGTTCAATATCGAGGGACATTCAGCGAACCGAAACTTCAGCCCCAGAACCTATCAGCCTTGAGATCAACTTCAGATCCTCGAGTTCAGCCCTCTGAAGCAAAGCCCTCTAAGCGCTATATAGCCAAGGTGCTCTTGCTGGAGCCTTTGGGGACCGTTTCAGGGCTTGCCTTGGCACTGATCATCCTCGGCACACGACCCCCCTCCACCCACCACCACTCCCAGGAACTTAGGAGCCCATGATAAGAAGAGGGCCCTAGCGAGGTCCACTGCGCGTGCTCGAAGAGTGCAAGTCTTAGAACATTGCAAGAGGGTGGGATCATGTAAACACCAACAAGGAATAGTGCGGCAATAGATGGCAATAGACCATTACACGCAAATCGGAGCAAATGTAATGGATGGCTTGGAAAAGCCAAGAAAGAAAGAACAAAAGACAGAAAGCTTAGCCTCCAAGATCATCCCAAGCCCAGGGTTCGCGAGTTTCACGCTCTAGGGATGCTTCGGGCTTAGGTTTACGGCTGCAATACGTACGAGGTACAGGACTCGCAGACTTTATCAGGGATGTTTGTCAGGAGTTTCAAATTTAAGGTATGTTTAGTTAGGGTTTAGTGTTGTCGTCTTGGCTTCAGGACAATCCGTCCAAAATCCGTTGGGCTCATAGCATGCGGATTTGCTGGGTTTAGAGGTGTTTGTAGGTTTCAGGTGAAGGCTTGCGGGCTGAGGCTTGAGGAAGGACTAGGGTCCAGGGTGCCCGGTGCCCAGAAATTATTGACCTAGTTTCTGTCCAGCCGTGCCAACAGAGCAGGAGGAAGTCAGAATTGCTGTCCTCTTGTCTCCGTAAGTCACGGTCACCAGATACCTTGCAGGGGTGCTATTGCAAGTTGACCTCAAGCCCAAAAGAAACAACAAATTTGCACGGCGGCAGAAACGAACAGTGTACTTGCTCAGGAAGTCATGATGCGGAGTCCCTTCAGGGCTTGCTGGAAGCTGAACTTCCCAGCGCGACCCGGAGCATTTGTTTTCCAAGTCGATCCTCGGGTGCAGAGGTACGTTGGGTTCAGTCTTCGATTCCTCCGATCCCACACGATGCTGCCCGCTACACCGGGCTATCTCTAACCATGCAAGCCGAAAATATGCTAAAAAGCATCCAGAATGCTGAAATCCCAAAGCCTACAGTTCCTAAAGCGGTGCTGCTGTCGGACGGGAGCTTTGGGCTTGCAGCATTGCGGCATACAAGGCCACTCGCTCAGAAGGTCAGCTGGCAGTAGTAGCAGCAGCGGCACTACCACACAAAGCAAATTAGACGACGCCGAGTACGCTACTGCTGCTACCAGGAGGACACACTCGGCTTTGAGGTTCTATTTGCTGGTCAGACAGCCGCTTTGTTTGCCAGCAGTGGGGGAGGCGTCATGGTAGCCCTAATCCGGGGACGACCCTATGTGAGAACGCTCCTCTCCAACAGCCCCCATATGCAGCCCTGAAGGCAGCAAGCTTTGATCACTCGTAGACGTTGTCGAATCCTTAGCTGCTCACAATGACCAAAGAGACTTTGAGTTGGAGATTTTGTTGGCATCCAGCGTCTAGATTCGAGCTCAGGATTTGGAGGCTTCGGGATCTGGAGGAATTAGCGATGGAAGGGTGATTTTCAATGCAGCTCTAAACACGAAGCAGAACTGAACCCCTGAGATCCCATGGACCCTAATTCAAAACCCGGAACCTGGACGGCGTTGCCCTTCAAGACAATCCTGTCAGTAAGGTTCTGCGACAAGTCATCGGAGTCTTGGGGTGTCAAGCTTTATTATGGTCGTTTAGCGCCAACAGTTATTGAGGGCTCGATCTAAGGTTTGGCCGCTTTACTTGTCGGAGGGCATCTTCTTCTCAGTGCTGATACTCCGGCATCACTTACACTATCATTTGAGTCTCTGACCCAAGCATCACCACCGCACGCCCCGACAAACAAACAAAAACTCAACCGATCACTGGCCCTGGCCCTGTGGCTCGAGTGCACACTGAATCCTGAAACTGATGCCCAAACCCCTGAAACAACAAACGCAGCTTTCGCCAAGTCTCTTCTATCTTCAGATCTTTTACATGAAGGGTTACACCACTTCGCGACAATCCGCGGACCCTCAGCCCGAGCTTTCCTGCCGGCAGCTGTGCTTAATCAAGTGGTCCTTTCAAGTAGGCGTCCTGAAATTCCGTACATGCTATACCCTTGGTTGCTTACATGGTTCATGTGGTCAGGAGAAGTGTGATTCTAAGCCGATCAACCCTGCGCATCGGAAACGAAGACCTCTGCGGAGATGCAGCGGCTTGGCTGAACCACACCCCAAGTATGCGCGTCTAGGGCTGTGGTCTCTGCATCTGGGCCTGAGCCATCAGCCGTGAATTTGTGCGTCTGCGTGGTGTAGGCAGCCGTCACGTCATCTATGATGTGGGAGGCCTCTGGCGTAAGGGCCTAAACCACTCAATCAAGGCCCTTACCCCTAAGGGCCTAACCCGAAAATTATCCTGGCACGATACATCGCTATACACACGCAGATTAGCTAGCATTCTCGCTTATTCTTTCCGTGGGCTCAAGTAACTCAGACAGAAGATGCCAATGCCGAACCACGGAGTCGAAATGCGCACGATCGTGCTGTGGTTTATGCTAGTCTGCATCATGCATGGACTACCATCCCTGAATCGCCCAAATCATGCCAGCCTAAACGCTCAACCCTGCGGCATAAACAACCACACTACCGGAACCTGCTCACTCATGACTGCACAGTTGTATGTATATGTATATATGCGTGAATGCGCATAATACAATCACATAGACCTGTAGACTATAAATTGCTGCACGAACATACGATTACTTGTATATACATACATGAAAATACATGAGTACATACATGCATACATACATACATACAGACATGCACACACCTACATGCATGCATCCATCCATCTACCCATGCATGCATGCCTACATACAATATTGCAGTACAGCGACAGTACTATGCATCACAATAGGTTGCCTGACATTCGATTACATTAGATTACATTACATTACACTACGTAATAATGTAACATAACATAATGCAACATACCATAGCAAACATACCATACCATACCAGACCGTCCCATCCCAGGCCATACCGTCCCACATCATACGATACGATACCATACCATACCGTAGAATCACAAGACATAAAGCGAAACAACACATCGTACTACAACATAACAGAACCTAAGTCCCTTAAATTCCACTGAATTGCATGTATTCGCCCTGTATTGCATTAAACCACATTGCAATACACTACACTACATTACATACACACACATAGGTACATACGTCCATACATCCATGCATGCATGCATGCTTAAGCAAACACACCCAAGATCAAAAGCTTGAACACAACATCCGAACCAATCGGGTCCTAAATCCTATACTGCGCACGATTGCTGAAATTCCTTCTTCTTATATAGACTTGAACGTACTAACCCTGCAAACACTTGAAGGAGGAACCTGGTCTCCCAGGTAATAGCGGATGGAAGCTTCAGCTTGCGTGCACAGCCGTGTCACTCTGCCTGGCGGGCTCGCTATGTTGGTTTGTGGGTGGGGTCCGACCCACTCCCCTTAATCATGTGGTTTACGTTTACATCTACCTCGCATGTTCATTGGTACTATATTCGCCATACCGTATCATTGTCGCTACTTTCATGGTAGTGTCACTGTTGTTGTTGCTGCGCCCGCTGCTGCTGGATTCGGTTGTGTTGGCGCTGGTGACAGTCCATGTGGCGGTGGCGCTGTTCTGCGCTGCTGCTGCTGCTGCTGCGTTGATGTTGCTGCCGATGGCCCCACGGTCTTCGGTTGTCGTCATTGAAATTAACAGGTGTGTTTAAAACACGCTGCAACCGATACGACTGTCTGTAGCATTGGAACAGCCGTCAATAAATGTCACAAACTTGCTGTTGCTTTTTGGAAGTTTCATATGATGCACGCTTCCATGACCTAGTTTCAAGGGTTGCGGATTTGAGGTTCAGGAAGCTTAGGCGAATGTTTCAGCTCTCTCGAGATCTTTCCTTACGTGATCCTATGAGTGCCCTATCCCTGAAAAGTTCCGGATTCGAACCCTACCGGCTGCTTTACGCTCCTGGTAATCCGTGATCTTTGGTTGTTGATAGAAGGTTAGAGAGAAGACCATGATTGGGGTGTGTTTAAGGGTTGCGGGAGGATCGTGGACCAGGATGCGTTTGTGCTTATGTGCAACATAAACCCCAGAAACGCTCGAAGTCAAATTCTTGAGATCCGCTATCTCAAATCCCGCTTCAGATGCCGCAGGCGGATGACATGGACGTGAGCGCCTAGCACATGCCCCAGTCAGTCGGACTCAGCATCCTTTTTGTAAACGGCCTGCAGCTGGCTAGAAGGTAGAGCTTCGTGCATCCTACCAGCCAGTTCCAACTGGTAGGAGAAGAACGGCATGGCAACACAATGCAATGCCCGCACTCCCAGACAAAAACCCTGAGCTGTGCAACTGTGGGCGGGAGGGTTGGGCACAGCAAAGAGTTAAGGATGGCATGGCTCAAGTAGCACCCGGTCTTTACAGGGACACTTGAACACACAGAGGCATCAAACCGAGCATGTGAGGCCCTTTCAGAGCACAGTCTTGGAACTTTCGACTTTGTAACAGCACGTACTACAGCCTGACCTGCTTTCCCAAAGACCGCTCCTCAAGAATATCCCTTCATTCTTGAGATCCGCTATCTGAAATCCCGCTTCAGATGCCGCAGGCGGATGACATGGACGTGAGCGCCTAGCACATGCCCCAGTCAGTCGGACTCAGCATCCTTTTTGTAAACGGCCTGCAGCTGGCTAGAAGGTAGAGCTTCGTGCATCCTACCAGCCAGTTCCAACTGGTAGGAGAAGAACGGCATGGCAACACAATGCAATGCCCGCACTCCCAGACAAAAACCCCCACTCCAGCACTGGCTTCCAAAGTAGAGCAGCAAGAACCACACGTCTTTGGAAGCCGCCCACGTTCGGGAAGAGAATTTTTTTTTGCCATGTCTCCTTAGTAAGCCTGCAACTGAGAAAAGGGAAACGATCACAGTTGGCCAAGTCTGCAATCAATTACTGCGCTTCCATGGACAAACTGCCATCCGGAAGCCGAGTGCGTCCCGCGACGCCACGCAGGGGGCTCAGCCCGCGCAAGCCCACTTCCCACCAAGCAGCTTCAAGCTCAGCCTCCAAGCTTGTACCGCGTGGCACCGAAAAGCCACAAGTCAAAAAGCCCGGCTTGGTGAGGTAGAGCGAAACCAGCTGCCTGTACAGCCCACGCTTGCAAAGAATGCCTTCTGGAGGTGCAATAACTGCGCGAAAAACGACCGGGACAAAGTCATACCGATCCGGCGGCCGCAAAGAAGCTTATCCATTCCTTGACCAGCAGAACCGCATCCACATTTCTCACAGCGTCGTCGCACCAGACAGGACACAAAACTGTCCGAGCTAGCCACACCTTCAAGCTGTTATTTCAATCGGCGTGCCATGAAGAAGTGCCTCGTCTGTACCCGGAGCACAACAGTGGAAGACCCCACCCCACGCTGGAGCAACACAGCAAAGAGTTAAGGATGGCATGGCTCAAGTAGCACCCGGTCTTTACAGGGACACTTGAACACACAGAGGCATCAAACCGAGCATGTGAGGCCCTTTCAGAGCACAGTCTTGGAACTTTCGACTTTGTAACAGCACGTACTACAGCCTGACCTGCTTTCCCAAAGACCGCTCCTCAAGAATATCCCTTCATTGTGATCACTGTGATCACAATAAACAACGGAGCCTAGTCTGTCCTCCGGAAACAACCGCCCACATCGGGAAAGGTTACACAAACCGTAACAGATCCGGCAGCACATGCAGTTAACCCTAACCTCTAAGTGAAGCATACGAACCTGTTAGACCCTTGCCCACTGAATGACGGGCCGTCTGGCCTTGTCACATCAGCAACGACCCGAAAAGCTTGTTTAGGAATCCTTGGCACATACTTTCGTAAACAACTGTTCGGGAATCCTAATCCCTAGGCCCCAGGCCTGCAGTGGACATGTCAGAAGCTAGTGTCACGGGCTCCCATTATCTGAGTAGGGTGCAGAGTTTAGGGCCTGAAACCCTCTGATGCAAAATCCTAAATAGCAAGCTCCCACCATCTCCGACCTGTAGCCGAGCCGAAGTTGTGCGAGCAGCCACCTGACGTGCAGCGCCGGGTGTGTGAGGATTATTGCTTCACTGTCGAGTGCAGTGGACGGGCTTGGCTTTTTAGAGATTCGCCGATTTTGCGGAGGTATGAAGCAGCCTCAATGTTTTCCATCCTGGTAGACTTCGACTGCAGCAACACAAACGGTCGAAGTCGTCGTGACGGGGCTCCTCCTCCTCCTCCTGCTGCTACTAGTACTTCTACTCAAATAGCAAGACGAGGGACAAGACTACTAAATCCAAAGACTCAAGTACTACTGGTGCTGTACGAGTACTAATACTGGTACTAGTACCAGCACTACTAGTACTGATGCTAGCGCGCGAATACTGCTACTACCACTACTGCTCCTACACCTACTCCCCCTACTCCCACTACTCCTACTACTACTTCTTCTACTACCACCTCCTACTCTTACTGCCACTACTAGGCTACTACCAGTGCTACTGCCACAACCAGCACCGCTACCACCACTAGTACTACTGCTTCCACTCATGCTGCTACTGCTACTGCCAGTGCCACTGGCTACTGCTGCGGCTCCAGCTGGAGCTACTGCTCCTACTACTGCTGCAAAGTACTACTAGTGCGATCTGGGAACACACAACCCAGTATCCAGATCTAAGGCTTGGGCCAAAGCTAACAAGGTAGACGTCGAACAACCGTAGAGGCGAAACTGCAACCCAACGGCAGGCTCCTGTTCCTAAACTTCGATAGGACAGCGATTGAGCCCTTAAGAACGACCCAACTACTCCTGAAGACCTCCAAGCCCCCGCAGAAACCCGATAGCCGCATCTAGCATGTGCAATATGTGGCTCGGTAGAGCAAGTACGAGCCCAGTCTTCGATAGAAGTGGCCCGCAAGAAGAAAAGCACAGGGTCCAACCCTAAACCCTACCGGCCTTTGCATCACTTGGTGAACCAATTCCGTAGACTTCCCCAAATCTCCATTGCCCATCTAAGCCTCCTAGATCCTATCGACACGAACAGTCTTTCGAGACACCGGCACCAAAGTTCACAGACATGTAATATAATTCCTGGAGTTAACAGACAATCAATATTGGGAGCTTTCTGGTACATAGGTACATAGTAGGTATGTATGTACGTATGTATGCAAGTAAATAGAAGATGCACATATCCAGTCCCATATGTGTAGATACCTCGTACCTGTTTATCTTCATAGGCTAGGCAGTGCAACACGAGCAATATACCTGATCGTCCGAAGTGGTCTGACTGTGGAGGCAGCCCCAACACTTGAAGTTTCAGCAGTGCGGACGCGCTGCCGAGAGTACCTACATTCCGTCGACGGCTCTCTGGGCACTTGTTTTGCGTCCCGGAGTAACAGAGGCATCGGACACCTGGAAGCATGTTCAGATTTAGGGTTGTCGAGGACGGTTTGTGCGCATGGTAGCAAACCAAGGGAACCTGGGCCCTCAGGCTACATCTTATCAATCTACAACCATGGCTGAAAAGCTTGGCCTTCGAGTCTGGGGTCTGATGTCGTACATCTTATAGAGCCCTGGTCTTAATCATTTAAACCAGCACTCCAAAGGTTCGGAACAGGCCGTACAAACAGAAAAGCTGAAGTGGTAGATCTCAGTCCTAAAACGGGGGGCCTGATGATTCAAACAGTTTTTTGCTCTCGCGACATCTTACAGTATACTCATGATACGGAGCCCGAAAGCATTGTTGTGGTAATTGGCCAGGCTTCGATATAAAGCCACACTAAGCCACACAACCAAGCCCAAGCCCAGAAGACGCTGCAAACTCGACATCCTACAGCCTCAGCCCGCACACCGGGTTCCGACTCTCCAAACCCCGCACTCTGAACTCCCAACCCTAAGCTTGAACTCGTCTCAGACTGAACCAGGCTGGCTGAATACTGGATCTCCATCCTGACACCTGGACTGACTTACCTGACTACATGCATCCTAGCAGCTGTTATGCGTTGAGGGACAGCTGCTTGGTTGTCGGTTCCCAGTGCCAGTGGTGCTTCTCACAATCCTGGTGCTGGTGCAAGCTCAGTTCCGCATGGACTCAACACGAACCCAAACCATCTCATCACCAACATTAGAATCACCATCATGTTCATCATCATCACCATCATCATCATCATCGTCATTATCATCATCAGCGTCACCACCTGTCAGCAACATCAGCATCACCAACAGCATCACCACCATTTCGATCATCAGCATCATCGTCATCATCATCAGCAGCAAAAGTAGCAGCATGAACATCAGCATCATCATGCTTGTTGACAATATGGTGACTCTCCTGGCTGGCCGCTTACATCTTCTCTTCCTGTCTGAACCCCAAGCCGTGAGCCCTTAGCACCATCAACCTGAAGCCTCACAAAACCACCTGAAGCAATGCAGAAACCCCTAGACCGCAGATCCCGAAGCCTGGCTGAACCACTTCCGAAGCTACAATGAGCCCATGCTGCCACCCTCAAAAAAGAACAATACCTAGGTTCGTAGCGGGACCAGCCTCCAACCACAAAAACCCTTAACGCGGATCCTGTAAAGCCAACAAACCATAAACCACCGCCGTCGATTTATGTTTCTTGTCGGACGCACATCTGTGCAGTTCTGCAGGCAACTTCACTTGGCAAGCGCCTTGCCTCGCTTGGTGAAATCATGAACCATGTAACCCACAATCCGAAACTCTATACAGAGCCCTTTGAACCTGAAGACCTCACACTCGAAGCCCCAAGCCCTAAGCCCATCTAAAGGGAACTCCAGAAAGTTGGAAGATGGATTAATGGTAGGATCCCCTATAATTTACCTTAAAGGGGTTACGATAATGATATTCCAACTTTCTGGCTTCTACTGTAAATATCCAAAAAGACCCTACTGGACCGAGGCGCAGGTTCTTGTGATCCTGGGAGCACTCTGCCCTTGCGAAGGTTTGGGCGGAGATACAGGCCTGGAGATTGTAGAGGGCTTCTAGGGTTTAGGGCTAGTGGCCCTAGTGGCTTCAGGGTTTGGGACTTGAGGGTTTACGACTTTGATTTCTTGAATCGCCTTTTCAAGACTTTACGACTGGGGGTTTACGGTCTAGGACTGCAGGGTTTAGGACTTCCACGACTGGCTTCAAGGACTGCAGGACTTCAGGGTTCTAGGGTTAATGCAGATTATCCGTGATCCTACGGGATTGGCTTTACTGATGCAGCTAGTGAAATTTTCGCACTTGGGAGTTGTTCTGAGGGTACATGCAGGCGTGAGCGCCTGGGGTTTCAAGCAGCTTTGGGCGGCTTCGCAGCAAAGCTAGGGCTCAGGACCTTCGGTTTCAAAGGGCTCAGGACGCAGGGATGAAAACATGAGCTTCCAGATCAGTCTTTCGGAGGTCCGAAGGAGTATGTAGGTTATGATAGTTGAGGGTAACATCTTCGTGGGGGAGTCCGCAGATTTCGGAAGCAGACGCGGCTGTTCGCAATCATGGCCCCTGCTGCCTCCGTGCTGGACTTTCTTGAGACGCGCTGCTCCAGGGTTCGGTTCGGAAGTGCAAGTGAAGGCTCTGCCCCAGACTTCATTTACCAGAAGATGCTTGCAGCTTTGGGCGGAAACCTGCTGCCCTTGCCACTTGAAGAAAAGACCCGAAGCCTGAAAAGCAATCCAGGTGTAGCATTACTGCTTGGCTTAATCAAGGCTGCATGATGATGCATGTAACTACTTAACTTCCTGCCCTGCATACAGCCATTTGCTGGAGGACTGAAGAGGACGCTTTAACTTCTGCGCCTCGAGAAATGCGTTCAGTTACCCGGACGTAGTTTCACTTAGTCTCATACTAAAAGCCTGAATCTCGCCTCTTTTGAACCTTTCCTTGCTGACTCTGCGAGAACGCACTGAGTTTTGAAGCCGTTAGGCCATGGAAGCCCTGGACAAATCTTACTTAGGCTTTCATTCTGCAAAGAAGCGGTGTTAATGGTGCACTTGTCCGTTCCGACGCAGTAGATGCGACACCCATTCTGGGATGTGCTGCAATCCTGAGATGTGCTGCAGTCCTCTGAACGTCCTTCCCAATGGGCAAGGAATCAATTGAGTCTTGCGGTCGAATGCACGGTTTGCCTAAATCGTCAATTCTACTGCCTTCTTGTCGGTGACTTTTTCCTGTCGGTTAGTACGTCGACAGTGTATCACAGGTGCACGACGACAGCCTTCCTGTACATAAGAGGCATGGTTGGTCGTAATGTAGGCAGTTCTGCATGCCAATTATGGGTGTTGTGTGGAGATTTCAGAAAATCAGAATTAGAACACAAAAGGCCCAGCTTCCCAGATGCGCATCGTATCCCAACCACCATTCATGTAGGCCTTCAGGCAGTGCGGTGTGTCGCGTGTTTGGGTACTCAGATTAAACCCTTCACCAGAGTTCAAAAAGTCGACCTTAGCATACAAATGGGTTTCTTACGCAGTCGTTCGCATGCTCCGTGCGGCCGTTCCAATCAGCCCCTTTCGAAGCCACTGCGGTACTACAAAGTCCAGTAAAGTACTCTGGGCGACGCAAGTATTTGCGAGATCATCCCGAGAACCTCAGCCTCAAAAAGTCTTCATCCGCAACATGAGCCGAAAACCCAAACCCGTGGCTCAAAACCTACAACTTGAATCCCATGTTTCAACTACACACCAAATTGACATTGAACCTCCTGCCTTCCCCCACGATGGTAAGACCTGAACCTGTACTTGAGGGCCTCAGGCGATTAGGGTTGTAAGAATACAGAACAGGAGTAGCTTGACCGCCGAAATCGGAAAACCCTGGGACCGGCAAGAATCAAGGGCTTCAAGGCTCTGAATGGCTTACTGATGTAGCCACATAGCATCCCTCTTAGACCACGTGGCGCCTGCTCCTGTAAACTTCATGCCATGCGTTATAGGACTTGAAAGGTTCAAGGCATTGAATATGCGATTTCAGGTGGCGCGGTTTAGATATCGGTCGTTGACTGGGGCGGTGTAGGATGAAGGCTCAGCATGTTACCCGATCTGTGACATGTTCCATCCTTGGCCACGCCGATTGCGTTGTAGCCAGTTGGGCAAGTCGAGTACGCCGACCAACCGGTGCCCGTCTTCTCCTGGCACGACACCCCAAGCTTCGGTGTTGGCGTACGCTCTCGATACATGTCTGGCGCGCATGTCTGCGCATGTCAGAGGCAATGGAGAGAGTGGAGGGCCCAACAAAAAGAGTCCTGCACTGTCTTCGAATTTAGGTCAGTGCAGAGAAGGGGAGGGAGACGGCCCTTAGACAAAAGCAAAGCCAGGCCGCCCTCGGCGTGCCCATCAGCGTACCTCCCAAGGGCCATCCGAGATTCGGAGGATTGGGTGCACTAGTCCTCACCTTAGCCGTATAGAACACTAAGTCATCAGCGTACCGACGCAACATTGAAAGCCAGGGGATACAAACCCTGTTCTCAGAATCAACCCATCTCCACAACCCGAAACATGAAATCCCCCAAACCTAGACTCCCAAACCTGAAGCCCAAGGCACACTTGAAGTAAAAGCACTTCCTTTAACTTTGCCATGCAGTTTAATGACCTCATCATACCTCATCTAGAGTCAAGCAAAAACAAACCAACGCCCTACGGACCCAGTCTGCCCCTACCCTGACAAACTACCTAGCAAGACCAACACGCCTCAAAGCCAACCCCAGAAACAAGAAACCTGCAAACCTCTGCGACAAAACCACAAACTCCCAACACTAGTGAACGCCAATCCCAAAACCCTAGTGAGAGAAACCTAACGCCCTCCCAACCCTCCCTGATCCAAAGACAGGCACTAAGCACTCCGAGGCACTTATGAGCTTTACGCATGCGGCTCTGATCTTCACCGCTTTCCGGGGGCTCTTCGCTCGGCCTTTCATAGGAAGCTCGGCCGTTTTAGGCTAAGGGCCTTGCTGCCTCGGGTTTGGGACTAGGAGCGTAGGTTTATAGGCTATAATAGGATCTAGCAGACAGGTGCTCTGATTTGACAACGGGTTTAGAATCTTCAATGCTAGGTTGTTGTTGTTGGTCGTGGTGTTGCTGTTGTTGCTGTGTGTAGTTGTTGTCGTTGTTGTTGTTGTCCTTGTCGTTGTCGTCGTTGCTGCTTTTGTTGTTGATGATGGCTTCGAAGCCACTGCTTTTGCTGGACATCTGCTTGTGATCACGCAGAACTGACAAGGGCAATGACACCAACAGTTTCGTCAAGTCTTGCGTTTGCAGTTCTTGTCGATCCTTTCTGAGATCCAAGAAGCATTTGTTGCCGACGCACTCCAGGCCATCCAAGCTTGACACGTCCTTGCCAAGACATTGCGATGCCCGGCCCAGGGGATGGAATGCTGCGTGCAACAAAACAAACGTACTCAGACACAGGCTCTTGCAGGATGCGCTCATCT
The DNA here is from genome assembly GCA_905221615.1 of Symbiodinium sp. CCMP2592. NCBI lineage: Eukaryota > Dinophyceae > Suessiales > Symbiodiniaceae > Symbiodinium > Symbiodinium sp. CCMP2592. The sequence continues at coordinate 428,462 of CAJNDT010000702.1, forward strand.
TGGACCATAATGCCTACCGCCTGCATTCTACCTACATCCTGTACGCATAGACACCACTCTACACAAGCGGTCCAATAAAAATATGTGGAGGACGACTTATATCGGGAATCGTGCAGCTACTTTGCGGGATTCGAGCGGGACGATTTCTGCGGCAAGATGAAGAACTTGATCCGGTTCTGAGTGCAGCAGTTCAGCAATGATGCGAATTCCGTGTAGCAAGGAGGATTCAGGCCCGTCAAGACGGACTTGGCTTCAGGATCTTAGACAAGGTCAAGATGGATAGGTGTAGAGTGCGGAAGTCGGCACAGTCAAGATGCAGAATGCAACCCCACACCCTAAAACCGTAAAGCCCCAAAATCCAGAAGACGAATCGAGCCGGAACAGTTCATCCGAAGCAGGTCTTGCCGAGCCACGGCATCAACCACGCTCCCTATCAGCTCCATGTATCGGAGCCCCGCCGCAGAATAGCCTGGGATGACTTAATACAGGGCCTGAATACATGAATTCTAACATAGTTATTTCAGGACTATAAGAGAATATTTGATAAAACTGTTCCGACCCCTATATCAGAGCCAAGGTGCCGGGTCAAAGGTTTAGGCTATGCTGCTATATTGTTTGGGCTAGGGTTGGGGTTGATGCGTTAGCCAGTCGTACATCTGCAGGGTTGGTCATATCTCTGAATACATGCAGGAAATCCCACCGCCTCTGGGACATGGAAGGTGAAGTGCATCCACGAATCAACATTTGCCTTCAAGTGCCGGCCGAACCGAAACGGCTGGCACAGGCTGGCAGAAAGAAACAAGTAATCCAATTGGGTCTGGATGCCCTCAACCAAAACTTTGCGCCCCAGAAGCGCCGCCCCTTACATTCCCCAGGCTAACTGAAACTACTCAATCTTCAGCCCAAACCCCTGAATAAAGCTACATCCTAAACTTCCTAAGCCCCATGAACCCCCAACCGAAACACAAAAAACCTTGAATTTTGACGCATAAGGAGCGCGATGGGCAGGTGGACCAGCCGGACCAAGCACCTCCACCCGTAGACGTGGCCTCAGTTCCGCTCTCCACCTCGGCTTTGGGGGAGGCGGGCTGCCAGGGCTTTTGGGATGTTGAAACTTGAAGGCCATTTAGGCTTGATTCAACGTTTTTCAAGGTTCAGGGTTAGGATTTCTGTTCGGTCGTTCCGGGGGTTCCCGACGGTTTGTTGGGTGTCTGGGCCATGAATGGAAGTTGTGGTGGGCAGGCCCTAAACCCGACACCCTGAGTCGGTTGTGAGTTGTCGGGGCTTCGGGATTCAAGTTCCAAGGTGTTTGAGCAGCAGGTGTTAAAGGGTTTAGGCCTGCAGGGTTTGGGGTTTTAAGGGTATTTAGGGTGCGGAGTTGCAGTTTCTTGTGCTTAGGCTGTTTTCTCAGAGTTTGGGTTGCAGGCTGGGATTCTGGGTTTAGTCTAGGAGTTTGGGGATAGTGGCTCGTGGTCCGCTGAGCTCTTTGAGGTTTCGGGTTTTGGGAAAGCCAGTTCTAGACGCAAGATGCTACTGGTAAAACCCCAAAGCCCGAAGCCAGGAATTGTTTGGTGCAGGATAGGGCCTTAAGTTTTGAGTTTGCAGTTGCAGAGGTTGGGGGGATTTCGACGGGTCTCGCGCCCTCAGCTTCACGTCCGCTGTGCCGACGGACCGATTCCGAGCTCTGCATGCTCGGTAGTAAGTGACAGGACGCCTCCTTTAAGTGCAACGTAACACCAGTGGGAACGATTTCGTGAAATCCCTTTGGCTTGATTGGGGCTCAAAGGTTCGGGGATCCCCCGTGCTAATTACTCAAATGCAGGCTACACGTGGGCATTCTTGCCAGCTAACATGGTCTATCTGGCTATCTGGTTTTGAAACGGGGCTACTGCATTTCCCAAAACTGAACTCACTCGTTTACGAGCGCATGCGCATATTCAAGTTGTTCATTTTCTTGCGGGCGCACCAAAACAAGCCAGGATTGAACAACACACCCTCAACCCCTAAACCCGCAAACCCAAAGCCCTGACTCCCTGAAGCAGCCTGAACCGTTGATCCTGACGATCCCGATACAGTCCTGAACTCGAAAACTTTTCAGCCTGGTCAGATCTTTAACACACCTGAAGATTACCGAGGTGCAATGTTGGGGTGGGCTTTCACGCAGAAAGGCTTGATCTTGCAGTTGTCATTTGCACACATCGCCCTGCGGAAGGAGTGGGTTAAGTTTCCGCTTAGAGAAGGGTCTGGAGGCTTCAGGTTTGGGGTTAGGATGCACATGTTTTTGTGGGTTTACAGCTTAGGGCTAAGCCCAACCGTGGATTGCACGAACTCTGCAGGTTCAAGGGCGTCCGGCGTCCAGAAATGAAGGTTCAACTTGCCAGTTATCGTGTAATGGTTGAGCTAAACGGCTTCAAAGTTGGGGCGTAAATTTGGAGAGCTTGTAGGCATCGTAGAGAAGCCGAAAGGGAATGCGTGTGAGAATGGAATATGTAAGATGGAAGTATGCGTGTGGGAGGCGCGCTGCCAGGACCAAGCAAACCATTCGCAAACCGTGGCGTCGGTGTGTAAACTTCAAACTCCTTGCATTCTCACCGCTGTAGCCCTCACCCGGATTTCCGTGTTGACTATAATGGCATTGAGTCATTGAGGTATGCTAGGGACTATGTATTAACTGTTCTGGGCGGCTGTATGTACTGCATAGGTTTCCGCTGAAGGCTACCCGCGGAATAGTCCCAGTTCGGAAGAAAGCGTGTGATCACGACCTGGCAGACAGGTACCAGCGAGAGTTACCCAGATTCTGCTAGGGTTTAAGGTTTCGGGTCTAGTGTCCGAGCAAAGCAAGGAGTCTGAATAATTAGGAGGTGGGCATGTCAAGTCCGTGTGCAGCATACCATATCACCAAACCTTTTTCGAATCACCTATGGCAGTTTTGAACTTTAGCTTCGCAAGGTGGTGGATCGGCCTGCATCCGCTATCGGTGCAGTCGAAAGCTTTCACAACTGGCCGCACTTCACGACCTCAGGGCTTGCCTACATCTTGGTTCAATTGAAAATAACGTTTGTGACGGCTTCCTAAAGATCACGCAGAACAGTCTCATACAGTGTATACATGTCAAGACTGTGAATCGAACCCTGAGCTCTGTGTGTGTGTCTGCGTGTGTGTCTGTGTCTCTGTGTGTGTGTGTGTCGGTGTGCCGGGAACAAGCAAGTTTGAGACCCACCCAATCAACAACACTTACGGTGCATCCTTATGATTCAGGAGACTGTTGGACCTCTGCGGGGGAGTGTCGAAAGGCTACTTCGTCTTCGTGCTTGAATTTCTCAAAGCGTCCATACAGTGTATACTTGAGCCTTAAAGTTCCTAGACTGCCTGGAAAGGAGCCCTGTCAAGGTCGAAGTATATGCCATGTATATTCCTGAGCAAGGGGAAACCGGTGAGCCCCATCTTTGCTGCAAAGAGAGTGGTTGATGCAAAGGCGAGACCGTCGATGAAGCATGCTGAGAGGAAGTGCGAACCCAGGTGGCAACATCAAAACTTCATTCCATATAGGCGTCGACTGCACATTTAATGACTAAGCAATCACATAAACATTTCACGAATTCAGTACTTCATTCATGAATACATACATACAGTAAGTAAGTAACTAATTAATCAAACTAAACAATTGCTTAACAAGTTTGTTAATGGATTACACAATTAGTTGCTTATTGAATTAGCCAATTACATAATCACTTATTTGCTTAGGTCACAAATTCATTGATACAGTAGTTCTCATTAATTGATTAATAAGCAGAGTAACTAATTGAGGAAGTACTGGCTAGCTAACTAATCAGTGATGTAGACACATATTATCTAAATTCTCACGAAATAAGTAGCTCGTGATTTTGTACTTAACCACGTAGCAAACTATTTAAATAATGAATTCATTAATTAGTTGGTTATGAACTAATGAAATAACTGTTCAACAAAGTAAGTATGTAAGTAAGTAAGAGATTACCTACTGTTTAAGTAACTATGTTAGTTCATTAATAAGTTCGTTAGTTAACAAAAACACTATTTGCTAATCACATGCTCTTTTTCCGAGATTACCTGACTAGTAATTGACTAGCTAGTTAATGAATTAGCCAGTCCGATTGACTATTTATTCAGTTAATGAATTAGTCAAATCAGTTACCTCACTTGGTTTGTTCTAGACGACCCACAACTACCCCCAAATCCCACAATGTAACACATGGAATACTTAAAAGTCATTCTGTATATCGGGGACGTATTCAATGTAGTACGCGGAAGGGATTTACCTGTAGGCCCTTGTCAACCAGTAATCTGCTGTCCTGTGCCGTGAACAACCCCTGCTTTAAAAACACATAGCGTCCACTCGAGTTCGCTTCATTGCTTAATCACCTGCACTGTACAAACGTTAGTGGATATGCTACAACGCCGGCGCGTATGGCGGATTAAAAACACATGTGTTCTCAAACAAAGACGGTTTCAAGACGTGTTTGCACACGAACGAGAACAGTTGCTTTGCAAGCATCTGTAACATGTGACAAGAACTCAGGGGCCTACCCAGTTTCCCTGTCTGCATTCCTTAACGGAAGCTGGCTAGATCACGTGGTTTTGGAAACGCACTGCTTGAGTGTACTGGTCGAAGACTTGAGCACTGGAACTCTTTGGCTTAGTAGTTATGCTTCTAAAAAAAACCACTGTTTTTGGACTGTCAGGAACACGTTGAGGCATCGCAAACTCATTCAAATATCCTAAACTCCCGCAGCCTCCGCGCTTAAAATTTGCAATTTCAGGTTACGCACCCTGAACTCAACCAAACCCCCTGATCCGGGAGGCAATGCCAAAACCGGATGCCCTAAACGCTAGCCCTAGCAGCAGTAACGAACCCTAAGCCCCCGTGGAGCTTAGGGGTTATTAAGTTTTAGGTGGTTTGTCAGTTGCGGCATAGCTGCACATGAACCGAATGCTCCTGCGGCGGTCGTACTCCTCGCTTCAACGGCGCTTCGGGTTCAGATGCTCAGCTACGGTCGACTCGAGTTAGGGGGTCAGGGGGCCGAAACCATCCACCCTAAATGTCCTTGACCTCTAAAGCCACAGCATACACCTCACCGTACTCCCAAGTGTCTGAACAAGTGACAAACTCTGGCTTTTGGTCATCGGATCCCTATGCATTTCCAGCACTTGACGGGTTTGAGGTCTCGCTACTGTAGGGTTCAGATCAATACACCAAAGCTCAAGACCTTAAATGCAGTTGGGGTGAGATTCCGGCCTTGACAAGACTGTCACGCGGTCTGCCCAGGCCAGAAATCACATGATTTCTGGTGGTGCTAGATGCAATGATGAGAGCCCCTACTGAGTAAGTAGCGTCGAAACACGTAGCCCCAAAATGACAGCCTGGGCTCCAGCAGAACCAGGCGGCAAATCCTGAACCCACCACCACAACCAACAGACCTAAACACATAATCCTAAGCCAAAGCTACAACACCAAACAAGTCACCGTAGTAGCGCCGGACACCCTCGGAAAACCGAGCCTAAACCCTCAACTCTCCAAGACTCCTTGAATCCCGCCAAGAGAGCGTTCGCCCCGCAGGTGTGGTCGAATGCGTTCTGCAGCGTTTGCCACAAAACGTTTAGGAGTTTAGGACTTCTGCTGTAGCGGTTGAGGGCTCTTGGCTTTCGCATCAGGAACTACATGCAGTAAGGATTCCTGGGGATTCGGGGCCTGGAGCACCTGGTTGTAGGGATTCATGGCTAAGTCTATAGGGCCTGGGGTCTTTAAGACTTGCATGGGGCTCAAGGACTTTAGGGTGTGTCGAGTCACAGGCTTTTGGCTTTGCGAAGCTTTATTTTTGGTCAGGCGTCTGGCGTTCCCAGCCCCCCCCCCCCAATGGTCTGGTTACCGCCCACAGGGAAAAGAGGAACCCCACACCCCACACCACAGGGGAGGGGGGGCCCCACCCTATATCCGGGGAGGGATAGAAAGAAAAAAAACAAACAGGGGTGGGGGGGGGGGGCTGGCGTGTGCGGAAAGGGGTTGGTTGGAGCTGCCAACGGATGGTGGGGTGGTGCTGGCGGCCAGGGCTCATGCACAAGCCCTTCGCAAGCAAGCCGTAAACCCTACAACGCAGCGCATGCCCCTGTTTTGAGCAACCTTAACTTGTACTTAAAATGCTACACCCAACCCTAAACCCCACCTAACTGCAGGCTCTAAGCTTAAAGCAGAGCATACACCGCAAATCCTCCCTAAGCCCTTGTCGACTCGAAGCCTTATACCTTGAACCGTAAACCCAAAACTCACAAGCTTAAGCTAAACCTTAAACCCCAAAATCCCACAACAACCACCCACAGGGAAAAGAGGAACCCCACACCCCACACCACAGGGGAGGGGGGGCCCCACCCTATATCCGGACCATTGACCTTTGGGGGGGGAGGCGGGGGGGGGGGGCTGCGGAGCGCGTGACCATATATATAGCCTCCGCTGAATGCGGGATCGCGGAACTGGAGGCCGGAGATTGATTTTGGGTCTGGGGATGAGGATGTTGGGTTCTGGGGCGCAGGCCTGGTGGGATCATGCCGACATAAAGAGGCGAGAGACGGAAAAGTTCGGATGTCCTTAACATGACGTCTTAGGGTTAGAGTCGGCCAGAACCGTGCCACGAAGCACTCGTGCTTCGTGTTGACCCGCAGCATCCTGCAGCCATAAACCCTAAAATGCTCAAACCGAAACACACCTTAAATGCTGAAAGGGGCCGAGTCCGTGTTGCCGCGGCAGTACCTTGACGCAAGGCGCCAACCCAAAACAAATCTGCTACTACTACTACTACTACTACCACCACCACTACGACTACGACTACGACGACGACTACGACTACGACTACGACTACGACTACGACTACGACTACGACTACGACTACGACGACGACTACTACTACTACTACTACTACTACTACTACTACTACTACTACTACTACTACTACTACTACTACTGCACCTGCTGCTGCTGCTACTACTACCACTACTAAAACTACGACTATTACCTCATCCTAGCATTACTATTCCAGCTGCTGCTGGTACTGCCGCCGCTGCTTCCCGTTGCTGCTGCTACAGCTGCTGCAGCTTCTATACTCTTGCCACTGCTACCACCTAAGATCACCCCCACGACAATGATCCTGACGACAAGAGCTACCCATGTAGCAACCATTTCTTCAACTACTCACACTGTAGACCCTTAAGTTCGGAACATCATCCCGGTTGTTGATGCTGGGGCTTGGGGTTCTTCCAAGAAGGGTGCTTAAAGTGCAAAACGCTACATACACCTTGAACCTGGCCCACCCAACCCTAAACTGTTCGAAGGATTCAGGATTGGAGCCCGTGCTGCTTAAGCCGTAGGTCTGTTTACGCTTGCTCTGCAGGGTTTCTGCGGTCAAGGGTTTCCGCTTGAGAGTTTAAGATCATGGATGTAAATTTTGGGATGTGGCTTGATGTTAACCCTCTGTGCTGTTTCGGGCTCCAATTTCACTCAACCTTTACCCCCGGGGTACAGGCTAGGACATGCCGGAGCTTGCTTGTAGGCCGGATTCGGTAATGCCAGCGTGAGCCTGTGAAGGATTGACGGTCCAGGAGTTGACTCTAAAGCCCTAAATTATGTCAAGCGTCAGGTGCGGCAATTCAGCGTTTTGGGACGTATTAGTTTCAGACCGTATACATCCTGCACAGTAAGTCCTTGGATCTTGAGCTTACATGCCTAGGAGCCTTGAATCTTGCATGCTGCACTCTTCGGCGCTTATAGAGAATCCCTCTCTCTCTCTCTCTCTCTCTCTCGCGCACCCTCGGGGCGCTCCTGAGCTTCGTACTTCAGGTGCCCTGCCCTCGTGTAACTACACCGGAGTACACACGAGGCTACGTACACCTGTGCGGACCAAGCTTCCCACCGTCAATGCAGACCTTGTCCACGTTGCTTCCGGCCCGGCCATACACGCGCCTCAGTGACATGCGAAGCACGGGTAGCACTCAGCATCTTAATCCTGCATGTGTCATGATGTTCCTTAACCTCTAGCTTAGCCCAGCGAAAAAGAAACTGCTTCATTCTAGTAGGTCTTGAAGACGAAGTGCCCAAGTCCAACTCTGCAAACACAGGCACGTACCATGTCTAAGTCCGCTCTGCTGTCCTGTTGGTGGAGGGTAGCCTATAGTACTCGAAGGTATCATCCTAAACCACGAACCCTCCAAGGCCATCCTCTAGCTTGTCAAGCTGGCAAGTGTGCCAGGGGTATGCAAGGCCTGCCCCGGTGGAATGGGGCATCACGAGACACGCCCCAGTGCCGAAAACTCCTCCTTTAAAACCAAAAACCTGAAACCCTCAATCTCAGTCAAGAAACCCATGTCATAACAGTTTTGACAACATCCTACAACATTCGCTAAACTCGGCTATCAGACTTCTGTCCTCCACCCAGGCCCGAGGATATAGTCCTGGTGCTACACTCAGTGCGTGCCAAGAGACCGCGCCCCAGAGGCCTTGTCCATCTGGGTCTGGCGACGGCGTCCCTCCTAAGTTTGCATGAGAGGTTTGAGGACTCCTTGAAGGCCGTTGTTGATAGGGCGGGCTCACGTTTGGGGGCTGAAGGGTTGGACGGCTGAGTTTTGGCCTAAGGTTGCACTCGCGCTCATAATGAAACAAGACAGCCCGAAAACTCCAGAACTTCAATCCTGTAAACCAAGAACCGTTTGAGGTGGCCGTTTAAGGATTGGAAGTTTGGTGTTTAGAGGTTGGAAGTTTGGGTCTGCCCCCCTCCCCATTGTGTGATTCGGCGTTTAGGTTGAATGTCCGACAATGTCACAGTCTGGGATTACGGGTCGAGGCGTCAGGGCCTTGCCTCGCACCACTGATAAACGTTTCTAACTCAGCTCTCTTGATGAGGGCTTCAGCATTTGGAGATGAGGGCCCCTGCAGCCTGCAGGACCGGGGCACCAAACGTCGGATCCCAGGCGACCCCATGTAAATATTATATATATATATATATATATATATATATATATGTATAAATATACAGTATACGTATACAACTACATCTACATCTGCATCTGCATCTGCACCTGCATCTACATGTACATGTACATGTACATATACATACATACATACATACATACATACATACATACATACATACATACATACATACATACAACAATATATATATATATATATGTACATAAATCAAACGGCATGACATTACATGACAAACTACAGTAAAGCATACCACTGTGTTGAACCGCATGTCCGTACACCTTGATATATCATAAAACAACATGCTATACCATGCTATACTATGCTATGCAATACTATTCTTTACGATACTATACTATACGAAACTATACTATACGGTACTATACTGTACTCGACTATACTACACTTAGAACATAGCATATCGTAGCATAGTGAAGCAAAACCTAATACAATAGACTATGATGCAATGCAGTCTCATATACTATGATGTAGCATGATGTAAACCTTAAAACTGTATCATACAATAGAACATGATATAAACTAAGCTTTGTTATGCTGCTATGAAACAGACAGACTAAAACATGAAGAACACCATGTAATCAGCAATGAAAAACATTATATCAAAGTTCTGCTCTATAAGATCATAACACAGAATGAACAACCAAATGGAGCATACTACAGCGTATCATTAGCTTTCAGCATGTACTGTCATATCTCATCCTTTAGTAAAGTGAGCAACATAATACATTAGAACATTAGACTGTAAAACAGCACAAAATGCACTGAGACACAATAGAGTATTGTGGTATGGTATAGTTTGATACAGTCAAGTATAGTGTACAAGAAAAAAGTGAACCAAACATAATATAATAACTCACAGTAATAATACGACATGGTAAAATGAAGTTTAACATAGCGTAGTATTTCAACGTAGTGCAACATAGTGTGTGTGTATATATATATATATATATATATATGTAGGCCGTAAACGTGCATGTGTATATATGCGTGCATACGCCTAAGTACAAATAAGTATGCGTGCGTGAATTCCAAAACACCACACTCATTCATTTGCTTATTTGTCACAACTGTATACACAGCACACCTCCAATCTCGCTACTGAAGTAGTTAATGACTTGGATTACTTGGCGACTAGTGGCTAGGGCTCGTCTCGAAAGATGGAGTCAAACAGACAGTGCTGAAGCAAGGAGTTGCAGAAAACAGAACGAATCACTCCACACTTCGAATTCTTGTTCGTGAAAACGGCTTCAATCCCATGCGTCACACGTGGGGCCATTTATCCATACGTTGCAAAAGGCAAGCAGGAACCAAACGCCACGAACTTGGAAGAGGGCGGGGCCAATGTTGCCGAGGCTCATTCTCTCTTCTTCTATTGCCACGCCGTCTTCGTCGATCGCACGCATCGTTCTGCGTGTGCATGACTTGACCGTTCGTGCATGAGCCATAGTACATACCTGCCATGGGCCAAAGGAGGGATTGTTCTTGAATCCTCAAGTCCTGCACACCAGGCTGTGTCTTGGAGCCTCCTATTGATTAGCAGAGACTGTAGCTTCGAGTAATGACACCAATCCTGAGCTGGGGCTGCCATGCGCACAAGCCTTAGAGTTGGGTATTCTTGAAGTAGGTATACAGCAGCTCCTACACCCAGGCATCGGTCCTTGAATGAGGCCATGTCAGGTCTTGGGGAGTCTAGGGTGTAGGGTTGAGGGACTAGAGCTTAGGGCTCAGAACTTAGGCCTTAGGGAACTGAAGGCGTAGGCTGGTAGGTTATGCTTTGTTCCTCAGCCAGCCTCTCCAAGCCTGTCGGTTTCGCGCTACGTAGTAGGATCTAAACACCAAACACTATGAGCCCTGGGACTCAACCAAAGCTAAGACCTGTGCATGTTTTCGTTCAAAAGCCACAATACCCCAATGCCTGACCCATAAGAGGTTCGACCCTCAGCCCAACACGCACCCAGTGCTCGAGTGCAAATCTGCCGGAAAGAAAATACATGCACCAGAAGCACCGGGTATAGGAAGCCAAAGAAGTGATGACGGTTTATTTGTGCCGCATTGAACACAACAGGAACGGAAGTTGAGAGTCTTGGGTTTTGCACTCAAGCCAACAGTCTTGTGGTAAGCAGGACAGTCGCAGCAGTTCAGAAACGCGATGAAGCTCCTAGATAATAGATGTAGGACAAGATTGTGAATATTCCCGAAAATCGGGCTGTCATAGTTGCCCGAACGGGATGTCAGTGGCTATCTTCGGTTGGTCGCGTCGCCCAGAATCTTAAGTCCCAACTAAAAAGAATGTAAACAGCCAGACCCTCGACCCAAAAGGCCAATCACAGCCGAGGTTCCGTCCCATTTGTTTCCCGAGCAAACTTCCATGCGCTTCCTAGAGTTTGACCACTTTCGACGGAGTCATGGGGTCTGAATCTAGGTCTCCAAGCTGGGGTTTGCGGATGAGTTCCTCCGGGACGGTTGTAGGATAGCAACTTCGGGTTCGGTCTTTGATTCTGTGCCGAGGGCAGTCAGCACTTGTGCTGGCCACAGAAGAACTCGGTAGACATCACAGCATACTGCCGCCAGCAGGTCGAAGATGGTGAAGCGACAGCAAGCTCCACATATCTGCTCTAAAGGAATATGGCATCACTAGTTCCACACTTCCTGCCGCAATGTACCTTTACTGTAATGTAACTCGGGATCTTCGTGCACCGTGCACATGGCATAGCATAGCATAAATAGATACCATAGCATACCTACCTACCGTTACCCGCTTGTATATACACATGCATGCATGCATGCATGCATGCATGCATGCATGCATGCGTATATACACATAATATTATACATTGTTTATGTACATTATATATATATATACACACACACAAATGTACAACTTACCCATTGTGAACCTGTCGCATGGCACGTACTCCATGCCCTTAGCCTTCCGCACTATTGCTTCCACCACTCGCCCGAAAAGTGTGAGTCTGACACGATGCGATGAAGCGCCTAGCATCGTGTCGCAATGCATGCAAGGAACGAGGCTCCTTCAACGACAAGTCCCTAAAGAAATTGATGGAGCAGGTGCCTTGAAGGGGACCCTTAATTGTGACGACCCTGATCTGCCAACCCTGATCTGCTGCAGCCTTGGAGCCCGAACCACAGACCCTGCAAACATCCTCGCCTAAGCTGTACAACGTAAGCCTACCCACCCCCTCCCCCCCCCCCCCCCCCCCCCCCCCCCCCCCCCCGGCCCACCCCTAAATGGCTGTCCAAGCTACAGCCAGGTGCCTTCAGGGCAAATTCTCGTCTTTTCATTGTCGCCCTTGTTGGAGAGGCGGCTGAGACCGAATGCCTAGCTGCGCGCGCTTTGGAAGGTTTGGAACCGTTCCAGCTCAAGGCTGTGGTCCTGCTAACATGACACCACGTGAATGACCCTAAAGCCTAACCTCCAAGCACTTCGACCCAAGACCCTGACCACCAAACCGCAAACTTTGAAAACCCCGCCGGCTTTGGATTTGGAATGCGACCCATCGTGGATACACCAAGTTGCCCGAAAGTCACACAACTTTATAAGGGTCCATAACAGACATGTCATATGGACGTTGGGCCTAAAGTACCTCTGTAGCAATCCGTGAAGGCTAAAAGTATATACTTCTTGGGACATTAGTGGGACGATTGCAGCGGCTGAAAAATCAGAGTAGGGCTCGTGGGCAGAAATTAAATGAGTTACACACAATACTGCCTATGCTATTGCTGCCCAACCCCAAGACGATATCCCACAGCGTCGGCGTGTATCAGGATGCCTTCGCCTCAACTCCTGAGAAACCGTTTAGAACCTGATACAGCTCCTACAGAACCCTCGCTACAGTTTCAACAAGAAACTACCCAGACATATCAGTTGCGCCACCACTTAACATCCAAACAACACCCGAACGACACGAGCAAGGATTCACAACATTATGTTCGTTGCGTCTGATGGATCCAGGCTCTACACTCTTGGGCGTTCCGAGGATGGACAGGCTTCGGCTTTAAGGTTCATCTTACTTGCTGCCTAGGCCTAGACGAGATTGCTGGAGTTGAGGGTCCAGGGCCGGGTAAGAGATAAGACGTTGTCCCTGCCTGTGACACTCATCGTAGGTCGTAGCCGTGAAAGCATTTACCCCAACCCTAAACCCTAAAACCCAGACGGTTCGGGTAAATTTGGGCATCGGAGCAGCTCGGCAGGCAGCCCGGCACACTTCCCAAACCAGCATCCAAAAGATCCGAAGTCCAGTCGATGCTCCCTCTAGGTTAGTATGTAGGTTGCTTTTTTAAAGCTATGGCAAAGATACCCCACCCACGCTAAACTCACCTGCATTCGATTCACTAGCGAGAGATACATACACTCACTAGAATCCTGCAACACAAGCTTTATGTTTATGTTGAAACAACAATGGACGCTAAAGCAATAACATCCGACAAAACCGGAAGTGCCCTGAAAAACAAAAGGAAAACACCAGCTCCTAGGGTCTACTACACTACTGCAGATCGTGTGAAGACTCCACAATGATCTAGTCCAGTGATTCAATGCCTCTAAGGTGGCCTCTGCATTAGAGGATTCCGGACTTCGGAATCAGAGGTGGACTTAGGGATTCGACATTCGTGGCACAGGTTCTGAACGGAAACGGGCCAACCTTTTCCAAGACGATTGCATGGGTTGCTCCATCACCTATGCAAATACAACCCCACAAAGAACTAAATTTAAACATGCTTTTGTTTGATAGTATGAGTTGTTGGAGTTGAACTCTTTTCAAGCCGAAACTTCCTTGAACCCGACGCCCTATGAAATGAATATGGGGGCCTTAATAATTCGAATAGGGTTTCGGGGCCCATTGTACTATAATCATAATAAGTAACGATCAAAACAATGCAGGTCATTATCAAGGCCCCTATAGTATAGCCATGGGAGAGCCGAAAGGCACTGCTGGCTCCCCCAAAGTTCATGCCTGCCCACATCATTGCAGGCGTGACCTGGATTGTCACTCTGGGGCTTGTATCATCCTTTGGGCTGCCAAGGAACCCTAAACCCTAAAGGACCTACCACCTATACTTTGGGATGTAATTTCTTATTTTAGTCGACAAATTCTATGGCTAGGAGTATTGCATGAATAAAGCACGGCAACCATAGCTGACGATCGCCGTACTAGGACCCTAGCGAAACTGCTATACAAGTAGCTGGACGTATGCCGCGGGGTCTGGTCCACGATTGCTGATGCAGCGTGGTATCAAATGGAACAGGTTTCAGACAGTCGAACATGTAACATGTTGAACTTCAAAAATTCTGTCCCGCAAGCCCTCAAGGCTGACCTGCTAGAAAAGATAAACAGCAAACCGATTCTGAAGCCTTAGCCGCAACTTCAAGTCCCAAACCTTGAACCCCCAAATACCGTAGGCCCGAAGCCACGGACCCTCTGCCCCGAACCCTAAGTCCTAGATCGCAATCCGGTATCCTAATTCTTCAATCCGGGCTTCTGTGACCTGAAATTCTTTTCAATTGAATCAGGGCTTGTTCTTACGCCCAGAACCAAGCCCCAAAGCCCCAGCCAAGGCAATCTGCGCCCCAAGACCTCAAGGTTCTTCACAATCTTAACGTTTAGAAGAAAGCAGTATCCTCGATGTCTGGGTCTCACATGAAGCCAGTCCAATATACATCCAAGCAAGTAGCCGCGAGCCTTGTATGCGGATGAAGGTAGACCCTGAGCCTTGTGAGCACTAATTATGACCTGCATACGCCAATGAATCACAAGTCGAAACGGAAAAGATGAGTAGAAAATCACCAGACATGATGACAAGATAGAACTAAACTAGACGAACACACGAACCTTCAATAAGTCGAACGACTCTCTCTCTCTCTCTCTCTCTCTCTCTCTCTCTCTCTCACTCTCTCTCTCACTCTCTCTCACTCTCTCTAACACACATACACACAGAGAGACAGACAGACAAATATACATACCTACCCACATGCATACATACATCCATGCATACATACATGTAATATGTATGTATATATACATATATAGATATAGATATAGGTATAAATATAGAGATAGAGATAGATATACATACTTGGTTGCAGATGCATATGCATATGCATGTGTATAAAAGCCCAATAAACCCAAACCCTGAGACCCCGAAATCCAAACACCAACAACGCTTTCAGCAACGGTGGGCCAGTTGTTCGCCATGCGGCCGCCACGTAGCCACTGGCCCCACATCCGGCCACCTCTGACCAAGAGTCTCCTTCGGATCTGCTCCTCAGAGGATTTTTTTCCCGGGATGTGGCTTGAGTCGTAAGACGTGCTCATCCTCAGCGGAAACGTAGGGTTTAGGGGTTTAAGGGCTTGGGGGTTGAGGGCATTGGGCTTATACTGTAGGGGTTGGAGTGTGGTATCCTAGTGCTTGTAGTGCGCAACACTCGCGGGTTTGCAGAGTGGGATTGTGCTTTACAAGCTTCGCTATTCTGAAATGATGTCCTGTGCGTAAGACATGGTTCGTCAAAGTCTGACTGAACAGGCTAACAGCTCGTAGTTAACATGCAGGAAGTTTATTAGGCACGGATTGCAGGAATAGACGCTCCTAGATAACATGGGCTGATGCGATGTCGAAGACACTCTGTACAGTTTGATTCTTCTGTTAAAACATCACTTATGAAAACAAAATTGTCACATCATTATAAAAATGATGTTACCTTTCCTCTAGATACTGATGTAATCCCTCATAGCACCCGTTCTGAATATCAAGAGTATAATATGTATAAGGGCCTAGATGCCTGTCTGAGCAACTCGGATTGTGAGGATAGGAAGATACTGTAAAGCCCTCGTTCAACGGTTTCTTTGCGACAAGTGCTGGCGGAAGAAAAAGACTGTAAACGCAACAATGCGGTCAGAGCAAGGATGAAAACACCAAGACGCCAGAGCTCGATTGCGTGGAGATGAGTGGATGAGTTACGATGTCGAACATTCTGCACCAGTCGTAAACAAGGACAAAACTCGGGCGAGATGCGTTGCACGCATTAGTGTGAACTAGGATGAATCTTGGGCGTCCGCAACCAACATTTGCTGGTTTCAACCAGTGAACCTATGCAAGGCAGTCGACTTCGCTACATGAGGCATTTAGCGTGGGTTCTTACCAATCCAATTTCAATCATGATGGCGAAATCAAGGCATTCATGGTCCATTGGGTTGGGCCCAAGCATAGCAGCAGAATACACAGATCGATGGGGTAGGGTCTCAACCAATGTCCTCGATTCTATGGATGGTGTGGCTGTGGATCTAGTCAGTCATGGGGCGACATGAAGCGACTAAACCACAAATGAACTAGTTGAGTCATCAAGATACTCGATTTGATCATATGAACGGGGTACGGGCCATTTCGGCCGGTTGGGAGACCGAACCTGCCCGGGTTTTCAATAGGCAGTCAGTCGGGCCCTTTAAAGTGATAACTGAATCTTTGTGTTTTCGGTGGTGTGGTTGCCGAGAGTTCTGTCGGACGAAGGGTGTACAGGGCTTCCCAAGGGCGAAGAAGATAGATGGATGGAGTGGAATACCTCGCTTCTTCCGCCTTGCGACATCGCGCAGCTGATCTGAAGTCCCAAACTGTTGGCAAGTTCGATCTTTCGCTGCCTAAACTCGACATTCAAAGCAAACTGCCCTACAGCACGGGGCTAATGATACATTTTTGAGTGTTGAAACTTGTTGCTATATAGAGTTCAATGGAGCAGGCGGACTTTAGAGTTCAATGGAGCAGGCGGACTTTATGGTTATAGATAGGACTTTATGATTATAGATAGAGTTCACAAAGCAAGGGTTTAGAGGCTGGAGGTCTAGGCTTAACTAGATTTTATACACATTGCTTTTATCTTAACGATGAGGACCGCACTTCTCATCGCCCACCTGAACACGCAGAACACAGAAATTTGCGGTTGGGACTTTAGCGACTGCATAGGTTTTCAAGTAAGGGCCTCGCAGTCCAAAGTCAGTGATGGTTCGCGTCTTGGATTTGTGTAAAGTTTAGGATCTACACAGGCTATCATCTTCTACAGTCCCGCAGTCTGTAGTACTCACAGAGATCAGGAGGTCTGTGGGTTTGCGGTTTATGAAGGTTGGCTTCAGGGGCAGCGGGACCTCGAGAGCTCCGACTGGTTCGCTCATACAGACGATAGAAACACACATTATAAACAAACAACAAGGGAATTGAGTCAGCACACGGTACGAGATACTCTCAGGCAAACTGTGAATCCACAGGCTCAGTTCTACTGAAGCCCTGAATAATCGGGCCTTCGAGCTCAACACCCAAACCTGTGTGTTCCCTCGGAGGATCAGGATCACTCCTCTCATGCTATGCAGACCATCGGCAAACCAGGGAATCATGCCCAAAGCGACTCCTTGCAGCTACGCTCTTCAAACATAAAACTCGGGGGTTGGGATTGAGGGCTAGTTATGCCTCGCAATACCCATCCCACAGTTTTGCACGGGCAAAGCAAGGAAGCCCTGTCTACATCAGATCTACACTGCAATTCACCCCACCCTTCAATCAGACCTGAGCCCCCTTAGGACACCCCCAGGCTCGAGGCTCAGACACGAACGTTGGCACCCATACCGGAGGCACCGTAGGCCCGGCATCGCCCTGAACTTGTAACTTGCCTGAAGATGTCCGGATCTTCGGGACAAGGAGCAAGTTTTTTGGGCCGGGGGCTTGTTGGGGTTTAGGTCTTGGTTACTCTTACGGATTCAAGATTGGGGCTCAATGTTCACACTTTGGGTGTAGGATTTGGGACTGCAAGGAACATGACTGGCTAATCACGAATTCCGACGTCAACAGATGTAAGTGCTTTGGCACACCTAATTAGTCAAGATATGCAACCAGTCCAGGACTCGTTCCAAACCCTACATACATGGCCAGGCGCTACATCCCGGTGCTCGAAGCCGTAGCTTCCTTCGGGTACCGTCAGACCATTGCGCTGTACGTGTTGATGAAACTGAATTTAAGGACACGACGGGTATCCGACGATTGCAGAGCATGGACTAGCAACAACGGAATCAGAACGAACAACGCAAATGAACCCTGCACCCAGCACTGTTAAACCGAAACCTCTATTCCCTGAAACATCTAAACTCTCATATCCGAAGCAGTGGCAACTCCGAGCAGACAAACCTCTGGGAGTTCGCGTATAGAGTCTGGGGAGTCGTTCAGGGAATAAGAGCTTGAGCTTTTCGGTGAGGGTGTAGGAGTGTAGGGTTCAGGTGTACACCATTCTCTAGATTTTGGATTCTTGCAGGGCCTTGGGCCCAGGGATTGGTGCTTGGGTTTGGAAGCCGAGCGATTCAGGGCAGCTCTGCAGGCAACTCAACGCCCGAAACACAAGGTAGATCCTCCATACCTATGTGCTGACCCGATCCCTCAAGCCTATTTCTTTCGGCTGAAGTCGCGCTCCAAGAGGTCTCTTGACGGATACGACGTCGGTCCCTGCTTCGCACTTGACCAGCGAGCGACCTTCTACATGACTGGCTTTAGGGACTTGTGCTGGTGAGATTTGCAAGCCAAAGTGTTTGTGTCCTTCAGGATTCAACTCATCCTGCGTACATCACTGTTTATCTTGTCGAAACTGTAGCCTTGAGCCGTAGACGCGTAGGAACTGTGGCCGTCAAACTGTCAACACCGTAGTCTCCAACAACTAAAAAATCTTGAACCCACGGCACACAAGCAGAAGTGGTTATCTGCTATTCTCAATCGCTCGATCGCTTAAGCTCTGCCATCCAAGCCGAGTTCAGGGTCTGGCTTACACTTCAGGTGTTAGTGGTTGAGGGAATCTGGAAATGCTTCGAAAGCGTTTATGAGGACTTCTGGGACATCCATAAGCAGGTCATACAACCGTCGCTTGAAAACCTCCAAGCTCTGCACACAAAACAACGCTAGACAACCTATTGAGGCATCACCCTGCAAAACGAGATCTCGTAGCTGCTTCAAATCACGGCTGCATGTCCATTGGCAAATGCCTGGGATGTGTCTGAAAATCTTCGTACCCCAACATGTACCAAGCATGGATCACAGCCAGCATGGGAGGCATCCACTGACTCCACAGAAACCTATGCAAACACCAGAGCCATGCAGAGTGGCAGCACTTATCCTAAATTCTAAACCCAACACCCTTAACCCTAAACAAGCTCTACACCGCAATATTGCAGCCTGAAAAATTAGATTATGGAAGCCTGAAGCTACTGATTCATGTATTATGGGGCCCGTAAAGCCGAAACTATGCCTTGAATGCACGCAAGCCCACAAACTCGAATCCCAAACTCTTAAACCGCAGCCCGAGAGATCTGAGAACTCATGACTCATGATGTTCAGGGTCTGGTGCCGAGAAGACCATCCCAGAGAAGACGGGTTTACTCATAACCGCCAAATCCCGAGTCCAGCCTGATGGGCACACGACTTCCGCAGGGCACCCGGAGCCGTCGCAGCCGCCACTCCTTGGCTCTTTTCTCTGTGACGTGCTGGTAGAAGACTAGAGGAGTAGAACAAGATTCAGTAGGGGTCATCCGAGCAGTATGCAGACTTCGCAGGGCCAGGCTGCCGGCAGGAGCAGTAACGGCAGCACGGTTGGTAGCACCAGTCGTTGTCGTCGTCGTTGGCCGTTACGCTGCTGGCATGCGTGAGCAGGAAGAGGCATAGTTGTGAGCCCCAGGGCTGCAGCGGCATGAGCAGTAGGTTACTTTATGTTATGAAGTGCGAATGCTCTAGATTCGAGATAGCTGAACCCGAACTGTAGGTCATTAAACCCTGCCGCCCGCCCCCATACAACAAGGCTCCAGTGAGTACTCAAGGTGGCCGTCGAGCTAGCAGTAGCCTTCACCTCTGGCCAGATAAGGTTTGTAGCCCATGGTTGGGAACTGTTTTGGGGGTGGATCTCGTTTGCCATAGGTGTTCTGGGAATGGAGTGTAGTGAACATTGCTCCAACCTACAGCAAAAACAATTACACAGGATTTACTGGAGCAAGAGAACAAGTTCCTGCAGTATCAGAAGCCATCGATGATTATTCACAGCACGTGTGGCTAGCTCGATAAATCACTGCAGTACAAGCCACCCTTGCGATTTGGTTGGCATCAAGAATGATATAGCATCACGCAGGGTTCGCGAGAGTCTGAGGAAAGTCGTCGGAGTTCCTGTATCAGTGAACTCGTTTTGGGGGCTGGATCCTTGGAGGTTGGATCCTGAGGCTTGGAAAGCACAAAAATCGTCAAAATCGGAAATCAGAGTGAACAAATCCATAGGACGTTTGTCCAGAAATAAGTAGTAGTAATGAAACTGGAGATTTGCAGACACAGAAATACTGAGAAAACCATGAAAAAGTACTTCTGTATTTGTGGTGAATGTACCACCAACACTCAAACACAGCGATGGTTCAACAATTCTGTCCAAGCCGGTGTTCACTAGTGTGTGATTGTAACACAGCGATGGTCCACAAATTCTGTCCAAGCCGGTGTTTACAGTGCTGTAGTGAGTGTGATGAGTGAAAACATTTGTCTGCCGGATGTTGCAGGAGGAGGGACCAAGAGCAACAGGGGGAGGAGCTGCGCCATGCTAGTTTCCAATTGCACCGACACTGGCTCGTCGGGCAACGTCACCCTGGATCGCTGTCCACTGTTTCCTCACAATGCTCAGAACAACCCGTTGGCTTTTCGGGCCACAGCCCGGCAACACAAACAGGTTTCCGCAAGGCTGAGGAAATCTTGACCACAGGTCTACGGCCAGAAGTGCAATTGACTCCGGACTGGGAGCGTTGACACTAGGCTGCAAGCAACTCACACTTGTGTCACAATTGAAAACCGAAGAAATCACAGCAATTGAGCTTGAGCCTGAGTGGCTGATGAATTCACTTGAAGGTATTGCCAAGATGCCTGTTGTTCTGCAACATTCTCATCCCACTGTTTGGCCCGCGTCGCTGCATGGCCTGCTGTTGCTGTCGTGTCACAGCATGGACACCCCAAAGCCAGTCGCAGCAGATTGGCCTCAAAACCATGAAGCTGAGCTATGAATGATATTACGTATTTGGCTGAAGAAGTCAGTCGGTCGTCACAATAGATTTCGGACAATCTGCTCAACTGCTTCCCCGAACTCGGAAGTGTATTCCCCACTAGCCTGCACATCTGGTGACATGCCGGTGAAACGGCCGTCTTCGTCTCTGCTCACTAAACCAATGAAAGAGTGATGATCTGGTCTTGGCCTGGCCAGGTTCTCAGAATCAAACCCAAGCAAATGCCACAGTGGTGGTGGTTCCTTGACTTCCCATTAAATGCGCCCATGTAGGTGCAAGTATTTTCGAAACCACGAAAGGACAGAACTGTTTTGAGGCACTCGAGGTGCGGCATACACGAGCTGAGGGCCTGTTCCAGCACAGGGCAGCAGTCACATGCCCCTGTCAGGAAAATCCCAAGTGAGCAAACCCAGGGCTTGACAATTTCCCTTCAATACAAAGTCCCGCTCAGCCCACGAGCCCTCCCAGCCGCTGCTTTCAGCACGTTGGGACTGAGCTGAGCACAAAATGACAAAAGAGGAGCATGGGGTGCCCCACCAATGCAAGGCCTTGTTTTCACACGCTGTCGGCGCATCCGGAAACAATCTCAACCCTTTCGCCAGCAACATGTTGTGGTCGCCAGTGTAGCCTATGTCAAAGCTGCATCCCCGGAGACCGTGTTCAATCAACTTCTTCGAAAGTTTGGTGCTCACTGAACAGTATTCAATGTATTGCTACAACCCCGCACATTGACGAGGTCCCACATTGATTGAACCTGCAACAAGTTTGTCTCTGTTGTCATAAGCACGGCCAATAATGCCCATCAGCTGACAATCGATGGTTCGGTTCTTCCAGCCGGGCTAAGCCAATCCAATCAGCCCATGCCATATCATGGCCACTCTGCCAACATTGAAGTCCTGGTCGTACCGCAAACTTTGCACCGGGATCCTCGCAATCGAAAGCCTTTCACACCAAGGCTCTGTGGACGCCTTCGAGACAGCCATGGGCCGCGCCTCCGGGCCTAAGAGCTTATATACAACGGCCTGAAACCCTACAGGGGCCTGAAGGCTTCTAGGGTAAAATTCCAACCAAAAGTCACACCACATAGCTCGCAAACGTCAATTTCGATATGTTGTGCTCAACTATTGAGGAAATGAGTTTTGGCCTTCAAACCCCACGGATCCAGCCCCAAGGATCCAATCCGCAAAACGAGTACACCGATTTTATCCACGTATGCGCTGCACCTCGTGACGGCAAGTTTTCGTACCTCAATGCTGCAGCTGATCGAGCGAAAAGGGATCAAACTAGCAAAAAGCCTTGCAGGCAACCAACCTCCAGATCTTTTCTTGCAACGGAACATGCCTGCGATGTCCTTAGAACAAGCTCTCGAAGTTGTCCACACTGCCGGACCGTACGCTCAACTTGCACTTATATTCGAAACCGCCCAAGCCAAGCGCTATTGATACTGCAACACTACCCGGAACTCAACAAGGTTCTTCAAAGCTTGGTAACTATTCTTGAAAACTGAAGTGAAACAACCTTGCATCCTGAGCCCTCGGAGGCCGACTACAAGTCCCACCGACGCGCCTTGAAGCTTACATCGTATTGGATCCCCTGGAGCAAGCCAGGGATGTCCTGGAGGAGCCAGCTAAGCTGTGAGAGCTTGGGATTTTCAGGTTCCCCGTGTAAATTGCCTTTGACTTATAACCATCCCGTAAAAAAAACTAAACGAAAAAGGCAGTTGTACTGACGGCGTATGCGCAAGCGACGGCCCTGCAACATCCGGTGAATATCAACATATCCAGAGGGTTCACATGCCTATATCATTAATTGGCCTTAGCCTTAAACTGAAGGCGTTCCAAAATCGGGGCCAGAAGGGACCCACGCTTCCTGCACAGTTTGCTCTACCTGGTTCAGAACCCCTCGCAAATACCGTTGGTTCCTTGCTTCCAACGATTGCCTTATCCCCATAATTTCATGTGGAAAATCCTGTAAGTTTGCAAGGCCTCCGTAAACTGCACTGGTATTTGTGGGGCATTCCTTGACACTTTCGCCGTGTCCGTAACTAAGGCCTCTTCTTGTGCATCCGCTTCTGCCAAGCCCTGATTCTAAGTAGCGGGTTTCTGAACAATAGCTGCCACATCAACAGGATCCTTTCCTCACCATAGTTCTCCCATTCTCACAGATACAAGACGTTCCAAGCAGCCAGCTTAAATGTTCACATGCCTGGTCAACGAGTTTTAATGCTACGCTTACATCGTTGCCGAAACGGATAGACGTGCTCTCAATTTCAAAGGCGTCTCTCCTCAAGACTAAGAGCTCTGACCTAAGTACTTTTGCGCAGGTTTATTGCGGACCCGCCAGGCACATGACGGCTTCAAGGCCAACATACGTAAACTGTGAATATAAAGGCACCTCGCAGGATGTAAGTGGAGCTCTTTCACCTGCATATATATATATATATATATACATATTTATTTATATTTATTTGTTTATTAATACCCATGGCACGTATTCGAATATATACATATTCATATATACAAATATAAATAAATATACATATATTAATACACACATGACATATAATGTACAGACACACATCCACTCAGCATTTATGCATGCACCCAAGTTTGCACGCTTGCTGAAATTACACATGCCCGTGAAATACTAGTAAGCATACTGCAGTGCGTGAGCACAGCCAAACAGACTCACCGTGCATTTCTGTACATCCAAGGCATAGGGAAGATCCAACCAAGGTAAACCAACACAGGGTCGGAACACGGCAATCTCAAACGTGCACAGGCGCTGCTGCTGACCAAAATGACTATATGACATCGATGACATTACGGTGCTGATGGAATATGAAGCACTTATGATGCTGTTGGCGCTGTCGACGGCGGCTGTGTTGGTGCACATGTTGGCGCTTCCGTTGGGGCTGATGTTGTGCTGCCGGGCCTGATGAGACCGAAGGTGCACTTCACATCTGCAAGCCTTGAAAGGTCGCGAAACCTCGACCGGAGTTCGGGAGCTATCCAGGCCGGTGCATCTGTGGAATAGACAGCGATGGCGACAGTTGGAATTGGCACGCTTAAGCTGCTGCAGCAGCTGCTGCAAACACCCTAAGCCGCTCTCGAGCAGAGAAGTCGCCAGAAGACCTGAGGGACCTGTCAGAGGGTCCTCTATCTTCTGGGAATTGCCGTTCATCGACCAGCTCAAGGCATAGCTGCCTGGTTCAGGGCTTGGGGCCACAGGGCTTTAGAGGCTTTAGGCTTGAAGACTGGAAAATTGCTGGTGGATCGAAGCCTCCCTGTAGGCAGGAGGCCTGTGACAAATATGATGTGGAAAACATGAACCAAGCTTCTAGAGCCCTGGACTGTCTAGGGTTTAAGGCTAATTAAGGGTTAAGTGAATTAAAGGTTTAGGATATTAAAGGACTGACGGTTAAAAGCTTTAGGGAGTTTGGGTTGCAGGGCGTGCATGATTTCAACCGCATCCTTTGGCTACGCTCTGCAGGCCTGGATCCAAAAACTCAGACGCTCTCCACCCCCAAGAAACGCCAAGTCCTGAAGCTACTGCCCTCCCACCAGGCCCTGATCCACGTAACCTGCTTACCCCCAGCAACATGCCAAACAAAAGCGACCACTAAACTAAACTCTGAACCACAAATGCTGCAGCTTTTCTTCATAAGCAAAACAAGCAGACTCTGAGAAAAAAACAACCTAAAATCCCCAAACCCTTGCCCCAAACCGCTTAACCCAAGTCCTTGAACCCCAAAACGCAAAACTCTTCCCTGCCTGAAACTTCGGCCCGCTGGTCAAAGGCGCAGGTTCCTGATTCGCCAGTCCAGCCGTAGGAGTAGCCGCTGCCCCAAAACCTGAAATCTTGAGTAGGCTACTGTTGTATTTGTTCATTCTCACTGTTGGAGTTACGCCATACAGACAAGAGTGGAATTTCGGTTTGAAAGGAATCCTTCCATCCTTACTATACAAATGCAACAAATAGCCACCACCGAAACTCGACAACTCTACCTCTGCACCAACTCAGACCTAATCCGACGCCCTGATAACACACGTCACACGTCAACCTTGCATCTGCAGCTATGACACCCCGCGTAGACCCTAGCATTTATCTTTATTCTGCTATGCTGTTGGGCTCTATCAGCATGTGGAAAGCGTACCAAAATTCGGGTCAAAGTAGACGGCGTGCCTCACCCCCAAACCAGAAAGCCCATACTGTACGGTTCTCTGATCTGCAGACCCAGCGACGCTGAGCCATAGCTCCTGGGCTTTGCATGAGCCCTACAAGTCCGGATGTTGAGGTTGACGGTTCCCAAGCCAAGTAGAAGTTGAGAGTCACAGGCTCGGATTTGAACTGAAACTCTGGTGAGCCGTACAGGGCTTTGGGCTGTGGAACAGTCGAAAAGGCACGCGGCACAGACAAGGCAGCACCACACCAACAGCAACAGCCGAAACCGAATCGCATGCGTGGATGCAAAGCACACATTCGCATCTAGCCAGTCGCGCACCTCAAACCCTAGTCCCGGCCTCCCGCTCTGCTCGGCATCTATGGCTTGGGATTGGCTTGGGCTTCAGCATGCATGCAAGCCTGCATTTGCACGAGTACACATGCTTGTTTTACAAATATGTATATGCGCATATATATATATATATATAAATATATATATATATATATGTATACGTAATGTAATTAATCATGTATACACCATATATTGGGTATATTGCATACACACATACACAAACACAGGTATACATGCTTAATTTACAAATGTGTGTATGTATATATATATATATGTACACAGAAGCACGCACAAACACAAAAATACTCTCGCGCGCACACACACACACACCTATGCGGGGCTAAGGTCTTATTCGATAGCAGCCTTTGCAGCTTTGTCCCGGGCTCCGAGGTACTAGTCCTGGGATGTACAAGCCTTGTGTTGCCCGCTGTAGAGAGCTGTTCCAGTGAAACGGTTAAAGATGAAACAGATCAAAATCAGCATTGATGATTTTGGCTTCGAGCTCGAAGTATTGGTTTGGTGCCAACGTTGTGGGGATGACCGAGACATGGCGCCCGCCACTGTCGATGTTGCGGCGACGGGAAGACACGGCAATGTCCACCTCGTCGGGTGCTTCGGGTCTTTCTTCTCAGTGTTGACCGCAAGAGCTTGCGAACATCACCGTCATCCACGAATGAATAACGTCCTCGCCACCACCGCGCCATTCATTCTCAAAAACATCATCATCATCGTCATCATCACCATCATCATCTTTGTCGGGAAGAATGCCCGCACAGAAACTCTGATACCGCCACTGTCAGATCTGGCGCTCTTCTTTCCTCAATGATAGTGGAATTGAAAAAATAAAATGTTGGTAACGCTCTCAAGGCAAAACAATAGCACAAACAAATGAGCATCGAAGAACTAGTCTTTACGCTCATCGGTCCAAAATCAGCTACGAAGACGACATCCCGGAAGAAGTCCTAAACCCTGAGCCCCTGAAGCACCTATGAAAACCGCCAGTCCTGAAACTCAACATTGCCCTACATTCCCAAACACCCAAAACCGTTATCCACCCAGACACAGGATCCGTGAAGCTGATCGTTACCGAACTGTCGCTCTGAATCTCGCTGCTCAAGCCTTGGGCGTATGTAAGGGGCTTTCGAACCAGTCCGATCATGTTTGTGGATGTCCGTGGGCAGAGACAGCGAAGGGGTGTTGCGAAAGAGGGTCTATGTGTCTACATGTTCGGCCGGGCTTGCCCTGCGAGGCATGACTGATGAGCATCAAAGCGCCTTGAGCCAAGCCCCACTATCCATTGAAGCCAAAGCATACAACTGCATTCAGCAGAGGACAGGGGAGTGGAGGTGGTTGGGGGTGGGTTGAGGTTTTGGGATTACAAGGAAGCGAGCTCAAACACACCACTGGACCACAACTGGTACAATCTCCAACCTGAATCCGTTCCTCCAGCCCAGGACGCTGACCCCTAAGGCTCGACAACCCTATAGGTAGATCTTGCGGCTCAGGCATCTAGCGTCCTCATCCGCTAAAGCCGTGGTTCTTAAAACCCCGACACTCCCCAGAACACCAAAGTCAAGGACTACAGCAAGTAAGAACTCAGGTTCGGAGTCTTTCGGAAACTGTGGGATGCTACAGGGGCCTCACAGCAGAGTCCAACCTGCGAAGAGCCTTAAACGGCCTGCACAGAACCCCTTACCACCCTACAAACAAACCATGTCGAGTCAAGATGCAAAGATTGTTCCATGAGCGGATCTCGACCGGATGGTGCTGAAGCCACCATCTCTCCTGCGGCGGGATGCTTTCGAGTGGTTCGTGGATGCTACGATATCCGAGTCTGGATCTGAACCGTACATACCTTGCTCCTCTGTATCGTGCGACAGGTAACTAACGTTTGTGTATTTGGGCCTGCTTCATACATGCTCCGAAGGCTTGGCACCTTTGCAAGACTCCACTGGCTGGTCGCCAGCTACGCCTAGCAGGGCCGAGCATATGCAGCGAATATGCGCTAAGCATGCCGTGTATGCAACCTGGAAGGCAGGTATGTACATAGACATAGATGGCTGGAGCACCGTGGAATGTGGCTCAGGGCTTCTTGCATGGGTCTGCTTCTTCAGTCGCAGGCTTATGTCAGGACCCTGCCAACACAAAGCACCGCCTCCGCCATATGAATGAAGCCTGGCATTGCAACATGCCGTACGGACTTACTTCTTCACCATAGCTAGCACGACAATGACGCTGAGCATGGTGGCGACATATGTCTAATGATGCCGATGCTGATGGTTGTTGCTCCAATCGCACTAAAAGACGGAGAGAACACGTCCTCTGCATGCTGTTACGAAAGCATACCCAAAACCTTTAATTACAGCTCCAGTGTCCGGTGTCATTATGGTACTCTTAATCGTACCGACGACTCTGTACTCTTTGCCCACATCCAAGACGGCAAGACCTAGACTTCAAAGCCGACAGCCCGAACACCCGAAGCCCTGAAAGCCAAAGAAGCTGAAGCGGCGTCAACCCCCTGGCTTCTAGCATGCTTAAACTGACGTAAACCCTATGTTGGAATCCAGGATCCTGCTGGGAAGCCGCCATGAAATCTCGCAGGCTGCTCCCCGCCCTGCCAGCTTGGGAAACATCGCTCCCGTAAGGGTTTAAGCCTCGGGTCACTGATTTTGTTATTCGACACTCAGCATTCAGGCCCTGGTATTGGAACTCAGCTCGGGGCTTATCGGGCTTAGGCTCTGGGCGTGCAGGTGTTAAGTGAGTCAGGGCTTGGGACTTGGAGTGCCAGAGTGCAGATTTATCTAAGGCCGCAGGCTTGTAGAGCTTATGGTTTGGGGGTTTACCGTGTGCGCAAAGCTAAGAGTAAAGGGACGAGCGCGATAATCACGCGCGTAGAAAGCTGCGACAACAGTTAGAACTACAACTACAGCCAGAGCAGCTCAGACAGGGACAATTTGTACCGAACTGCAACTCGAAGTACAAATCCTGTCAACGCAGCTCAGACTGCGCTCATCCCGTCCATCATAACTCACAATCCGAAATTGAAGCTCTGCATACCCGGCCCTACCTCGGTGTGGCGCGCGTGCAGGCCACACACTGCAGGGCCAGGAGCCCCGGACCTCCATGGGGGTCTACCTGAGCTCTCGTTGCCCTTTTTTTCTTGGGGCTTTAGGGCGTTTAGGCGGTTTAGGGGGGCTTGGGGTTATCAGGCTCAGCTTTGTGTGCCCTTACGTTTTCAATCTTCAGGGCCCTTTATCAAGTGGAGTTTGGCGCCTTTTGGGGCCCAGGTCGTATAGAGTTCTGGGATTGGAGTTTTTTGATTTGGGGTCAGGGGTTCAATTGAAACAAAATATGCTTCTGTGCCAGCTCATTTCTTTCATACCTCCCGAGCAATCCACCAAAGCCCCAAAGAAACAAACCGTCAACCAACGCACCCCAAACCCCCTACACTCTGTACGCCCCATCGGCACTGTACGGGAATACCACCAGAATACCTTTGCTTACCTCGCATAAGTTTTGCTGGTATGTACATATACATATATATATATATATATATATATATTATATTATATTATATTATATTATATTATATTATATTATATTAACGAGCCCCAAGGAATACGATTCTAACTCTAACTATTGAGGCCTGGCCCCTCTATTATACCGCTCTTTTATCTGGAGGAGTTGCCCAGGATCCATCCTGGCAAACGATCTGCTGCTCTGAGAGCCTCCGCTGTTTGGGAATGTAGGGGTTTCGGGTCGTTGGCCTGAACGGTATAGGGGTTTAGGGATGAGGGTGAGTCGGAGTTTGGGATGAAAGGGTCTAGGGCTTCAGGGTGCTGAGGCTCTGGGCGGCTTTGAGATTCGGAGGTTTAGGTTTTGGGGCGTCGGGATAATTCGCGACTTTCTTTTTGAACTTGGGTTGCAGCTTCTGACGCCCCAAGGCCCTAAAGCGATGAACTTCGATCCCGCCTTTCGGATGTAAGATTGCTGGACTTCCAAGATTTAGAACTCGGGGTTGGGGCTCATTACTGAGGTAACAGGGTGCAGTTCGTCGGTGCAGCTACACTTCGAAACCTAAACCAAACAGCGAACACAGCAAGGCTGACCCCGTTTTGACTTAACGAGAGACCACCCCGTTTTGTGTCATGATCGTGACTAGGCTCTGAGAGCACTCTGTAAGCAGTTTGAAGAACATCGGCTCATAGACCAGTTCTTGCTGCCATGAAACTTCTGGTCTGCGGTGCTGCTAAGCAAACTCCTCTGCTCCGAAATGCACCAAATTTGAACGAACCCTTGTGGACAGGATGCGGCTCATTGCCGAAGCGATTGAGGCCAGCAAACCGCGTACCGCAGCTGACTGACAGCATCGAGCCTGCTTCAGTAAGTCCGACACTTCCTATATCCTGAATCTAGAAAAAGCAGGAAGCCTAGATTCATGCCGAAGGTAGTCGGATTGTGGACGGGGGGAAGGGTTGCGAGGAAAGATGGTTTCTGGCCATCTGGGCTTGGGTTTTTTAGGCCAATAATATAAATGTATCTCCTTGAATTTAGCGACAAAGCTGTGAGCCGCAGTAGAAAACATGTGGTGCATGCTGGCCGTCGCTCTACATCGAGATCCGATAACTACCTGTGCATGTAGCCTAGCTAAGCATTATGAATGCTGTTGCACAAGTCGGACAGTCTGTGTCTTATCACAATTCTGAGCCGTACGAGCCTGCTACTAGGCATGCGCGTGTCGTAGCGCGCACACGCACACACACACACAGACACACACACACACACACAGACACACACACACACACACACACACACACACACACACACTGTAACCAAACCGCACCAAACTCAAAACTCCTGGAATGCTGACTCCTGGACCGCTGGAACGAAAGCGTGCAAAACATATGCCTCTCGCTGTTATTAGCTTTGAACTACAATGACAAGATCTATGCTTTGGTGGCACACCTCTTTGCCAGCTTGCCCCCCTCCCTGCCGCAAGTAACCGAAGTAAACTCAGAACACTAAAGCTTCTAAACCACAAGCTCCTCCAACACTACACCCAAACTTACGTCAGAATTTGAACTCCTAGTTTCGAATAGTGAGACAGGAAGCAAAAAAAACGCCACGCTCAGCCCTTTTCGAGCCCAGAAGCCTGCTGCGAAACTCTCCGGGAGGGGACGCTTCAGCTTGGAGAGTCCCACCACCTCCGGAGGTTGTTGTTCGGGGCGTCCGGGCCTGGGGCTGTATACGGGGCTTATTAGGGGCTTGAGGTAGAAGGCTCTTCGTCCTGGACTTTGAGTTCCCCAGAAACCAAGACCCGCGGTATGTCTGGATGACTGTGTGGATTTTCCCTTCTGAGAGAGTGCACCACTGGGTCTCACCGAAAGCCATTGAACTGAGGCCTCCGGAGCTGCGGCTTGGGTGCAAGTCTTGCGGGCACTAAACCACAAAACCTGGTTCTTATAATAACCTAAAGTAACTCCAATTAAACCCTACATCCGTATATCCTAATCCCAAAACCCTAAATCCCTACACCCTAAATCCTAAACCCCGAATCATCATACCTAGCCCGAAATACCTATAATCAGCTGAGCCCTAAAGCCTGACCCCCCTATACCCAACCTCAATCATCCTATAGCCTAAAAGCCCCGAAGCCAGAAAGCCTTGGCGCTTTCATTCATGTGGGTGCAGCTGCCACATTCGGAGATGCCATGACCTCAATCAACTTACGGCTTAGGGCTTGGGGTTAAGGTTCAAGTTCATGGATTTTCTTTGGTGCAGGTGTCCTCTGCGGCACAATGTGGCTTCAAATGCTCAGGGATTGCTTCTGAGCTTCGCAAGACCGCTAGCCTCAGGGCAGTACCAAAACCCAATCATCTCGGCCGCACTACCCATGCATGAAGGAGAGGCAGGCCAATGTCAGGGGTGTATGCTTGGGGCGGTTCCTGGTAGTCCGAATGGGTCGGGTCTCTGGGTTTTGATTTGTGTTGGTTGTTAGGGCCGCAGGGTCGCACTAATTGCAAGGAATGTTCTGGGTCTGGGTTACATATCATTTAAATTACGTACTGATTATCCAGGCCGCAAGCCCTACATATCCAAAACCCGACACCCAACACCGTATTCAGGTCTTGAAATGAAGTTTCCGTGGAGCTTGACTAGGCTGATCCCCCCTTTCCCCAGGCCCACTCAACGCCTCCGTGAATCAGCGAACTGTCGCACTGCGAAAGAAGGTCTTCGAAAAGGCAATCGCCGACCTCAGGCTCCAACGAGACTTTTCTGTGCTTGTTCTAAGACACGGAAACCCAAAAGCTTCATGAACGGCCCGGCTGAACTCAAGAGCAATGACATTGAACCCGAACACTGAAGAAATGTGGTAGAATCTATGGCTGCTGTTTATTATTTGCAGAGTTCAAGGAGCATTTGGTTGAAAAAAGGGGCTTACACCGTTCGGAGTCAAAGATGTGGCCCGTGAGCAACGATGATTGGGCGGCATTCAGGTTCAACAAGCTTGGACCGACAGACACGACAATGTCATCAACACCTGTTGGCGCAAGCTAAGGTCTCAGCCCTCCAACCAAAAATGCGATGACGAAGGGATCAGAAGAAAGGAGATCAGAGAACCTAAAGCACATCTCGTCCGATCAGCTTCATTTCCTTGCCTGGCGTCCTGATACCAAAAAGCCCGAACCCTAACCACGAAAACACGAAACATCCCTTTCTGCGGTCCTCCCTCCTTTCCCCCTTTTCCCCCCGGTGTGTGGTTACTCCCTCAGGGGGTTCTTTCCTTTCAGGTTCCAGTCCCCTTTGACCGCTCTGCCTTGTCGACTCCTGGCCAGAAATTCCCCGATGTCCAGTTGGTGAGCAATTGAATAGGTCTCTTGAGTGAGCCTGGCCACCGCAAGAACTGCAACACAAGGCACTCTGACCTTCAAACCATAGCCGGACCCCGAAACTCCCAACCCGCGAACCCTAAGCCCCAAACCCCTCGGCTCGCCGTAAGCTCCTTGCTGGATCCATCTCACCCGCCAGCCACTTCTCGCGCTTGTGTGCCCTGCAGGCTTCCGGATCCTTGCAGGTTCCTATAGCGGGGCTGAAAATCAGCTACACTCTGTTGAAGAGCTCTACCCATGTCTGGGATCATAACCTACTGGTTTGTATGGTTTGGGGTGCCGGGCTATCCTTCGCAGGTAGTAGGGTGTGGAGTCCTCGTCGGAACCTCCTTCGGGAGACTGGACACGCAACTTGAAACCCATCTTTCCGGCTGTGAGGCTTACATATCTGTGCACGTCCCTTGAACTTGGGTCTCGCGGTAAGTCCCGCCCTGCACGACTGCACGAGGTACCCATTCTGTTTATCGTCACAGGCTAGACAAAACACGGCAATCGTCAATTGCTGGCTATCGAGCTTGCGGGAGCCCGAAGACTCTAACAAGGAGACAGCATTGCACTGCTACTCCTTCTCTAACATTACAATACGACCTCCCTCCACCCTCTACCTTTGCAGTAAAAGGGGTCTTGCTGTTTAGGCGGTTTTGAGAGGATGCGCATGGGATTCAACAAATCCCCGGCTTCGAAGGCTGAAGGTATTGAGGTGTTATGATCGAGTTCAAGGTTGTCAAGCTTAAGCCCGAGACAGTTCCGGGGATGAAATGTTTGCGGGCAGAGGATCTAGGCTACCCGCTACTGGGGGTGCGAAGGCGTGGGATCGATCGAGAGAGGAAGCAGCCGGGCATCCATACCATGCAGAATGGCATCGCCGTAGGGGCTGGAACTCCCTCAACCCGAGCCCATGCAGATTTGAGGCAGAGGTTGCGAAGCGTGTAGGCCAAGGCTCTTAGGACTTTAGGAGCTGCGGTCTTGAGTTTCTGGCTCCGAGTTCAGAGGTTAAGGGTGTAGACCCGGATAATCCGGGTCTACAGGAGACCTCATTGCAGGGCACCTTGTGCAACCAAGCAT
The DNA here is from genome assembly GCA_905221615.1 of Symbiodinium sp. CCMP2592. Lineage (NCBI taxonomy): Eukaryota > Dinophyceae > Suessiales > Symbiodiniaceae > Symbiodinium > Symbiodinium sp. CCMP2592. The sequence continues at coordinate 462,026 of CAJNDT010000702.1, forward strand.
CTGCCACAAGACATGCCTCCGCTTTCGACACACCGTACCTTGACACAGAACTGCCGGGAGAAGCAGCACTCATAGATAGCAACAAAGCCGTACATAGCAGGAGTAGGAATCGGAGTTGGAGTAGGAGGCGTAGTAGTGGAGGAGTAGCAGTAGCATGGGAGGAGCTGTACGATAGGAGGAGTAGTGGTAGTAGTAGTAGTAGTAGCAGCAGCAGCAGTAGTAGCAGTAGCAGCAGCAGCAGATAGCAGCAGCAGCAGTCGTGGTAGTCATATTGGTGGTGGTAGTGGTAGCGTCGGTAGCAGTAGCTGAGCTGCAGCAGAAGCCGTCAAAGGAGCAGCATTTTGTGTTCGCCGTCGTGGTATTCGTCTTTGTAGTCGTTGTGGCTGCGGTTGTCGTTGTCTTTGTCTCTTTTGCACTGCTATGGTTGCTCTGGCTCTTGCTCTTGCCGCAGCAGTTGTTGTTGGTTCAGGCGTATCGCCTGTACCAGGCATCATACAACCAGACTGCATCCTCGATCCCCACACCCTCTGCCCTCTAGATTCCGCGCGCAGCTAACAATGCCGAGCTGCAGCTCTCCCTGGCTGTTCACCTCTTGTACCTGGGGAGTTTCGGATTCGGAATTAGGGTTTGGGTTAGGGGCTTTTGTAGGCTTCAAGTCTTCAAGTTTCGGATGTACCTTCTTGCTTCAGGGATGCTGTTTGGGACAAGGCTTCTCAGGGGTGTTGAGGTTCAAGGTTCAGGGCCAGCTCCAAAGGCACCCTGGACACTAAGCCTCAAAGCCTAAAGCCTGAAATCTAAACCCTCAACTCTGACCGTATACGATCCAAACTTCCGAGACCCCTCCTGATGCGGAAACACTACACACTCGGCCGTGCATAGATTTTGGAAGGCTTTTGCGGGGTTTCTGCCATAGGGCATAGAGGTATTAGAGATAATGTCGCAGGCTTCGTCGTTGAAAGTGGGAACTCCCTGAACCTTAAACATCTCTAAACTGTTCGAGGGTAGATTTCAGGTTCAACATCTTCGTTCAAAGACATCTGGGGCCAATCCTGCATCTCTGCTGCTGAAACAGCGTCAATTTCGAGATAGAGGGTACATGATACGATGCGTTCAACGGCGCCCGAAACACTACGAAGCTTTTACGGGGTGAACAGTGCTGGAATCTCAAAATCATAGTGTTGCAGCTGACGCTGCTCCTGCCGCCTTGCTGCTGATGATGGCGACAGACTGACAATGGGTCGAAACGACAACAAGTGGAATGACGAGTTGAGGCTCATGACGGGCCGAATGGGACGGAAAAAAAGGAGCAGAAGCGGCTCTTTGAAGCGAGGTGCCAGATTGCCACAACTGCTGTACAGTCGGCAGACCTGAGCTGGAACTCGAGAACCAAAGACTTTCTTTCAGAGCAGCGCCTGAAGATCTCTACTCTAAATTTCATATCCTCGACATGCTGCAGCATCGTCACAACAGGTGCTTCAGCTGTTGTCTGCGTGCTTGTCTATATCTACCTGTCTCAACATGAACCTTTAGGATCCGCCTGAGTCAAGATGCCCTTCAAAACTCCGAAACAAACATACGTGCGTGTATTTGCCTATCTTACCATGCAATGCATGTACGCATCCATGCACATCGCTGCTTCAAGACTCCTCCACGCAACGACATTTCGAAAGATATCAAGCCTTAAAACCCAAGGTAAGGGAAGTGGGGTCTTGGGTTTAAGGTCCCAGATCCCTGAGACAACAAAAGCCCTACGACCTCAACTGAAGCCGTGTCTCAACTCTCAACCCCACGACTATATGAACCCTCAAGTACCAATTCCTGCTGTCCATACGCTCCGGGAGAACACATGCCCTGAAAGCCAGAATCTTTCAATGGTTAGCCCAAACCCCGGTTGATGAAACTCTATTCCTAATTCGTATGACAAGACTCTGTTGTGTCTGTGTAGGTTCCAGTGAAGTAGAAATCGCACTCGGCACCTGCGGAGGATGCAGACACCTCCACCCTCTGAGCCTGACGCTTTAGTCACTTAGCTTCACAGTCAACACTCTCTCTCTCTCTCTCTCTCTCTCTCTCTCTCTCTCTCTGGCTCTTTATTTATTTCTTTATCTATCTATATATATATATATATATATGTGCATATAGAGTGCTTCGCATTTGAGGTCAACGTTCGATGCACATGCAGGTGCGTGCGGAGAGAGGCGATAAACACAAAGATATGAAGCTGACAGAGAAAGAGAGAGAGAGAGAGAGAGAGAGAGAGAGAGAGAGAGAGATACCTAAGTAACTAAATACCAACCTGCGCATCTGCATACCTGCAGCACCTACCCACACGCACGCACACACACACACACACAAACATAGCTACATGCATAGACAGGTACATCCATCCATCCGTAGTTGCATACTTACATAATTAATGACAACTACGTACAAACATACATAAATGCTCTGCCGCCCTGCCCTGCCCTGCACCACCTTGCCTTCCGTGCCATATGATGCAACGTAATGTCGTGAACCGGAATACGAGGCAGCACATTGTGTTGAAATGCACTGCAATGCGGCGGTGTACTGCCAAGCAATGTAACGAAATACAACGTAGTGTAACATAAGAAGGTAATCAATACAATGTACATGTAAACATAAAGGGACATTGTAAATGCCAACGTACCTGTAAAGGTCATACCATGCAGTGAAAGCATCGAACTAATCTCAATGTGCTAGACATGCAGACGGTACAATAATGCACATGTAAGGCATGCGAAGTGTACTTTAATTGCATTTGTAATGCAAATATGCCGAAATGTTAAACAATGTCATGTAATGTAACGGGATGTACTGCAGTTATGCTGTGATTTAATGTGATGTGATGTGGCACAAGGTGAGTTTAATGCCATGTGTTGATATGCATTATTACTATGCTATGTAATGCCATGGTGCATGGTGTAAGGTGGTGGGCTCTAATGTAATGTTACGTATTGCAGGGAATGCAATGCAGTGCGCTCTGTGTAAAAAGAGAAATACAGCGTGGAGTCGGAGGCATGCTATCGTATCAAAACTTCAGCACTGCTTAGGCCCTGCACCCTAAAGCACTGCAATTCAAGGCGATGTCCCCATGGTGTCGTCGCGTGACGTTTGCTTAGCGGCGTGGCAGTTAACCTCCTGTTCCAAAATTCTTGGACCATCTTGGACCCAGAAGCCAAACAGGCGAATCCAGGAATTAATTGCGTGTGCTCTGGACCCCATATTTCGAGCTGGAAAGCGTAAACCATGAACCCAAACTCTCCTACAGTCTTAAACTTAAACCCTGAACCCGATACCCTGACTGCTGAAGCTGATAACCCTCGAACCCCGAAACCCCCGAAGGACCAACTCAATAACGCACAAAAAGCCTCCACTTGTGTGATCACCACTCCGGCACGCCATCTCACAGCCCTCTGCTCCGACGTCGACCTTTCATGCGGAAGGGACAGGGAGGTGCGAGGAGGGTGATGCCGATGAGCTGAGGGTTTCTGGCTTCTGGGCTCCAGGGTTCAAGCCGTAGGAGGTTTGAAGGCTCGGACCCGGAGACCCGCCTGTGTTTCCACGCAAGTGGCAGGCATCAAACACAGACAGCTGCAGTCCCATACAGAGACCCTACAACAAAAAGCTGTTGCGAAACGTGCGGACCCCAAACTCGGGCCACCGTAGCCCCAGCCTCGAAGGCCTGAGCTCGAAGTAGTAAGCCCCGTGAGTTTCAACCGTACATGATGGTCCCGAATGTAGCGTCTAGACCCGGCGCAATTCCCCGGATTTTCTGCCCATTCTTTGCCCCCGCAGGTTTTCTGCGTATGAAGCCTCTTCTGGCTGAGGAAAGATAGGAGCAGCTTCTGCGAATCCACAGGAAGACCAGGAGCAAGGAGGGAGGCAGCTATGGCACCCACGGAGATGAAGGATAGAGCAATGAGTAACTGGTCGGGTTTACGGTCTTTCCTACATCCTCCAGGTCAGGCCATATGTAGGGTTCAGGGGCTGGCGTTGAGACCGAAAGCTGCAACAAGGTGAAGCGATGACGCAAGCAAGCCTGACTTTTCACAAAAGTCAGTCAGAGCTAGCGGCGAGATTTAAACTCAGATTTCCAGCATGGCAACAGGTACGAAGTGCTTCCATGCTTCGGTTCTCCTAGGCTGACAGCAAGCTTGCAGCTTCCACATGCCCATGCTCAGCTGCGAGAACCGAAGCCGTCTTCCCCTGATTATTCAGCAAATCCTTTCCTGCACCAGCTTCCAGCAGCAAGCGGACGAACTCGACTTTGCCATACCTTGCCGCAAACATCAATGCTGTGCCACCACCCCGGCAGGCAATGTCTTTCTGGACCCCGGCAATTAGTAGCAGGTTGCCAATTTCTACATTGCCGGTGATCGCTGCAATCATCAAAGCTGTTATCCCGCGCACGTCGGTCAAGTCTATGCCAACACCAGCTTCCAGAAGCGAGCCTGTAACGTCCACGTGGCCATAGGCTGCTGCAAGCATGAGGGGCGTGGTGCCATGGCTATTTGCCAGATCCTTGTCCGCCCCGGCTTCCAGTAGCAAGTTCACAACATCCAAGTGTCCTCCTTCAGGTTCAGGATTCACCCTACACTCCGTGATCCTGAGGCCCTATAGACCCTGAACCTGGAGTCTGAGGGTTGGGCGGATTCAGGGTTAGAAGAAGTTTTGGGCGGAGTCTAGGACTTGCTCTTTTGGCTTGGGCATCCAGGAGTTTATTCGTGACAGTCCTTGCACTGCCTGGCCAAGAGCCGTTCTGCGATTGCTGTCGCAACTCGCTTGATCCTTGTTTGCCCCAGCCTCCAGCAAAAGACTCGCAATCTCCACATTTTCCGCTAGGATCAGAGGGGTGTTGCCATCCGCATCTGCTTGATTCGGATCCTGGGGGCGTTGCAAGATCTCCTCAACCTTGGAAACACTTGCGTGCCCGACTGCAGCTGTGAGTTCTGCTGCCTGCTCCAAAGAGGCCTCAGAGTAGTTTAGGAAAACCAGCTGCAAGTCTGTAGAATACAATGTGGCTGTGTCCTGCAAGCTTTCGCCGTCGTCGAGGAGCCGCTGCCGGAATCGCGGCACCCCATGAAGCTGAGCCAAACGCTCCTTCAGGTGTCGCACCGTGCTGACCTCCGCCAGTGGCACATTTGCCATTTCGTGCCCAGAGATGCTCCAGATTCGCAGCATCTCGTCACGTCAAAACAGTGCGAGTTCTGTCCCCGACCTGCAATCTGAAACTCTATGGCCTAGAGGTTGAAGGCTCGAAATTAGGAATTAAAGTCTGCAATTGTAGACTTAGACTTCCTGTACGCGAAAAGACCGAAGAAGCCGCGGAGCCGTAAGCCATAAGTCAGAAATTCTAATTCTACCCAAAGCCCTAAGGCATAAACCTACTTTCAGATGGAGCACTTGACACGCCGAGACGTCTAAAACCACTCCGTGGACAGAGCCAGCCAAGGTCTTTGGGCTGCACTGCCATGGCTCATGGCCGCTCCAGGGATTGGTATGTTCTACGTTAGCATCTCAACAACAATGGCCAGAACGGCCAGGTGTGATCGCAGTCGTATCCGACCCTAAACCATTCATGCAAGATAGCAGTCTTGACAAGCAAAGCAAGCGGGCCATGCTGGGCGAAGTCACGGCCTCGAGCCAAAAAACTTTGCAGTGAAGATCTTCTGAGGCCAAGGGCCTCAAGCTGCAACTTTTGCCATCACGGTTGCTGTTTCGAAGATTCCTTGGCTCATGAACATTTGTCGCGTCCTTCATGGGCTTCATTGAGTCGCTCGTGTTGTTCATAATACGGCGCGCAAGGAGCCTTGAAGCCCACAGCATAAAACTTCGAATGCCAAGTTCGCTGCGTTGAAGTCACTGGTCTGCTCCAGTTACAGTAGCAGTCATAAGGAATCGGTAAACAAAAAAAGCAGCAAACAATCGAAGCTATGACCATGCCGGACAATGAAGGGAACTTGTGTGCAGTGCACTTGAAGGAAATGCACCTGTGCCCATTGTAAGCAGGATCTCTGTCCGCGCATGTCCGCCCCCCCATGATGCCTCATATCCTTGAGGATAAGGGGCCCATATCGGGCCCCTCGTTGTGATCCACTCTCTAAACAAGGTGCCCCAAATCCCATATACTGACAGGCAAGAGGCCAGAGTCTTCAGAAGCTTCCCCGGCTCGCAAGACCTCGCAGTACCGAACCCAGCCACCCCAGCCCTGAACCCAGTCCTTCTATGGGTTGCGAACGGCTTAAAGGTTTCGGGATGCAAAAACTGAGGATTTGAGAAGGTGCAGAGAATCTGGCAGGTGCGATTTACCGCTTTGGACCTTAAGTTTTGGCATGTAATACTTGTTTTCTTGGAGTCTTAATTAGGGTATGTGAAGCTATGTTACAAGCTGCAGATTTCTGTGCCTGGACGACACTCCAAGCCTTGAACACCTCAAACTCAAAAACACACAACTTGTAGAGCTTCGTATGCCGCGATGCCAAAAGTACTCAATCCGCAAGCGACTCCGAACAAGACACACGAAGCCGTTTTTGATGGAGACTCAAGGAAGGGCGGCTGGCCAACAAGAGTTTCGGATGCCTTTCTGGAATCTTCGAAGGCTTTCTTGGGGTTTGGGTCGGGCTCAGAATTGAGTTGAGAAACAAAACTACATAGTCGAAATGCGCTTCGATGGTGTCCTAGTTCAGGCGTCACTGGCTATATACTCCAAACCACTAACCCCAGAGGCCCAACCCAGACCAAAGCCCCAAGCGCTTTGACAACACCCCGCGATTGAGAAAAGAAGCAAAATCCAGAGGCCCTGAACTGAAGGAAAACACACCGAGGCTTTTCGTAGCCGACTCGGATCAGACTTCAAGCGCAGTACATGGAGGCAGACTTCTTGCAGGGTTTCAAGATGTTTCAAGCTTTGGAGGTTTCGAGCTTCGATGCGGGGTTTCGGAACTTTGAGTGTGAGACACCCATCTGCACTTTCGTGGGGAAACACGAAAATCTTGAACTCAGCTTATCAAGTTTAGGGCCAAAGCTTTAGCCTCAAGCATCGTCACTTAGCATGATGCTTCTTTCCAAGCTGCAAGCTGCCAGAGACAATCATGGTACTGGCCTCGACCACCCGGTTCCACGTTTTGGGCTCAGGGTGTTTGATCGCATGCTTCAGCCTTCAAACCCAAAACGCCCCGATCCGACACTCGAGGCCCAACAGACTATGAAGCCCAAAGAAGGTTAATGGGATTTGTGTCTTTCAGCACGGGGCGTTGGGTTTAGTTAGGCTTGAGTCGGTTATATAGGAGGTTTGGGGATTTGTGTTGGGCTTGGGTAAGCGGTTCGTAGGCTCCAGGCCCTGCGCACACCCAAAAACCCCAAAGCGCAACACCTCAAATCAAGCTGAAAACGCAACTCTAAGCCGCAAACCAAGTAGCATACAACCCCCTACTTCAGAGGTAATCAACTCTTGAAATCTTCAACCGCAGATGCTAAGCCTGTGGCGGTGAAGCCCAAGACTCCGGTTGTGAAAGAGACACATCAAGTACCATGAGCGTACGTAGTTAAGTAGCTGTAGCTACGGCTACATCATGTATAGTATTTGTAACGGGCCGAGGAGCTGGAATGTACTTGTTGTTGCTGCCCGGTGGCATCGTCGAGTACCTCAAGCTGAGCAGGTGCGTGTTTAACTTCTATTCTGTTGCTGCAGCCGGGCTTGCTGTAACCGCGCATCAATCTGCACGCTGGTGTTACGCTCCGTCAATTTCTCTGCTGGGGTCGACGACTCTATAACAAGGAACAACAATCCCAGGATTATAAAGACTGCAACCGTTGTTCGTGCTGTCAATTCGTGATGGCATGGAGCTTGAGGGGTGCGGGCTACGGCCACGCCCGCAGGAGCCATGGAACTTAGCTACGGATGGAACGGGCCCGGGGTCCTGCAAGACTGACATATAGCTACCATGCTTCTGAGATAATCTTAGCAAGTATGGATCGAGCCTCAATGTGCTCTGACAGGACCCGACATGTCGGTCGTCTCGCGAAGTCCCGGACCGTGCCAAAACCCCTTACGAGGAGCCAAGCACGGCCCCGGACCCCAACGACAATGCAAGCGAACAAGGATCGAGGCTTTAGGCTTTGCAGGTTGAACTTCAAGCGTTAGCATCGACGTGGACTTGCTGATGAGTGCTGCAGGCAGGCCTGGCTATAGGATGACAAGTAGCTCTACATCTATGAAGCATCGTCTCATCTCGGATGCTTGAGCAAGTTTGTAGGCTGGGCTACTAATGTTACCAGCATAAGTTATCAGGTTAACACATCCAGAACGGCAAGTTCCCGAGCTGATCTTAAGTGCCTGCAAATCCCAACGCCAAATCAGAAACCCTGAGCCAGTTCTGCAGCAACAGCCGTCCAGAGTGCGTGGTGTCGCTCACAGGAGCTGCGGCGCCATACTCACCACCGAAGCACCTCGGCAGCATGTGGCACTGTGGTGGCTTTTGAAGTATTTACCTAGTGACAGAAGCAAGGCCTTGCGGGTGGCTTACCGCAGGCTTGTAACAGAAACTTAGACTTCGGTGCCCAAGGAATTTGGACAGCACTCTGAAGGTGCTAGGTCCGCAGATGGACTGCGCACTAGGTCTCGACTTTGCAGTGCTTGAATAACCTGTAGCTCGACTGAAAGATAACGACTGCATCCCTGCAGAGGCAAACCCAAAGCACTAACCTTAGACAGTCGAAGCTTGGACCGTCTGCCCAAACCCCGAACGATCCCAAACACAAACCCTGAAGCCTGTACACCAGACCTGAATCCCAAAGACTCACACTCCGAAGCACGAATGCAATCTACAAACCTAACCAAACACTTCCGAACCGTCAAACCGCTGCACCCTGAAGCCCAACTGCAAAAGTCCAGAAAGCGTCGTAAAGCTCGGTGACCAACAAGACCCCGCAGAGTCCGGCAGTAGGCGTCGGACTCACAGGGTGACAAAGCATAGAACCGGCGTTCGCCGAGTGGGCTATCGAGATCCTGTCGTCTGTGTTCATGCCCCTCATTCTAAAGTGCTAAGAGTAATTGGCTTTTACAGCGAGGGTTGGGCAGTCTCTGTGTTTCTTTGGCAAGGTCTCGGACCTTGCACGTGGGGCCTCAGGGCTATAGGGCTTGGGTCTTCAGCGTTCAGGTTGAGTACTTGCAGAGGGCGGAGGTTGAAGGCTTGGGTTCGGGGCTTGAGGTTTGGAGTCGAGGGTTTAGTATAGAGGGTTTGGGAGATGTTTCAAGGGCAAAGGTTTGAAGGAGGAGGGGGATTTCGAGGTGAACTTCAGGCATATGCTTCTGATGTGAACAAGGTTTACGGCTCAATTGCGCAGGTTGCGAGCACGTCTGACAAGCACCTCGGCGGATATCAAACAAAGACATCCTGCGGCTATCTTGCTCTACCTTGAAGTATGGTCCTTATGTGCCCTACCTTGAACCTGCAAGTTCAGTCCATCAGGGTCTTGAAGACTTCAAGTTCAGAGAAACGGTGTTAGGAATCGGGTCTCAGAGTTTGGGAGTTGGGGGTGCAAGCACGCGCTGTGCATTGGCTCAGCAGCTGGGTCGATTAACAGAAAAAAGAGAAAGGCACACAGGGACCAGAGCCCCTCGCCCGAAAATCTACAGCACGGATTAGGGGTTTAGGGTTGAGGGTTTATAGGGTTTAGGCCAGGTTAAGGGCTTACAGTAAACTTGAGAACTTAGGCCACCGATGCTTGCAGGCAGCTCCCTGAGCTCGAATTTCAACTTCATAGAAAATCCCTCAGCCGCTGAATCTGATGAAACCTGGCTTAGACGTGACCCCAGACCCTCAGAGCCTAAATCCTGTAAGCTCTGAAAAAAAGCGTGAAAGCGCCCTGTTCTCCGATCTTCCTGCGTTAACAACTGGAATGAAGTCCAAGGCCAGAGTCCGCATCCGCATCTCTTGAACTTAAGATTCAAATCTCAAGGTCCAAAGTCGAAAACTCTAAATCCTATAAACCTATAATAAGTCCTACCAGCGGCCTAGAGAAATTGGGAGCAGCCCCAAAGCATCTTACTGTACAGCCAAATAGGGACTATACAGGCGCATCATCACGAGTTGCACAGGCCTCTCTATGACATTGCAAATCCTGCGAACCCCAAACTGAGTCTCCGGCATTGAACTCGAAACCGTCACCAGTGTCCTCGTCACCCTGTCAGTAGCAGCAAGAAAATAAGTATCTTAGTTCCCATGGACCACAGTGACGCCGCTAGTGCAATCAACAAGGAAACCAGCACCCCGCATGCCTGGTCGAGCAAGGGCAAGCTCCAAAAGCTAATCGGGAAACAGCGCCAATCTTTAATCCCCAACCGTGGGCAGTTTGCGAAGACCACTTACAAGGTTTGAGGCTTGATTAATTATTCGTGCTCCGTTTCCAATGGTGGATTCTTCCAAGCGATGCGGGACTTTTGCTTTTGGCTTGGGCGGCCGGGGTCTGAGGAGGTGTTCGGCCAGGAATATATGTCCGTAATGCAAGGTGGAGGTGCATTTATGTTCGTATCTTTCGGTAGCAGAAGGTTGACGGGACCTCAAACGCAAAGCACTACACTATACTCTATACTATACCCTGAACCCTCAAATCTCGAAGGCCCCATTATGGGCAAGGGATTTCCGTGCTCAAGCTGTATTGTATATCCAGAAAGGTCGGTTGAGGCTTCGGGTCTACGTTTTGGGACTTCATGGCACGTGATGGTAGTTGTATTCTCGACGAGGCCCGGACGGACATAAGACAGAACCTGACGAGCCGAACCAGCGCTTTGACCCAAAGCCAACTGTTCCTTACCAGCAGGCTAACAGCCGACAACACCATGGATGCATACCCCCCCCAAACCACAAACCAAAAACTCAAACACCAATCTCAAAACCCTCAACCGTGAAAACCCTATTGTTGAACTTCCGAAATGAGTCGTGCCTTGGTCTTCCCGCTCTCGCGCTGGTCAAGAGGGTTGCCACAACTGGGCACCGGAAGGTTCCCGTATTCAGGGCTCAGGACTGTAAGCTTTGAGGTTGATATGTGGATGTTGATTTCAGGATTCTGGGTGCTAGGCCTCCAAGGACGCCTGCACTAAGCAAAGTCCCCCGTGATCCTGGCCCATCTTACCGGCCCGAAGCATGCAACTTGCTAAAGCCTTCTAAGTCGACTTCGACGGAGGTGTCGGCCTGTCGACTTGCAGCAGCGCTGAACAAGGATCTGCACACCCAGGTTTTCAGGAGGTAACGCAATGAACACGGAGTTGAGTTGAGGCTTTCTCACATGCACTGAACTGTCTGATAGATTCAGACAGCCGCGAAGAGCTGTAGCTTTCGGGTTACCCCGGCCCGGAACTGAGAACCCTAAAAACGGCCGGAACTGTCAACACTCGAGGGACCGAGGCAACGACGTCCGTGCCACGGGTGAGATGCGGACTTCGCTGGACGACTCGCTGGGGTGCTTCCTTTGGATCGTTGAGGGCTTATGGGGTCATTGCGCGTGAATTCAATGGTCTTGGTGGTCCTGTTATTCCGCTTGAACATCAAGAACACGCTTCAAGCTTGTGGGATGCGTAAGACTCTGGAAATCATTCACTGGGTGCAAAAGGGAAGTCTTAACTCAAAACCCATGAGTGCGGACAGCAGGCGCCACATAGCCGGCATCCAAAATCGTCCTTGTCATTGAGGCTTGAAGGTGTATAATTATGCAAATTTATCGTCTTGGGTTTCAAGAGCTTCGGCTGAGCAGCGGTCTAGGTGTCAAATAAGGCTCTACTGCCAGCAAATCCGATTCTGCTACAGATGTTTAGGCGTCCGTGTCTTCATTCTGTTCACACACACACATGGGCGAGAACAAACAAATACGTGAACAACTAACCAACCAACTAACTAACTAACTAACTATCTAACTAACTAACTATAAAACTATAACTAGCTAACTGACTACCTAGCTAGCTAGCTAACTAACTAGAGAAATACATAAGTGCATAAGCTTGTAAATTATTACATGCATACGCACATGCATACCTACCTACATGCATATTTCAATACATGCGTACCATACCCTCTGGTTCAGCGAATGCTGAGCCTTTTGTCTGTTCACCCCATCAGCCGGACACGCTGAATGAAAAATCCTCTCGCAGTCCCTCTCTCTCTCTCTCTCTCTCTCTCTATATATATATACACACACATACACATACTATTTACATGTATATCTATATACAAGTATATAAATGTATTACTTCTTACTTTGATCATGTGCCCCAACACCCGGGCTCCCGTGTTCTATAAGCCAGACCAGCTGCACACTCATCTTCGAGGAGATCTCGTCCAGAACGCTGTCGCCAATGCTCCAAGAGCCGCTGTCGACACTTGCACCTGGATGTAGTATACTGAAATCTCTCTCGTCTACGGGTGCGTATATGCATATATATATATATATATATATATATACACACACACCATGTACATACATACATACATTCATTCATTCACACGCACACATACATACATCCATACATACATATATGTACACATGTCTCTATCTATCTATCTATCTATGTATCTGTATATACATGTACACATGCATACACAAAAACATATACGTATATACATACACACATACGTACATACATACATACATACATACTACAGCCATCCATCCATCCATCCACCCATAAATATATATATATATATATATATATATGTGTGTGTGTGTAGATATAGATATAGATATACACATACGTATATACGCTGTCTATACATAAAAACCTATCTACTATAGTGGCAGTTTTCCGAACTGCCAATGCTTCGCTGTCCGTTCACCAATACACTCGATCTACGACCTAGAAGCTATAAACACCGCCCGCAACAATGGCAACCCAATCCAATGCTCATCAAGCGTCTTTTCGACATACCATATAAGCCACGAGCCTCAAGCCGCATGCTTCCAAACCTCGAAACTCTTGTGACCTCAAACCCTGCACTACAAGACCCCGAGCCCTAAACTCCAAGCATAATTATCCCACAAGACAGACAGCCCCATGGACACTAAAGTCCACGTCAAGCAGCCCAGGGCCGCTTGGCCGAAGCAGGCGAGAGCCTGCTCCAAGCAAGGACTTCCATAAAAAATCGAGTCGCCAATAGGCATAAGGACTCTTTAAGGCTTGGGGTGCAGGGCTGTCGTTTGGGGATTACGGTGCTCTTGGCTTCAGGGCTGAGGAAATCTGAAAGGGGTCAGGAAGTTTAAGGGGTTCCGGCATTGGGTTGACCTCAGGGTTACAGGCTTTAGGCTTAAATGTCGCTCGGTCTCATACTTGTGTAGTTGTCACGTTGCTTCGGTGTGGGCTTCGGTTTGGGTCAGCTTCCTGAAAATCGGTTCGAGCACCGAGCCCCGACGGAGTAGTTGCATGTGCCTGTACTGTACGTATGTGCTATGGCAGGACAACAGTTTGACCCACTCGTAGGTTCATATCCACGGTTGCCCTGCTCGCCACAATCCTAGCAGACACCTGACAGCTCCAGTGCCGTAACTTGAGAGCATTGTACGAAACAAGACGGCTGCCGGCCGCGCAAATACTGTGATACCCCGGCTACGTCGCTAGTAGATCCTCAACCGAGTTAAACCGGAATAACTTTCTAAACCTGCTCTTAGTCTTACATTTCTGATACCCGCAGCACTCCACATGTCCAAGCCTCCCCGCGGAGTTCTAGGTACTCACCTTTGAAGAAGTCCGCGACACTGCTGCGGCGGACAACCCATGCTGTTCCTGAGAGAGTTAGTCACTTTTCGACCATAGACCTATATATGTGTTGATTTGGGGTTCAATTGCTGGGTTGGGCAAACGAGGCGATCGAACCCCTGAGCCATAATCCAAGCAAGCTCCGGGGTTTGTTGAGTTTTTCATTCCATCCTCGACGCGACAGCTGAAAACAACAAAGCCTTGTCAGAATATGCTCCCGCTCAGCGAGGCATTCTCATGTAATCCACAACCAAAACAGCACCCGACCCAAACCTGCCAAGCAGAATTTGAGTGCTCGCAGGGGTGGGACCAGTCACTGGCCAGCAGCCCCCTCCCCGTTTTCATGTCGTGGTTCCGAACAGTCACGATGTCGGGTTCACCAGCACTTCGGCTATTGCCAGCAGCATTCGCAGCACGATGCGTGTCACCCCAGCTCTTCGTACGGTTTCTATGTCATCATCGTCATCGCTGCGGGCCTAAATGCAAGGCCTGAGTGTGAGTGTCGGGAGTAGGAGCTCCGGACCGGCCTGCACCCACAAAGCTCCAATCCTTTCAACCTGAACCCGAAGCCGAACACCTCAACCTCGCAAACAACCAGCTGGCACACTGCAACCACCCCCAACTTCAATAGTGCTCAAGATGAGCATTGCTATAGCATCTACAGAGATCACAAGCGCGATGGTGACAATAGCAGGCCTAAACCCTGAGTCCTGCGACAACTGAAGCCCATCCGGTCCACCCAAAGCTGAAACATCCGATATCCTGCATGTAGCAATGTAGCATTCAGAAATCTTAGGGTCAAGGGGGCTCGGGGTTCTCAACAGCCACCAAGTAGCCAGAAGGGCATGGATTGTGAAGCTCCCGCTCAGGAATCCACTTCGCAAGGTACCTCCATGAGCAGCCAACACCAATTTAAAGTGAGATGTGGGCCTTGATGACGAGAATAGGGTTTGGCATCGCATCATTAGAGGAATAGTGTCACCGCGTTGAAGTAGCAGCCTGGAGGTTTGGGAAAGTGAAGCCCTGAAGCCGCCCTACAACGAACAGAGCAGCCAGCGGTCTGTGGCCCTGCATTGACGAGGCACAAAGTGGCTGCTGGGACCTCCCCGACCTTGGCCTCGGCTCTGGAGCTGGAAGGCTTCAGATGCTTAAGCGGTTTCAGGTGTTCAGCGCCGGGGGCCTGGGGATTAAGGCAGCGTTAGCATGATGAAGATGATGATGATGATGATGATGATGATGCTTGCCATGGTGGTGATGGAGGACATGCTAGACATGACAGCATCATGCAACTCGTGTCCACCACAACCACGACAACAAGCACAAAGGCAAAAGCAGTAGCAGCCGTTGACAACAACAACAACAACAACAACAACAACAACAACAACAACAACAACAACAACAACAACAACAACAACAACAGCACCACCAACAACAACAACAACAACAACAACAACAACAACAACAACAACAACAACAACAACAACAACAACAACAACAACAACAACAACAACAACAACAACAACAACAACAACAACAACAACAACAACAACAACAACAAAACAACAACAACAACAACAACAACAACAACAACAACAACAACAACAACAACAACAACAACAACAACAACAACAACAACAACAACAACAACAACAACAACAACAACAACAACAACAACAACAACAAAAACACCAGCCGGACAGACAACGACAAACAACTAAGAACAATCAAACAACAAGAAACACCAGCAACAACACAGGCAACAACAACAACAAGAAACAGCCGCAGCAACAACAACAACAAAAACACCAGCACCGACAAGGACAGACAACGACAAGCAGCGACGACTAACAACAATCCACACAAACAAGAAACAACCAGCAACAAGCAACAGGCAACAGCCAACAACAACAAGATTTCATTCACACGCAGCGGGAGGATACTGTCTGAGGTGAAACTTAAAGTCCACGCTTTGCGAGGGATCGACCTGCTGCTCTGCTTGCTACTTGCGCGGTCACTTCATGACGAGCCGTGCCTTAACACAGCACTCGCACACGCTCCGCCCCTCAAGGCTGCAAGCAATGAAGTCGGAATCGGACGTGTCGTCAGTGACTCGAGCTGCAGACTCTGGCACTAATGAGGGAGTAAACTGGCTGATTTGCAATGTATCGCTGACTGATTGGCGACGTCCATTTTGCACACTGCTGTCTCGCGAGAATGTCTAGCCTCGCTGTGAAGGCTCGGTACGAACCACTAGCTCTATGTTATAGTAGAGGCGGTGAGGCAATGAGACACTCAGTAAAGGCAGTCCAGGCGCCATTTCCAGCCCGTTGTTGCTATTTGTAGATGGCGGAGCAACTCCTGCCGGACTTGTGCTGGTGACATGAAGCTCTCCTGTCCCTGGATGGGAGAGCGTTGAGGTCACAGCCTTTGGCGGTGGTCCCAGGGGAGAAACTCCTCCCGGGACTCCACCTTTCACTGGCACTCCAGGTGCCTTACCTGGTCCCGGTGTCCGATCTGTGCTAGATCCACTTCCTGAAGGGTTAACAGGCATCGGAGGCGGCGGGCCCTTAGGCCCAGCTGCTTTGGGGGCTGCTTTAGGGGCTGCTGTGTCTTCGGAGTCGGACTCCCGAATGGAGTCACTGGCTGGCGGCGACCTGGATAGGTGGGGCCGACGTCTCACTGGAGGAGGGGTTCGGGAGGTCGCTCTGTTGCCACTCTTCTTCGGTGTTTCAGGCATGGCTTCTACAGTCGAGACAGCTGGTGAGTTGAGCCTGTACGAGAAGGCAAGTAGAGCTTCCAGAAAACTTTTGGCTGACAACTCACTTGCAGATCCGGGCCCACGACTTCGCACGGAGCTTCACATGCGACCTCGGGGTATACTTGCTGTCTGGTGATGAAATTGAAATGACCTTCAGCCTCATAGCACAGATTTTTGCGTGAGCAGCTGCATTATCAGTGTGGGGAGGGACTCCACCGTTAGGTGAGGGTCCTCACGATCAGAGCGGCCTGTTGTCGCCTCCGTACTTAGTACCTGATGTCAGGCTCTGGTAGTACTCTATGACAGAAGGGGGCACTTCGGAAGGGGTGAGAATGACGCCGTTCTTGCTACGGAAAAATTGCACCCCTACCTGCATGGCTCTGCGTGGATCGACCGCCACCAGCATCGACGAGCTATCTCTGAATCCAGAAACACCAGGTCTCCCATAGTCCCGATCCGAGACGAAGTGAACATGCTGTCGTCCCTCTCTGCCACGTCCCCCTTTGCCGCGGCCCTTGGAAATCTTGTTCTGAGGCAGAAGGCCTCGTTGGCGTATGGAGTCATACAAGGACCAGAATGTGCCATGATACAGCATTCTGGGGAGCATCTCCTCCGTGAGTTCCTCCAACACCTCATTGGAGTCCACATCAGAGCGAGAATGTCCTTGCAGAGACCTGATGTACTTCTGGCCTTGGCAATCGCCCAGCTCGTACCTGCCTTTTGCGTTACTCCGAACGACCTCCATGAGGTCGCCTGCCGTGGCGTGCTGGGCCTGCACTCTTGGCCATCTCAGGACGTCCTCTAATTTGGCCCAACCAGCTGAAGTGACGGTGATGTAGGGTTTATGTCCGTGCCGGAGCGAAGCTGCTAGAGCCTTCGAGACTTCGAACGAGAAGTTGCTCTCCGGCTTCGTAGAGGCAGTGCAATAGTCCCCTAGATCGCCTGGTTGGCCCTCCCAGGCCACTATAGTTGAGCTGCGTGGCGTTGTTGAGCTGTGGTCAATCTCTGACGCCATGGTCGGGGGAGAAACTCCACCCTGTGAGCTGGACGCCTGCTCACAAACCGGAAGGGGAGCAACTCCTCCTTCCTTGACTCCACTTGACGAGGCTTCGCCAGGCAGCTCGTATCCCAACGCCGAAAAGGATTCCCGTGCTTGTCTCAGTGGTATCTCCAACAAGCCACTCCACTCTCGGAGGTACTCACCTAAGGTGAGTGTCTCCTTGGTTGATATTTGCAGTAGCAGCGCTCGGATTTTGACTGCATCATAGGAGTATATCAGTTGGTTTGTTTTCTTACCACGTTTTTGCGATCCAGAGTGCGCAGCCTCCACCTCAAACATGGGCCGCACGAATATGTGCCGAGGTCCTATCCTCACCAGACAACTGTAACCGGCAGCAAGATGCCTGTTTGACATCCTGTGAAGATACACGCCTGGTCGTGCCTCGAAGCTTCGCGTGCCGGAGAGGTCAGGTGTCGAAGGTAGTAGCCTGCCTGTGGCCAGTATCCCATGCAAACATTCCAGGTGTGTGCCGTGGAACGCAACCTCGCTGTCCCCTGCAGGAAGAATGTTCGGTGAAGAATACTCAAAACGAAACCACCCATTCTCTTCAGCTGTGGGATATCCAAGCTTAGGATGCAGAGGCTCATTGGCAAGTCCCCGGCGAGAGGCCAGGAAGGTCTCCAGGAGAGCATTGGCTACCTCCGGGGAGGGTCGTTCCACCTGATTGAGGCCATCTCGCAGCTGCTGAGTTACTGTCACCATAATTCGGTGATTGTTCAGGTCAGTGATGTTCCCATCACAGTCTGACATCAGACTGGGAAAGGGGGTATAACCAGCTGACTGAAGAACTTTGATCGCAGCTTCCGTGATGGGGTCCCCCGAGGGAGGATCTCCACTCTTGGCCTTTGCTGCTGGGGGAGTATCTCCACCCTCGCTTTGCCCTGTACTTCTTTTCTTGGAAGGAGGAGGAGGGGGAGTGACTCCACCCTTTCCGCTTCCCAGCTCTTCCTGTCCACCAGTACCTTTAGAGACTCCTTTATATGCAGGATAGTTTTCGCCGTGAGCACGAGCGGAGCGCCTCCACTGGCGCAGGAAATTGCGATACGTGACATGCGGAAGTTGTTCACGTATCCGTCGCTGACAGAATTCCTCGTACTCCGCTTGAAACGAGGGATCCTGTGTTGACTCAGGTCTGGACATGATGCTGAGTCTTGAGAGAAAGCTGCGGTTGTTGGCTCAAGCTGGCTGAAGCTGGCTCAAGCTGGCTTCTAAGCAGGCAGCTGGGCCTAGGCCACTGAGCTCCAGGCCACCACGAGGAGACCTGCATCACGGATGGTGGATTGCTGTTGGCTCAGTGTGTCTCAGTGCAGGCAGAATTATTGCAGGCAGCGACTCAAAGCTTTTAAAAACCCCTAGGGAGAGACTCCGCCAGCTGTACACCCCTCGTTGGGGGAGAAGCTCCACCAACTAGGGGAGAAGCTCCACCTGTGACTCTTTAGTTCAAAAACCCCTGGGGAGTAGCTCCACCAGCTCTACGCCTAACGAGGGAGAAACTCCTCTCTTTGTTACAGGAGCTCTTGCTTAGGGAGCATCTCCTCTTCTCACTTGGCTCAGGGAGTGGCGGCCATGAGGTGATTGTAAGATACCTCCCACGTCGCCGAGGCCACGTTGAGTCTGCCGTCTTCAGCAAAAAACTGAGACCTCAACGTCTGCACATCAGCTTGATATGCCTCTTGGTACTCAGCAGGGAGATATTTGGCGATATATCCCGTGATATGGGATTCTCGTTCCATTGTCTCCAAGTCGTACCGGTGGTAACCGAGGCTTGTTGGGGAAATCAGGTCTCCAGCATGGATGCGAACCAAAGAGAGGTACTGCATCCCCTGTTCGACCAGGGCTCTTCGTCTTCTGTGTCGGATTTGTCCCCATTCATCGATTCCCGATATGGAGTGGAGGTGTGTGAGCACCTTTCGAATCCCACCTTCCGGGAGTATCTCCACGGCAAGGTTCAGGATCTCATCCTTAGTGATGAGCCCAAGCCCCTTCACTCTCTCTAGCAGCTCTGTGAGCACGGCCCAGGGGAGTATCTCCACACCTTGGGACTTCTGGTGCAGAAAGTGCACCGCTGCTATCGTCGGGAGCAGCATCATGGCCAGTCGAGTTGGCGTCTGATCATACATGGTCGAGGAGTTGAACCACAGTCTAATTGATTAGCTTTTGAGCCTGAGAGCTTCGTCATGGAGGAACATGTGCAGCAATTCAAGCGGTGCCAACATGAGTGCAGTGCTCCGCGGGAGGGCCTCCTCGCCATTCGTCGAAGACGCTTCAATCTCCTCACGAGCATGAGCATGCTAGGGCAAGGGGCTAGGTGGGAGCAACTCCTCTTCGTGAGATTTGCTTCGCTTCCACTGAGCACTTGTTCCAGTCCCGCCCACTCGTGGGGCAGAGCTGAAGAGATCTTGTCCTCTGGAGAAGATCAGGAGAGCAAATCACGAATCTGACGAACCAGCGGCGATGGCTGAGTTCCCATTCGCTGGAAATCCGCGTTTATGAGCGAAAATGCGGTGTTGCCAATTAAGGACTGCAAGGTTTCCTGCAGTTCAGATGTGGCCGCCCTGGTTGACAGTTGGATCTGGATTCGGACCGGACCTCCCGTCATGCCTTCGGTCAATGGCCGCGAGGTTTTGAAGAGCTTGATGTGTTCCGGATCTGAGGATATTCTAGTGATTGCGTCCCCCAGGCCTGAAACGACTTGAGCCGTGGTGAGAGGGTCTTCCACCGTCTCGGTCATCTTCTGATCGGTGGGGCTCCACTCCAGGAACGGCCATTCGCCGTCCTGCGTCATCAGCTCATCGTTCTGCAGGCGCTCCTGTATGCTCTTATCACGGCTGGTAGTCACCAATCTCTCCTTGAGTTCACGGAGAAACTTCAGGGTCAAAGCTGCCCTGGGAGGAATCCCGATGGGACTGTTCTTGACTCGCTGAGATTCCTCGTAAAGATGAGGTAGGATCGAGTGATCTTCGGTTCGGACATAAGAGACGAATGTCACATCCGAGGCGATCGCTGTGATTTGCTCATCATGTCGGAGCGCCAGCCGCGCTATTGCGTTGATCAGCTCTTGCGATACATTGCCTTGTGCCTGGTGATTGTTTCCACCGTTCCCGTTTTGCACTCTGTCTGCTCCTCTCCCTCGACCTCCGCTTCCTCGTCCCCTGCTTCTGCCCCCTCTTTTTTGTCCTTTGCCGCCCTGCTGGGGAGTAACTCCACCGCGTTGGCGTTTCAGGGGAGAATCTCCTCCTGAGGGGGCGGCCTCTCCCCTTTTAGAGGAGAAGCTCTCATCCATCGAGGCTCGCTGGAAGAGCTCTTGCAGAGACATTGTTCGGGTGAATGTCTACGGCGTGGAGCTCGTGAGAGACGGCGCTGCGAGCTAAGAAAATGACGTAACAATTTTGTTGCAGCAGGGGATCTTCAAGGGTGCAGGGGCTAGGAGGGTGAGAGTCATCGCCAATATACCAAGAATCTAGTTTGTGTACTGCTGCTCGATAATGACCACTAGTGGCCTCCATGCCTAGGTGAATGATTACTGCCTCAGTTGTGTAGGTACAGAAGGAAACTCGGGAAGTGTGATCTAGGAAGACAGGAATCTGAACTTGCTGTGGAATGGCAATGCAGTTGTGATCCTTTGCTTCACCTGCAAATCTCGGTAAGGCTAAGCACACCTGTTGTGCAGCTTCTATGAGAGCACATGAGCGCTCCTGAGACGACCATGCCACTAGCATGTCCTGCAGGTTGGGCTTGATCGCCGTGGCGAGATGAATGGGAGAACCCCCTTCTTCATCGACTATCACACCCTCTGGAACTGATGCTCGAGTTTCCCACTGTCCAAATTTTGATGCAGAGAGATTCCGAAACACTTGCTGCAGGAACTCTGCAGAATCATGCTGTCCTCCGTCAAAGAGCCAGCCCGTGGTGAGCTCCGAGAAGACTCTGTGTTCAGGGGTTATTCTCGCGAGTAGACTGATCCGAGATGCCTCGTGAAAAGGCGCCTCTGTGGGATCAGATAGCCAGTGCAGACACTGTAGACCTGAGTTGGCATAGCAGTGGTTGCGAGTGTTGGCTAGCAGGAGAAAGCCTTCCAGTCTAAATTCGGGAAGGGGAATACCTGGCATTGAATCTGTGGGCTTCTTTGTGGCTGTCTTCGCCGAGGTCGTGGGCCTTGCTCGAGTATATTCTCGGGGCTGCTTACTGAGCTGCTGACGCGCTACCTCCTGCAGTACGTGCACCTGCAGTAGTGGAACGCACTGCTGAGCATGTCTACCCGGGGCATCCACACGGAGTTTGCAATAACGACAGCTATCTCCTTTGTGAAAGAAGACCTTGAACTGAGCAAGTCTTGGTTGGAGAGTTTTCTCAAGCTTGGCCATCACTTCAGGATGCTGCTTGTTTAGGTGCTGTTTGGCTCCTTTCTGACCAACAAGGACCTGACCGCAGAGTGCACAGTGCTCCATCAGGTAATCATGGAACACCGGATTTCGAGCTGCGCCTTCCGGATTTTCCTGAGCATCAGACTGTAGACTTTCTGTAAGTGAAATCCGGTTCTGGGCTTCTAGAGGGAGCTCTTCCTGCTGTCGAAGCAAGAGCTCTACCCGAGGACATGTAGAAGCTTCGACGTGTTTGCGCAGAGAGAACACTGTTCGGAATGTTGCTCTACAGGCGATGCAAGTTGCTGACCCTGGCATTGAATGCAAAATAGGGTCAAATCTAGGTCCTTTCAAGCTTTGCTGCGAATCTGGGTGGGCCTTCTGCAGGTGGCGACGGAGTGCCCCGGTACCAGAGAGACATGCTCCACACTCGCCGCAGGTCAGGATCTTATCCTCTACTGATTGCGAGGAGAAGTCAATGGCAAGGCCTTCCAGAGCCTGGCTGATTGCCTCAGCGCGCAGCTTGTAGTGTGGGAGGAGCTGAGGATCTGAGTGTTGCTGTCTCTTAATGAACTGTGTAAGCCTCTTTTGCAGCTGCTCCTTCACGTGAGGAATCCGTACTCTCCGGAGTAACTCCTGGTTGGATTCCTTCGTTTCCTGGGAGTAGCTCCGCAGGACAAACCGAAGTTGGTACATCATGTGTGAATGGAGCTTCTGCAATCCCTGCTGTGTCAGTCCTACCACGTGAAGGGCATACAGAGCAGAGGCCCACGCAGTTATTGTCCAAATTGACAGACGACGTCTGTCTGATAGGACTCGATGGTTCCTAACTGCATGGGCGACTTCTGACATTGCTAGCTTACTGGATGACAGCCGATGTTTAAGGGTCTTCATTTCGTAGTCATGATAAGAAAGAATGACCCCCAGGTATGGGACCTGGTACCGCAGCGATATCAACCTGCCCGAAGGGAGTTCCACAAACTTCTCTCCATCTACCTGGCGAAATAGCTTTTTCCTAATTGTCGAGGCTGAACCTCCTTGTAGCTGCAGCAGTATTGCTGACTTGGACGGATTGACCTTGAACCCAAGTTCAACCAATTGATCCAGAAGAAGGTCGCAGTACCCTAGTGCTGTAATGAGGCCAGACTCAGACTCGAAATGCGACTGAATCAAGCTATCATCCGCATACATGGTGAGAAGTTTAACTAGTTCGGGGGGGCTGATTTTTCCAGAGAGCTTCCTAAAGAGAAGCCCGGATGCAAAGGCGAATAGGGAAGGTGCAAGCTTGCATCCCTGCTTGATTCCCCTGCGTGTGGCTATCTCAAAGCTCTGA